>ML778117.1:181089-194609 GCA_009831015.1 Picea engelmannii | reverse complement strand
ATATAAAGAGATATCTGAACTCTCTATCCTTGCCCCTTCCTTCCACCCAAGAATATATGAGAGATAATAAAACTTTATTCAATTCTGGTCTGTTCAGAAGACCCAACTTGTACAGCATGCCCCGCGCTCAATATTTAACATCTAATTCTTAATATTGCACACAAGAAACTACAGTCTGTAATATTTCTAATGGAAGTGGTCCCACTACATTTGGAGTCTGTATGAAAAAGTTATGACTGTTTTACCCAGAACACCTTTTGTTTGACTAGTTTCAGGACTGGTCACAAACCCTATATTCCACAGAGTGTATCTACATAATTATAGCGAATCAAGAGCTGAAATTTTTACTAGAGGTACCTTGATATGTCTTATCACTACCATAGCGATATCACCATCTGAATCGTTCTATAAAAAAAGTTATAGCAAAAATGGTAAGATGACCTGAAAATAACATACCTTAGAACACATCACCAAAAGACTTCATCCTCCCTTGAAATCCGGCGTTCTTTTACTTCTTCTTCACTCTGAAATTCGAATTATATCAAATGAATGTATAATGATTTTTATTTATACCATTTATGTCACTTCCTTTTAACAATAGGGCCGACTTGACACTTTCTTATTTTGTAATTATTTTCTTTAATTATCTTCAGGGCCTACATGTACAATTCACTTTGTCATCTTCAAAAATTCATTTCTCCTCAACCANTATACTATCCATCCATGGGTGTTGTATCTGCATGTGCATTTTCCTTCATGTCCAAATAACTTCATCAATCTTGTGGTCCAAAACCCATGACTAGGGTTGACATCAATGACAACAACCAATCTTCCAAAATCTTCTGAGGAATTTGTCGAGCGTCAATTCAACAAGTTAAAACACCTCAGGATAGGGAGTTCGTACAGTGCCCGAGTACAAGGCCTATTTTTGTAGTTGCTTTAGTACTCTCCGCACCAAATTACCCAAAAACTTAAGGCCAAGGATTTCGAGTTTGGCCTTATTGTTAGAATTCAACTTATTCTTCGAATACGAGGAATATTGGACCAAATAAAGTGTGTTGGATTGTGGGGAGCCACATTACCAGCTTTACTGCCCAAAGGAACGGGCCGCAACATTTTGATTAGCCAGACCCATTACCGTGGGAGTTTTTGGGCAAGGCCCATCAAATTCTTGTAGCAGTGAATAACCACAAGGAAAAGCACCAGTCGAATGCACTCGAGACGTTAGGTACTGTCGCTGACCAGACCCTTAGTAATTGATAGATCCTGGTTCTATCGAGAGTTTCATTTTTGGTGTCGCGCTAAAAAGGATTTAGTTAAAGGCAGTCGAACATAATGAGTTTACCTTTGTAGAGATGTCTTTGGGAGCCAAACAGAAGGTTGGAGGAAAGGTTATAGGTTATACCCTTAACCTGGGAGAGTTTGTCACTAGGGCCAACCTGTACGTCATGATCTTAGGATCTTATGATGTCATGATCGGTATGGACTGGTTGGAATCGCATGAGGCAATACTCAACTTTAAGACAAGGCGATTGAGCTTGGTCGATGATGAGGGACAAGGACGTGTGATTGTAAGTCGGAACCAGGGAGTTTCCCTGAAGTTCATCACTTCCTTACAGCTACAAAAGAGAATGCACAAGGGACATAAGCTTTATTTGATCCTTGCGTTAAATGAAAAAGGAGTAGCAGAAGGTGTAGAACACCACCGATGGTGAGAGAGTTTGTAGACATATTTCTGGAGGAGTTACCTAGGATGTCGCCAGAGAGGGAACTGGAGTTTACCTTTGACATAAAACCAGGGACTGAACCAATACCGAGAATTCCTTATCGTATGTCGACCTCGAAATTACAGGAGTTGATAATGCAACTGAAGGAGTTGTTGGACCTGGGACTTAGACCTTCGAGTGTGTCACCATGGGGTGTGCTTTCTATTTTCATATGAAAGAGGGATGGTTCAAGGAGACTCTGCATTGACTACCATCAAATGAACAAGCCAACAATCAAGAATCAGTATCCATTGCCAAGGGTTGATGATCTGTTCGATCAGATGAAGGGTGCGACAATGTTCTCAAAAATCGATTTGTGATCAGGGTATCACTAGTTATGGATTCAAGAGGATGATGTCACTAATACCTCCTTTAAAATGAGGTTTTGACATTATGAGTTTATTGTTTTATCGTTTGGACTGACAAATGCCACGGGGGTATTTATGAGTTGGTTGAATGGGGTGTTCCACGAGTACTTAGACAAGTTCGTCCAAGTATTCATTGACAATATTTTTATTTACTCTCAGATGATGGAGGAGCATGACGAGCACTTGTGCTTGGTACTACAGTGTCTACAAGAGAATAACCTGTATGGGAAGTTGTCCAAATGCTCATTTTATCAATCAAAGATTCACTACTTAGGGAAAGTCATCTCCGACGAAGTTATCGTTGTGGATCTAGCAAAGGTCGAGGAAATTATGGAATTGCCTACGTCGACGAATGTCCCAGAAGTGTGTAGCTTCATGGGTTTAGCAAGATACTATCGAGGATTCGTCGAGGGATTTTAGAAGATAGAAAACCCGATTACAGAGTTACAGAACAAGAACAAGAAGGTTGTTGGGATTGAGAAATGCTCGGATGCATTTTGGAGGCTCAAGGAGTTATTGACAACAACACCGATACTAAAGGTCCCTAACATGGACGCAGACTTCTTGGTATGCACTAATGCATCCAAGGAAGGCTTAGGCAAAGTCTTGATGCAAGATGGTTGAGTGATCGCTTACATCTTGAGGAAGTTGAGAAGGAATGAGGAAACTATGCGACGCACGATTTGGAGTTGTTAGCCTTTGTATATGCCTTGAAGGTTTGGAGACACTACCTTGTTGGGAAATTTTTTTAACTAAGGATGGAGCACTGTGGACTGCAACACATCTTTACGCAAACTGACCTGAACATGTGACAACAACGTTGGTCGAAATTGCTTAGCGAGTACAATTTTGAGATTTATCACATAAAAGGAACAGGGAACTGAGTGGCAGATGCATTAAGTCATAGACCACACATCTTTCGATGTTTCCTCTTCATATGAATCTACGTGAAATGATTATAAATTTCAATGCGACAATGACTGGTATGAAGAGGTAAAGGATTTTATCAGACAAAACACAATGATTGTACCAACATTTGAAGGATTTACATTGATGACGATGGATTATTGAGGTTTAAAAATTGGATTTACGTACCACCGAACGATGAGTTGAGGATCTTGATCCTAAATGAGGCTCATATAGAAGTATACATGGCTCACCCGGTAGTCACGAAGATGAGGGAGGACCTTAAAAAACTTATTCTTCTAGAAATGAATGAAGGCAAACATTGTCAACTATGTGGCCAGATGTCTAGAATTTCAGCAGGTAAAGGCCAAACATAGAAATCCAACAGGATTACTACAACCACACGTTATTCCGGAATCGAAATGAGAGGTCTTTCGATGGATTTCATCATGGGATTTCCACTGACGGCAAGGAGACAGGACTCAATTTTCATAGTAGTCGACGCTTTAACGAAGAGTTATCATTTTATTCCTATGCGTACGACGTATTAGGAACTTAAAATAGATATATTTTTCATCAGTAATATTTTGAGGCTGCATGGCATACCTAAGAGGATTATATCTAATCGAGGATCGGTGTTTACTAGATGATTTTGGAATAGTTTCCAAGAGGCCTTGGTAACCCAAAATAACTTTAGTATTGTGTATCACCCAGAGACTGACGGGGATACCGAACGAACAAACCAGATCTCGAAGGACATGTTGTGCATGTATGTGATGGACCAACAAAAGTGTTGGGAATAATTCTTTCCACTGGTGGAATTTTCTTATAAAAATAGATACCAAAGAACCATTAAGATGGCGCATTCGAGTTTCTTTATGGGCAACCGTGTCGGATGCCTTTGAGTTGGATCGGCTTGAGGATAGGGTCCTGGTGGGACCAGAAGCGATCCAAGAAATGGAAGATAAAATGCAAACAATAAGACAAAGGATTAAAGAAGTGCAGGATCGACAAAAGAGTTATGTCAATGCGCGTCATGTTGACAGTAGTTACGAAGTTTGCGATCAAGTCTTCTTGCAAGTAAAACCACATAAGAGTTTGATCAAGTTTGGAAAAGGGGATAAACTATCTCCTAGGTTCATGGGATCCTACGAGATGGTGGAAAAGAGAGGCATGTGGCCTATTGACTATCCTTGCTTGATTCTTGAGGCATATGCACGATGTCTTTCACGTTTCTATTTGAGACCTTATGATTAGTGATCCTACACATGTTTTGACTTGAGCACCTTGCGGGTGTCGGTTGAGGGTGCGCTCACGACTGAGCCAATCCGCATCCTAGATCATCGCATTCGACAGCTACAACATCGAATAGTAGATCAGGTCAAGTTCTAGTGGGACAACTATAGTCCACACTCAGCGACCTTGGAGGATGCATATGGTATGCGCCAACAGTTTCCATTTATGTTTGATAGATAGACTTACGACACTGTGATACACATGATTTCGACACTTGTATACTGTGAAACATATGGACGAAGTTTAGACCAAGAGGAGGTGTATGTAACATCTCGCTCTTGCACTCACTGAGAGAACTTATTTTGAGAGGACACTTGCTTGCAAGTGATCCATATTATTATACCATTGACTGTTGTTTATTATTATGAGTCATTATCAATGTGATATATGTTATTTTGTTGCATTGACTTAGATAGGTGCTATTGACTCGGTTCTCCTGAGTGTGCAGGATTTGGACCTCGAGGATGTTGAGGCATCGAGGAAACCCTTGGACTCTGGATCGAGTCAGGGAGTGGACTATTGGGGTTTGATTGTTGTATATATATGACATATGTGCATCTGATTAGATGTTATGATTATGGATTTTTTTCTTACATTATTCGTTGACGATGCAAGTTGATGATAACTTGTCGACCAGAATCACATGTGGAGTAGAGGGGCCACGCATGACTGCCAGAGACATTGAGGGAGATATGTGGAAAACAACCCTTCCACATCCTACTAGCACTCCCATCGTGGCTCGAATTGTAGGTTAACGACTACCTAGTTCGAGAATACCCACGATGTCGTGAGGGCAGACTGCGACAATCACTCACGATGATTCTAAGGAGCGTGCCATAAGGCAAGGGTCTTATTCCTTAGAGTCCCTTAGTCTCCCATAAGATCACCTGGTGGAGTATTGACTCTAGGGGTTTTTTTTGTCTACCAAGTCAGTCAAGAGGCGAGTGGCACCCTTGGAGCACGTAGTGCATCCTGAAGAGCACATCGTGCAAGAAAAATGTAAAGAGGCAAGTGGCACCCTTGGAGCATGTATTACGTCCTGAAGGGCACGACGCATTGTTAATTAATAAATGGATAAACCTATATGGACTTAGGATGAATAAAGTGATAAGAAATATTTAAAACATTTTCCCTAATAAAATGTCGTTCAGCCTAAGAAAATAAAGTCTAGGCTAAGTGATACTTGTGATAAAAAAAAATATATCTTTTGATATCAAAATAAAAATTAAAAATAAATAATTAATAATGATAATCATCATTAATCATGTGAAAAGAAGGGTGTAAGTAATTCATTTAATTTATAAAAATCTTTTGGGGGATAAAATTTAAAAAAGGGGAAAAAGGGGAAATAATTATTTTGTCACTTATGCTAATAAAATTTTATTATTTAAAAAGGAAAAAGGGAAAAATTTAATTTCTACACCTACCAATCTGAGTTAAATGAAAAGGGAAAGAGGGAAATTTAAAATAATTAGGAAACTAGGAAAAAACGGGAAACTTAAAAAGAAAGGGGAAACCCAAGAAAAAAGAATAAAGTCTAACTTAGTGAGGAGTGGTAGCTCGACCTTGAGAGGTGAGCTGGGAGCTAGTTGATTCTTTGGTTAGTGTGCATGGCCCCTTTACGGCTCGGGGGGGATAATGGGGAAGAAGAGTACCCCTAGCGTTGGCTGGGAGGTACCGATGAAGTCTCATCGATCGGCAAGCGAGAGCTACACGAAGTGCACAGGACAACAACTCAGAGTGAGTGACTTGGGCTACAATACACTTCCTTTATTTATTCATGGTAGATCATTAGTATACTTTACGCTTTGATCTTTGTATATTTAATTCGGTAAATAAAATGATTGACCTAGAATTTTAATTAATAACTGAATCTCCCCCATAGCCTTAATCTCATTGTTGATTGATTCCCTTGGCTTTCGATCCCTGCATGTCATGTTTGTCCTATGGTTTTATTGATTTTGTGATGAGTTTACGCTTATTAATTCGCCCTCGTCGCTAGCTCATCAGTCCTCATCTAGGTAGTCAGACAAGATTTGGATCGACGGTCATCACTTTGGTGTTAATAGACCTATAGATCCTAATGCCCTGCCTTTCTATGTGACGATGATGAGCGAAGGATGTTCCTGCCAGCTATCCACTCCTATTGAATGATCTCAGTTGATTAATGGTCATTACATCTTCTCGCGATTGAAAATCTATATGTGTTGTTCCTCGTCCTTCTCTACATTTTAATTGTTGAATCTTCGATAAACCCTTGAGACTGGATGCCAACCTCTGCACGTTCTTGTGATTGTTTACTTATGCGTTTTCTAGTGGTTTATTTTTCTGTGTTTTCCTGTGATGGACTATCTCGGAGTTTTGAAGTCTTTACTCAGCCTTTACATCGCCGAATCACCATGATTGTCGTGGCTCATTACCCAGATTTTCCTTTAAGATTTCTTTGCCTTTATCACAACGATTTTACTTGGAAGATAGACATTTTCACATAACATTTTCAGCTAGCAGTAGCGTTCGATTTTTTTTTACTTCGAGTCTGCTACCGTTTTACCCAAATCCTTACCCAATTTATTACATAGTTGTTGTATGCATCTACTTTCATTTTACATAGTTCAAATCATTTTTCCCAAACTCTTTTCATAGCGTTTGTTATCGAAGGTTAGCGAATCTACATAGATGACAGTTTATTTTCACCCAGAGAAACTGATTCAATGTAATTGTTATAGCATTAAAATACAATGAATCTTTAACAACAAGTCTACCTAGATGTGATTCTACCTAGCAACTCCGATTATTGTAATTTCCCTACACAGTCAATCTATTTAGATGTAATTTTATTTGGAGTTTTAAAATCTTCTTTAAAAAAAATGAAAAATGTACAACGGATTTCCTGGAAGAGACGTAATGTTTTGGAGTATTAAAATCCCTCTTAAATATTACTACAGTGATTGTCTGAGATTTACTTACCACATTTTTATTGTGTTAATACAGTCATTTACTTTGCATTCTTCTTAGAGTAACTAGTTCACCTATTTAATTGAACACCTGGATGGATTGGCCACAAATTTCACTTAGATATAGTATCATTACCAGGAGGCAGTGAATCTAATTGATCATAGCATTTTGTAGCAGCGATTATGACTGTGTCTGGGCAAGAATTGTGACTATACCTTGGAGGCGTTTTGTGACTACATTTTAGTTGAGCTTTGGGTGGCTGCATAAACATTACGCTGTAAGGACTGATAATAGCAAAGGTTATCAAATAGAAGGGTATTGGTCGATGATTTTGTATGCCCTGTGCGACTGCAAGTTGAATGATTATCTACAGCTACTAAATCCTTGCCTGCATTTTGTTAATGTACCCAGATTTTCCTGCGATTCCATATCAATTTATGTCGTCTCTATCATTAGTTGCTCTGCAAATTTTTGTGTATACCTAATGCTAAGTTACCCATATCCTTGGACAACGAATAACTATGCGTTGTTGTGTATGACAACATTTTCCCCTGGCGACTTTGATGGCGAAATTCATTTCTTGTTAGCTACTCTTAAGTTGTGTTTCCTTCTATGACTTACATAACAACCATCATAATGCTTTGCACAAACATTCTGGATGGCATATGAGTATTGAATATGTTAGCATATTGACAGTGATTAATATGAATTATTTAATGAATTTATTAATCAGGTATTGAGTTGGTACGGAACGATTTAATAAATATATGATTTGAGTGATAGTCGTTGAGCGTTACCATCATTGGATAGTGATAAATAAATTTTTATTTAAGCTCTCGTTAATTACAGGAAGCAGGTATTTATTTCATGTCAGCTGTATCATTATAAACCCACATTATCCGGATAATAGATGGCAATGTTGTATATATTTATATTAACTTTTAGACATCCTTGATAATAGACAACAACCTCAGTAATAGTCGCCCATCGACAACTAGATTGTGGCTAACAGCAGTTTCCCATGGTTCATATCCGCTAGTCAATGACGTGATGTTAGATAGGACCTCTTGGGTAGTAATTTATTTTTCATGATATTGAGTGCAGCGATTTTATTTCTGGTGTGACGGAGTTAATTTATATAGCAATTTCTTTTGATTTAAATTTGTGGACAGAAATTTTATGGACAACGTATATTCGATTTCACTTATTGATTGGTGAGCGATATCATAGGGTGGACAGACTGTGTGATCATTCATTTAATCTCTAGCCCTCTATTGTAACTAATACAAGACCTCGATGCCATGGCTAGGCAATGTTTCTATTGATAGTATTGATGGACATAATTTCTTTGACAACCCCTTAATGCGTTTAGGGCGGAAAATTATTTGGTTATTTAGCAAATTGTTGGACATAGTTGTAAACATTGGATTAATAGATCTGTAGATATTCTTGCACAAGATTAACGGTCGAGAGACTAGTAGTCTTATCAACTAAAACCTTTGATATCTAGCATGGATTGGCAATTATGTGCCTTGCGTCTTAGGGCGAGCTAGAAGGGGTGGTTGGTCTTAGTTGCTTTACCTTACAGGTTTCCTTGCGGGAAGCAAGCATCCTGTGGTCATTCACGCAATTTAATTCGAGAGATGTCATTTTGTGTCTTATCAACTTGTTGTTGGGGTGTGGGGGTATCGTCTTCTCGTCAATTGTTTCTGTCTCCTAGCACAATGGTTTGTCTTGAGTCTGTGGTATTGATAGGATAGGTTGCGCCAGGTTTATTGTCATGCCTATAACCTCATGATGACATGATTCCTGATGAGCGGATCATTGTGTTCCCTAATGGGCAGTTGTGAATGATAACCTGGCCTTAGTCTGTGCTTCCTGATGTGGGTGTTGTTCGTTGAGATTGATGTTGGCACTTGGTTTTTAATGCCTTAACGCGGTTGGTCTTGCGCACCGTAGATTTTTCCAAATACTGGTCATCAATTTGTGGTGTCAGGCTGGTCGATCTTGTCCTTTACCTTGTAGGCATTATCTTTCTTGTGTCAGGCGAGTAGTTGCTTCTATCTTGATTACACATGTCTCGTCTGGTTGCTTAGTGTGCTAGTGTGTTGAGTCATGGTTGTCGTTGCCTTCCTACCTAAAAACAAAAAACAAAAATTCACTTATAGTCATAACATTTGGGGATGTTACACCATTCTAGTGAGTTGATTTCACTTTGTATTTTATTTTAGAGTCTCTCCATATTTCATTCTTTAATAGAGATTGAGCATATTGTATCTATGTGTTTATTTCATATTTTTGTGTTTCATTTTGTTCCCTCATAAGTCTTTATTAGGAAGAAGTTGAGGATATAGAAGTAGGGGTAGGTGAGGTAGATATAATTCTCAAACAAGAGAAATGTAATCCCTAGAATGGTTAGAACAACCACAATAATACTCTCAGAACCAAAGGGGGAGAAGAAGAAAATTCAATCTGTCAAAGTGGACTAACAAGTCAAAGATCCACTAATTTTATTTTAAGAACTTTGGTCACTATGAAAATGAATGTAGAAAGAAACAAGAAAATATAAATAGGTTAAGATCTAATGTCATCAACGTTGATGAAGGAACATTTAAATCAATGTTTTTTTCATGCGAGATCATATAAGAAACCAACAACAATGATCTCTAGTTGTTGAATATTGGCTTCAACAATCATATATTAGCTAACAAATATTTATTTTCAAGTTTAGACAACTTTGTCACATTTGAAATTAAATTGGGAGATGACTATAAAGTAAAATCTTTAGGTAAAGGTGTAGTTTTTATGTTGACCAAGAAAGATCAAAAGAAAGATATTTGTGATGTTTATTATGTACCTCATCTTAAACAAAATTTGATAAGTGTAGGACAATTGAGTCAACATGATTATGAGTTCATATTTAATGTCCCCACATGTACAATGTTGGACAAGCCACATAGTAAGAGACTCATAGCACAACTGCAAATGACCAAAGATAGAATGTTTTCCTTAATGTTGATAAGTCTAACTCTTTCATATTCATATGCATAGATTATCTCAAGTTCATATAAAATTTTATTTTGGCATATTAGATATGGTCATTTAACCTTGATTATTATTATCCTTTTACAGAAGCATTTTGTATCGTACTCAGCCTTCAAGTTGATTCACATTACTACTAAATTCAATCAATTTAAAAATCCACTACCAATTATAAATGAATAAATAATAGAAAGCATGTCAAACAAGTTCATGTGCACAAAAACAATTAAACACGTGAAGTAACATTCATTCACATAAAAAAAAAGATTCAATGCATCATTTTAATCACAAGAAGTAGAAATAACTAAGATAACTCAGATTGAAACAAACAACAATCAATCTCATCATTAAACATAATTAAACATAACATATAATAGCAATTATATTAGAAAATATGAAACGCATTGAAAATGAAGAACATTCCACCCAACCACAGACTTTTTGTTCCATTTCTCAATATAAAGTCACCCCCAAGCTAGGGCTTCAAATACACAAGATATGGTTGTTCCTAAGGTTGACTACCATCCCCCTATTAAACATTAATTCCCACATTCATCCAAATCCAACAACTCTCTTCCTTGTTAACCCATGCAACCCAAGGAATGGAATCCCCCTTAATTGCACATAGTCCTTCAAGAATTCCTACTTCCCTCTAGGTATCCATCACAAGTTGGATAGGAAATCTCTTTTTTGGGGACACCGAGAATCTATAAATGCACATGGATTTTCACAATAGAAAATAAATTTATCACCTTGACACTTTCTTGCATAGAATATTACTTACATTCATAAAAACCTATTTCTTCATGAATTTATATCTCCAACAAGTTGTTACACATATCCACTACGGCTACCTTCAAGCTTCAGAACTCAGAACTCTCTGGATGTCCTGAAAATTGCATGTAAAACCTGCCCTCCTTTCCCATACGAATTCCCTTCTTCTCCCATGCTTTCTTGACTCAAACTCTTCCCAAATATGATTTTAACATTCCCATGCTCTCAATAACTATGTGAGGTGACTTCACACACCCAACTTCTTACATGCATTCAATGATTAGCTTTGGGAACACTCAAAATGAAATAAAAGTTTCATAGTAAGGAAAATTAGAAATATGGGTTGGGTTTAATAGACATGGGTAATCCCCCACCTTTGGAAACCATTCCCACTCTTGTGGAAACTAATCCTCAAGTTTGCATCTATGTCCATCTACAGTCGATGACACATTTTATTTATTATACAAAGTTTACATATTACAACACTTGGCCCACGAGCATACATCATATTTACATTATACATTGCTAAAATAGGGATTAAAAATGGGGATGTTACAAAGTCCATGGTCAAGTGTATACCCATGATAAATGTACAACACAACTCTTTTCACAGTTGTATATTATCCGAACATCAAAGGGATAAATTTCAATTTTCCTCCTACAAAAAAAGAACATCTTGATATGGTGCATAGAGACCTTTGTGGTCCTATGCAAACCCAATCAATAGGAGGGAGTTTTTATTTTTTAGCATTCATTACTAATTTTAGTAGGAACTTTTGAGTGTATTTTGTCAAGAACAAATTAGAGACTTTTGAAAAATTCAAATATTTCAAATCCATGGTAGAGAAACATAGTGGAAAGTACAAAAAAATATTCAGGTCATATCGAGGAGGTGAATATGACTCCAAAGTCTTCACAAAATTTTGTAGACAACAAGGGATTGAAAGGAACTTTACCACAAGGTGTAGTCCACAACATAATAAAGTGGCTGAAAGAAAAAATAGAACCATCATGAATATGGCCAAAAAAATTCTCAAGGCTAAAAATTTGTCCAATGAATATTGGGAAAAAGTTGTAGCTTTCTCAGTTTCTATCTTCAATCGGTCACCAACCAAGAGTGTGAAAAACAAAATCCCTTAGTAATCCTCGACTGCATGAAGTATAGTGCTTCTCATTTCAAATATTTTGGTTTTGTGGCTTATTCTCGTGTTCTTGAAGAGTTGAGGAGGAAACTTGGTAATAGAAGTGAAAAATGCACTTTTATTGTATATAGTGAATATCACAATGCTTATAGGTTATATAACTCTATCAACAAGAATACTATAGTTAGGGAAGTTAAATTCTAGGAAGATAAATATTGTGAGGATCAAACAAATGAAAAAAATGGAAGTCAAATTCCTTTTTTAAAGACAAATGAATAGGTTGAAGCTATAGGAAAACAACCTCTTCAACCTAGACTTCCAAGGCTACAAGTACAAAGACAAGGAGAACAAGCAGTGCACAATCCTTCTTCCAACAGTGACTCAGATCCCACTATAGATTATCTACGGAACTAGAAAACTAAAAGTTTGAGAGAAATTTATGAACAACTTCAGGACTTAGATCAACAAGAACATTTTTCCTTGTTATCTTATCAACCTACATATTTTCAAGAAGCAGTGAAAGAAGAACAATGGTTTCATGCAATGAATGAAGAATTGGAGCAATTGAAAGAAACAATACATGGGATCTTGTATATCTTCCAGTAGATAAATCCAACATTGGAGTTAATTGGATTTATAAAACAAAGTTCAATTAGAAAGGTGCAATGGAGAAGCACAAATCTAGACTTATAGGAAAATGGTTTTCTCAACAACCTATTATTGATTATGGAGAAACATTTGCTCCAGTAGCATGTTTGGTTACTGTAAGAGAAATTTTGGAAATCGCAACCCAAAATAAGTGGTCATACTATGAGATGGATGTTAAATCTGCTTTAATGAATGGTATCCTAGAGGAAGAAGTTTATGTAAATTATCCACTAGGGATTCAAATCAAAGGTCAAGAGCACAAGGTGTACAAATTGAAGAAAGTCTTGTATAGCTTGAAAAAATCTCCAGGATCATGGTACAATCACATTGATTCATATTTTCTCAACAACAGATTCAAAAGGAGTAGCAATGAACCCACATTCTATACTATAACATATCAACACAATAATATTTTAATAGTTTGTCTTTATGTAAATTTATATTTTTAAATCATTATACAATTATAAAAAATAAATAAAAAAATTAAGTGAATATGACCAAAACTTATATATCAAACTTAAATTATTAATCCTCTTTGTGTTTTATTATTCCTTTAGTTATATTTAAACAGTCTGTGAAACATACAACCTCCATTTATTATTATTATTATTATTATTATTATT
>ML778117.1:163153-174256 GCA_009831015.1 Picea engelmannii | reverse complement strand
AGATTTCCTAACTACAAATGCATACTAAAAAAACACACTTTTACCTAACGACATATTAGACCAAGTAGATCTTAACTAACTCCTAAGTGTCTAAATATCCTAACATCCCCCATTAAGAACAACTTGGGATAAGATTGAAGGATTTACAATAATGACACAATAGGAGAAGGAAGGAGGAATTAGAGCCTATTCCCCCTTAATGACAACTTCCTGAACTCCTAACATAGATCGAAGTTTGGAAAACTTCGCTTCTGTAAGAGACTTTGTGAAAATATCTGCAACTTGATCTTCTATAGGGAAAAAGAACACTTCAATAACTTGATCATGAATGAGCTTTCTGATGAAGTGCATGTATAGCTCAATGTGTTTTCTACACTGATGTTGAACTGGGTCTTTGGCGATCTTGATGGCACTCTGATTGTCACACCAAAGGCTGGTCAGATGTTGGTGCTGGAATCCAAACTCTGAAAGGATCTGTCGAAGCCATAGAGCTTCCTAACTTGCATTTACCGTTGCTCGGTACTCTGCTTCTATTGAAGAAAGTGCAATAGCCTATTGTTTCTTACAGGACCAAGTGACAGGTCCTGAACCAAGGCTGAAAACATAACCTTCAGTAGACTTCCGATCATCGAGGTCGCTAGCCCAATCTAAATCAGTGAAACCAACCAATAAGGGAGTCCCCCCTGAACTGTAATGTATCCCAAACTGAATTGTACCACGAACATAATGAAGTATCCTTTTAGCTGCTTTCCAATGGCTTTCATGGGGTGTTTGCATATATCGGGCAACAAGACCAACAACAAAGGAAAGATCAGGACGGGTATGAGTCAAGTATAAGAGGCTACCAACTAACTGACAATATAGGGTGGCATCAAATTCAGGAGAAGTACAGGTGGCAGAAATATTGACTCCAGACTGGAAGGGAAAAGGGGTTGGTTTACAATCATCCATGTGAAAGCGACGAAGAAGGTCGCAAGCATACTTAGACTGGGAAAGAAAAATTCCTTCATTGGTTTGCAAAACTTGGAGGCCAAGGAAATACTGCAAAAAGCCTAAGTCTGTCATTTCAAATTTCTTCTTAAGGATGGTTTTCACATGGTTTAAAAGTTTTGAGTCACTACCAGTAAGGATAAGGTCATCAACATAAAGGACACGGATTATGAGATGGCTTCCTACTTTCTTGGTATAGACATTAGGATTAGAATGGCATCTAGAGAATCCAGTGGCAGTAAGAAATCTATCCATTTTGGCATACCAATCTCGGGGAGCTTGCTTGAGACCATAAAGAGATTTCTTGAGGTGACAAATAAGGCTAGAGTCATTCTGGACATAGCCAGGAGGTTGTTCCATGTAGATTTCTTCTTTCAAATCACCATGCAAGAAGGCATATTTAACATCCATCTGATGGACCTCCCATTTATGTGAGGCGGCAAGGGCAAGAACTAGGCGGATGGAATTCATTTTGTCTACAGGGGCAAAGGTTTCATTATAGTCAAATCCTTCAACTTGGGAAAATCCTTTGGCAACTAACCAAGCCGTGTGTCTTTCAACACTTCCATCTGATGCATACTTATTTATGTATACCCATTTGCATATAACAAGTTTTCTTCCTTTTGGAAGAGGTACAAGATCCCAAGTATCATTTTCCATTAAAGAACGATACTCTTCATTCATTGTTGTATCCTAATCTGGATGACCTGAAGCTTCTGCAAATGTCTCTGGATCATGATTTTCTGAAACTTGAGCCAAAAGAGAAGAGGCTCACTGGAACTGTGAACGTGTCCGACGTTGATCCGAAGGATCGCCAACAAGATCACCAGCTACTTCTCATGTTGAACAGGCCCATCTAGGAAGCAGTGGAACTGGTGGTTGTTCAGGTTCAAAGGACTCATCTGGAGGAATGTCAGCAGGCGGAGGAATGTCATGCTCACTTTCATCATCTGAAGAAGAATCCAGAATAGGAACAGAAGAAGGCACAAATGTCGAAGATGGCTCGCAGGTCGAAGAAGGCACAAACGTCAAATTAGGCTCGCAGGCCAAGAGATTTTCATCAAATTTAACATCTCTTCTAAGAATAATTTCATTACAATGTGGTTAAAGAGGTCTATAACCTTACCATGTTCGACAACAAAGGGTTAGATATCGGTTAGCTTACCCGGAAGATGTACCTTTTCCTATATGTTTCTGATTTTTCGATATAAAGAGCATACGTAGATCTAAAAGAGTAGCAACCTGGAAATAAAAAATACAAACCGAAATAAAATCAAAATAAAACTTTGCAGAAATTTTAAAAAATGCGTATTCAGGCTTTATACCTCCGGATATGACTATAATGGCCGTATGTTGGGAAAAAAGAAACCTTTTCGAGTGAAAAGAAAAGTGTTCCTGAATGAAAAGAGTGCTCTGGATGCAATGGAACAGTCCTCTTAGCCCAAAAATGTACAAAAATACCAGAAAATGGAGATAAGGAAACTTGGCTTCACGATCTCGATCTACAACAGGAGTGGGTCTTCAAACAGGCTCTGATACCATGTTCGACAACACAGGTATTCCAACAGAGGATGAACACCTTCAGTAAACACTCACATAAACAGATCAAAGATCAACACACTGATTTTTTCACATGGTAAAACCCCTACGGGGAAACATCCACGGCCCCAGCTAACACAGCCACTTGGAGCAGTTTATTAATGCAAAGAAAAATATTACAAAGAGATTTTACAAGAGAGTTTCTCACAATCGATCATCAGCAAATGACCCTCCATTCTCTTTAAATAGAGATCAAGGACCAATCGGGTGCTAAGCCACGGATCAATCGACATTAAGATCGAGGAGAGTATGAGCCGTCAGATCACTCTATGTCAGGAACATATCGTGATCGTCGGATTTCCTAACTACAAATGCATACTAATGCATACTAAAGAAACACACTAAGAAACACACTTTTACCTAACGACATATTAGATCAAGTAGATATTAACTAACTCCTAAGTGTCTAAATATCCTAACAGAGACCTATCCCCCCAAGCTTCATTTCATTCATCGACTTTGAGTTTGTCACCAATTTTTGTACTAGATGGAGAAAAAGGATACAGGTGGATGAAAAGAAGGTTCAAATATGAGACCTAACGAAAGACTCGACTCAACATCTACGAGATATAGCGAAATACTCAACCTAATGGGAGATGTGATTGTTTCATTTTTTAACGAGCTTGACACGGGAAAAGAACTATGCTCAAGGCTCCAAGTTCAGTCCCCGGATTTATGTTTAATTTTTTAACGAGCTTGCTACAGAGAGGAAAACTATGCTCACAACAACTGGTTTCATTTTTTAATGAGCTTGAAATAAGAAAACCATGCTCAAGGCTGGTTTCATTTTTTAACGAGCTTGAAATCAGAAAACCATGCTCAAGCTCTTCTTGATCATGGCTCCCAAGAGGATAATGCTCTAGAAGGACACCATGTCAAGGGACAAAACTCGGTCATAGCCTCCAAGATATCTTCACTGGATGGAAGAAACACACTCTGGAAGGAACTCATGTCAAGGTTCGTGATAGGGGTAAGGAGGTCAGGCTCCAATAGACCTACCAAAGAGATCACCATGTCAACTACCAAATCTAAGTCATCAAAAGTTGAATTCATGGGAGACACTGCCACATAATTGACCTATGGCAGGGGTGATACTGACTGCATATAAGACCCGTTTAGGGAGGTCATTGGGTTGATATTCAAGTCAAGGCCAACAAACGAAAGTTGATCAATAGTCACCATTCTTCCATCATGCATGAAATATATCACACAAAAAAGAGTGGACACAATAAATTTCATGGCATAGACATAATCTCTCCCAAGGAGTAAATCGAAATCCAAGGGGTCTTGGACTACCATAACATCAATAAAGACATTTTTCCCTCCAAAAGTTACAGGAAACTGGTGAAGGTTCCCTAAAGGATGATTGGTTCTTTTGTTAAAAGCGAACAGAGTCTAGGTAACCAACACAAGCTGAGGATAACCCAAATATTTCCAGCCAATAGAGGACAAAATACTAACAGATGAACCTTCATCTATCAGCGCATGAGGAATGTCTCACCCACAAACATGTATTGTAATCTTGAAAGGAATGTGAGAGGGAAGATGAGGTCCATTTAGCACACCCCAATCAAATAGGATGGCCTCATTACTTGGAGGGGGTTTCCCAGGAGATTATGTATCAACAAGAAAAAACATGGGCAGTATCGGGTTTACTCTCTAGTGGGAGAGTAGGATCGATTGATAATGACATCAAATTGACCACTTGGGTTTCATTCTCCAAGGGGAGAATGGGGTTGATAGGTGGAAATGGATTGACCACTTGGGTTGCAGTCTCTAACAGGAGAGTGGGATCGATTGAATATGGGATCAAATCAACCACTTTTTCAACTGACTCAACTAAGGACATGACCAGATTGACGACATGATCAACCAGACTGACCGATGAAGGGACCGGAGCAACCACTTTAGCACTCGTTAGAGGAGGAGTGGGATTGACCATGTTGGCACTCTTCAAATGAAAGGTGGGGATACCCAATGATGGGACTAGATCAGTCACTTGGGTTTCACTTTTCAGATGAAAAGTGGGGTTGATTGATGATGGAACTAGATCAACTACTTTGCTTAGTGGTTCAACCGTGGATGAAACTAGATTGACAACCTGATCAAATGGACTGATTGGGGATGGAACCAAATTGACAAATCCATCAACTAATGATGGGCTGGTGGAAATCTTATGATAACCAGTTGGAAGTTGAAGTTTTTCCAAAAGAGAAGAAGCCTCATCCATACGAGGACAAAGGTGGGAATAATAATCACCTACACATAACATGCAAGGAAATTTGACAGTTGTCATATTCTTACCAACCTTAATGTCACTAGTCAACGGGTTGTCACCAGCATGTCCAACAGGACGATGATGTGGAAGACCACATTTTTAAGACCTTGGGAAGACCAGGGAAATCCCTCAGAAAGTGGTCACCCTTACAAATACTGCAAGGGAATTTGGGTTTTAGATTCTTCGTTTTAATCTTGTCGAGCTCATCAACACTCCCAGTACAATTAATAGTAGTTGGTTGCTTGGATCCAACATCTGATATGGTTGGAGGCTTGGTCCTTTTCAAGATCTTCTTCTTCTTCTTCCACTAAGTAAAACAAACAACACATTCTATGAATATAAGAAGCAAACAATCAAACAAAACTTCCCACAATGAAACCACTAGTTGGTGATGAAATCCAACGTCATGAGATCAATATAGGAAGGGGCGGGGATAGAACGGATGGATCAGTTACGTTGGAGATCTTCTTAACGGACTTGTGCCTTGGTGCAAGATTCCACGCAGTAATTGTGGATTTACCCTCCAAGGAGCCCAAGTGAGTTTGACCAACGTCTGTTCTAGGTACAGTGAGACTTCCCTTCACCGTCACCTTGTGTAAGACCTTGAAGATTATGGCTACTAACGTCACCAACTCGCAGTCATCCCCTGGGCGGGTACATTTGACAGTCCAGTCTAAATGTATGGGCAGGATAACAAGTCTAAAATCCTTCAAGAGAACTGAGGACAAGTGGACCGATAGAAATATAGAGGACCCTGAATGGATTCGAAGTTCATGAAGCACCGATACGAAATGAAGACAGTTGAACCTCAAGAAGAACCCCCAATATACGATCCGACTACTACAAACGATTAAACCACGGAGGGATAATCTCTATAACTCTCCTGAATGCGACCTCATGCGTAACCCCTCTGTGAGAGGGGGATCCCAATAATATTATACTAAAATTGGATTTTCTCTCCCTATCGTAAGATGCTAAGCTGGTTTGACAACTTTGGAAACTTATCATTTCAACCTATTCCAAATCTCTACACCTTAAGCTAATGTAGGTTTTCTAACATAAAATGTAAAAATGTCTGATAAATTTTAGTTTAGCACTTGATTTTAAGGTTGTTGCTTACTCAAGAGGAAAATGGAGTGGACTAAATGATGTTTTGACCGACTCTAAACAATGCAAAGAAATGAGAATGCAAATATTTCACTTCGATGAAATCTATATTATGAGAAGGATAAAAAGTTTATCATTCCTAAATGCATAATGTCCCAAATTTTTTATTAAACTCATCAATGTCAAGATCTTCAAGAAATGAGTCAAAGAGACTGTACACCAATACAGAATTCTAAGACTAAAAAATGCCAAAAACCATGAAATTTCGCTACTTCAAATGCAAACTAGTTTCACTACCCAAAATCAAGAATGCATCTATATTCTTTGATTGATTCTAATGTATAAAGAAATTAAATAAAAATCCTTTAATTCTCTACTACTTTCAATCAAGAGAAAGAGTCTTATGCAGATGCAAAAGACACGAAGCAAAAATGCTACAAACAAAGCATGCACTCAAGGTAGTGAGGTATGAAAGAAAACAAGTAGAAAAATTTTCTGACAAGAACGCAATCAAGGATTCTACCATTGATCAATCATTCAAGGAACACAGGAAAATGCAGAGAAGAATCCAAGAAAAGACAAGGAGAAAGAGAAATCACTCAAAATTGTCCCGACAAATCAAGTAACTAGAAAAGTCAATTTCACATTTCTGAAAAAGGTTTAAAGCTCCAATCAATACAATAGGGAGTGATAAGCATCAAAAACCAATCCAAACAACTTCACAAACCAACCATAGACTCTGGGTAAATACCTATACAAAACAAGTTGCAAAAGACTGAGCAGAAGAAGGCAAAAAACTACCAAAAAAGAGACTAGTGCTCCATGTCTCAAGGGTACAGAGCATTGCAACACTCCCTAAAAAACTATAGGGGAGCTCTGGCTAGATATCAGCGCTCTGGTATGTCTTAGGGGGGGTTTCTAGTCCTCCCATAATCTCATAAAAAGAGCCAATAGATGTAAAACACTCACCAAGAATGCATAAAAATTGGTGAAATTGCTAGTGAAGGTAGGGGAAGGCTAATGGATGATGAACAAACAATAAAAGTGATCTGAAAGGTGGTAAAATATAAGTAAATACAAGAGGAATTTAGGAAAATGACCTCAAATATCAAATGGAACAATGGATAGATCTTTGAATTTAATTACAATAGCTTTCATTCAATTAGATAAATGAAAAAAGAAGTAGATCGACTCCAAATCTCAAAGAATAAGAATGACTCAAAGTAAGGAAGGAAGATGTCAAAAATCCAAACAAAACGTTATCAATTCTTAGAAATCAAAATGTTGGAGGCCAAAACAATGACACACTGAGATGGTGATAACCTTGAGCAGATGAATCAACAAAAAAATAAACTTAGAGATCAACTCCCAAAAGTTTTTTTAGCAGAAAAAGACCATTTATACGATGTCAAGGGAACCAGAGTGTTGCGGCACTCTATGGGATCCTGTAATGGAGTGCTATCACTTTGGTTGTAGAGGCAGGGGAGCGCTAGTCTCTCAGAAGATCAAAAACTTGCCCAGAACTAAAAAAACTCAAGAAAATCTAGAAATTGAGTGTGTATGGGATAAATCCAAGAGCCAACAACACATCTAAGAATCATAAACACGACATGAATAAGATCTGAAATTGAGAAAAGGATAAAACAAGACCAAGGAAAGAAATCAAAACTGAAATCTTTGGTCCCCAGTGGAGTCGCTAATTTTCTAGTGACAACCATTCTAGTGACAGGTGCAAATTTTTTTTTTTTCTTTAAAGTGTGTGCGCCCGTGTAGAAGTATCAACACACTTAACTGTACGATGCCACTCGACGACCAACAAGACGCAACCATGACAAGGCAAAAATGAAGGAACACAACGAGTAACTACAACAATATACGATCACAGGCATAAGGTGCACAGCACAAACATTAAGACATACTGGGGGTGCACAGTAAGAACACAGAGGGAAGAGTCCATGGTGTTAGGGTTACTATTTCTGCACAGGAAATCAGGGCGTTTAGTCTTATGTCTTTTCAAAAGAAGATTAGACAGGCTCCTGGCCGACTGCTCAGGCAGAAACTAGTAACCGGACCTAGAACAAGACGCAATCAAGACGAACGCAACAAGACGACCCCGACATATCACAGTGACCACCATCAATAATGCCCCTAGACATAAGGCGTACAACTAGCAACTGTAAGCAGAAAACGACACCGGGTGTTAAGTACAATACACTCACAGATGGAAGAATCCAACAGTAGAGTTTACCATTTCTGCACAGAAAAGTAGGGCTTTTAGTCTTATGTCTTCTCAAAAGAAGATTAGACAGGCTCCTGGCCGACTTCTCAGGCAGAAACTAGTAATCTCTATCAGGTGTGTCACAAGAGTGGAAACCCTGCCTTTAAAGGGCCCGAGACTCTTGATACGGCACTGGATTCCTTTCACAGAAAAGTCACACATACTGACATATATACTAAGCTACAAGGAGGTGTCTATACCCCGCCCGACACCATCGACCAAGCAACCAACTGAATACTATCAAGTACCACATAGACAAGAAGGATGACTACGTCCTTTATGGAAGGTGCACGACAAGAAGGGCTCCGACAACGAACACCCAAGTTCAACATTAATTTAAATTCAACAACTTCCCTCATTCACTAAACTCAAGTAATTTATTGGCCGTGAGTCGAGTTATTACGCCATATGTGTTATTAACAACAATAAAATTTCCAAAAGCATTGTCATGAAATATTAACCATCTTTCATTTATACCACAATTTGGACCAAGATTTTACAACTACAATACCTCTTATACGCTACAACCACCAAATGGTAATGACCATCCAAGATAAAACATTCAATTAAACCCGAGGAGCTTACCATCCGATGTCATTTAGGATCAGAAATTTTCATCGTTAATGCAATAAGTAACCTCATATTTAGCCTCCCATTTACGAATAACCTCAATATATGAATGACCTCATGTGCATAAATACTTATAAAAATAACTCATGTTTATAAGTAACATCTTATTTATGGATAAAATCAAGTTTAACAATGACAATCATCATGTTTAAAAATCATCATATCTAAATTACCAACATCATGCCCATATATAAAATAACATCACATATATAAATAACATCAGATTTTAAAATAACCATATGACATCATAATTGAAACATAATTATATAACAACAATGATAATTAAAATGACCCTGTCAATTCCTCACATGATTATTCCATTATATAAAAGAGAACAAATCATAAACTAAAATTCTATTGTAACAATATATATCTATATGTATCGTTAGAACACCTTGGTTAATATCAATTAAGGAAACGCACACCCCTGGTGTCATCTAAGATAAAAACCATGTGATTTTAATTGCAGATAGAAAAATGCAACCCTATATAAAAATCAACAAGTAATAGATCTATAAATCCGTTATGATCCAGAATTTAATAAAAGGAGCAATTTCATGAAAAAACGGCAGTAAGGAAAAATAACTACAGTAATAATAAATGTTATTTTAATGGTGCTACAGTTTGGAGGGGTTTATTCGGATGATTTCTTCTCCCAGCCTCGGTACAGGTGAGCGGGACGCATGGGTCATAAGGGCCTGTGAGCTTTAAAGTTCAATCCAACAAGGGCGCTGACAAACATTAGTGAAACGAGATTCCCAACTGGCATTTATGAATCGTTGCTACCCTGCCATTTCCGCTATGGTTCAGGAACCCGAATGGGAATATGCCCACGCGCTAAGGGGGTTCCACAGTCGCCGAGGGAAGGCGCAGTCATCAGTGACAGAGACAGGAATTAAAATGTGGGGCAGAGGCGGTGAGGAATAACATGGGATTAAAGAAGTTCTGAATCATCAAAATCGTGGCAGAGTGGGCCAATTCGCGGAGGGGATAGCCCAATGTAGCAGAGGATTCCCAAATTTACCATTCTCCCAATGCTAAGAGGGAAATTCCTTGATTAACTGTAGTTTCAATGAACAATTATCCCAGGAAGGCAAAGTGCACTTCGATTTGGATTTACGGTAGATTCAATACGAAATTCTCCCAGCCAGGAAGACAGAATTTACTTCAATTTACTATAGACTCAATTACACAAGTTCCCAACAAGGCAGAGATCATTTTGTTTTATTTTATTCTAGATTCAGTTACCAAACTCCCACAGGGTAGAGAGTAATTCGCTTGGATTTTCTGTAGAATCGAATTACCCATTTCGCCCAGCACGGGAAGGAGCATTCGTTTGATTCACTGTGGATTCCATTACCCGATCGCCCAAAATGAGAATGCTCACTATGTAAAATAAAAACGCCCACTATCCCAAACAAAAACGCCACTGTATCAAGTTGCAGTCCGTGGTGATAACCTTATCCATGCAATAACAAAAATCCCATAAACAACGCAAACGGACATAGAGGAATCGCTCAACGTGTAAAACCCAAAAACGCCCAACAAGAATGGCTCACTGTGTATGGTAAAATACCGAATAAGGATGCTCGCTGGGTAAAGAAGGACACCCAATATAACAGTGGCTAAAAACGCCCAATACACAGTGGCAAAATCGCCCAAAAACAAAAAGAAAAGCGCAGCTCATTAACCTTTTAAAACATAGACCAAACGCCCCAAACGCATTGCCAGAAGATGACGAATTGACAGAAGATAAATTGAATGGCAGGTTAAATTGATTGCCAGAAGATAAACAATTTGCCAGAGGTAACATGAATTGCCAGGTTGAACGTTTTAGATTGCCAGAACTAGTTTTTTTTTTTTCCCCTTTTTTTTTCAGTAACCATTAATAAAGACGAATCGCCAAAAACAATTTAACAATAACCATTTATAAAGCAAATTTTCCAGGAACAATTTTTTCAGCTAGACATCAGAAACATTTTAACACTAACCATTTATAAACAATTTTTCCAGAATTAAAATCATACCGTTGCCACTCGCCCGCTTCGGAAGACGTCCCGCGCTTCGTGCTGCATCCTCTCTCCTTGCCGCTCCCACTCGCCGACCGCAGAAAGCTCACCGGTACCTCCCAGCCAAACGCTAGGGGTACTCTGCTTCCCCCTTAGCCCCCCGAGCCGCAAAGGGGCCACACAAGAACCAGAGATAAGACTAGCTTCTCAGC
>ML778117.1:65934-83728 GCA_009831015.1 Picea engelmannii | reverse complement strand
TCCCCCTTTGGTTCTGAGAGTATTATTGTGGTTGTTCTAACCATTCTAGGGATTACATTTCTCTTGTTTGAGAATTATATCTACCTCACCTACCCCTACTTCTATATCCTCAACTTCTTCCTAATAAAGACTTATGAGGGAACGAAATGAAACACAAAAATAGGAAATAAACACATAGATACAATATGCTCAATCTCTATTAAAGAATGAAATATGGAGAGACTCTAAAATAAAATACAAAGTGAAATCAACTCACTAGAATGGTGTAACATCCCCAAATGTTATGACTACAAGTGAATTTTTGTTTTTTGTTTTTAGGTAGGAAGGCAACGACAACCATGACTCAACACACTAGCACACTGAGTAGCCGAACGAGACATGCATAATAATATAGAAGCAAATACCCAACTGACATAAGAAAGACAATGCCTACAAGCTAAAGGACAAGATCGACCAACCTGACACCACAACTTGATGACTAGTATTTGGAAAACTCTACGGCGCGCAAGACCAACTGCATTAAGGCATTAAAAACCAAGTGTCAACATCAATCTCAACGAACAACACCCACATCAGGAAGTGCAGACTAAGGCCGGGTTATCATTCACAACTGCCCATTAGGGAATGCAATGATCCGCTCATCAGGAATCATGACATCATTAGGTTATAGGCATGGAAATAAACCTGGCACAACTTATCCTATCAATACCACAGAATCAAGACAAACCAATGCACTAGGAGACAGAAACCACTGACAAGAAGATGATACCCCCACACCCCAACAACAAGTTGATAGGACACAAAATGACATCACTCGAATTAAATTGCGTGAATGACCAGAGGATGATTGCTTCCCACAAGGCAACCTATAAGGTGAAGCAACTAAGACCAACCACCCCTTCCAGATCACCCTAAGGCGCAAGGCACATAATTGCCAATCCATGCTAGCTATCAAAGGTTTTAGTTGATAAGACTACTAGTCTCTCAACCGTTAAGCATGCACAAGAATATCTACAGATCTATTAATCCAACGTTTACAACTCTGTCCAATAATTTGCTAAATAACCAAATAATTTGTCGCCCTAAACTCATTAAGGGGTTGTCAAAGAAATTATGTCCATCAATACTATCAATAGAAACATTGCCTAGCCATGGCATCGAGGTCTCGTATTAGTTACAATAGAGGGCTAGAGATTAAATGAGTGATCACACGGTCTGTCCACCCTATGATATCGCTCACCAATCAATAAGTGAAATCGAATATACGTTGTCCATAAAATTTCTGTCTACAAATTTAAATCAAAAGAAATTGCTATATAAATTAACTCCGTCACACCAGAAATAAAATCGCTGCAATCAATATCATGAAAAATAAATTACTACCCAAGAGGTCCTATCTAACATCATGTCGTTGACTAGAAGATATGAATTAAGGGAAACTACTATTAGCCACAATCTAGTTGTCGATGGGTGACTATTACTGAGGTTGTTGTCTATTATCAAAGATGTCTAAAACTTAATATAAATATATACAACATTTCCATCTATTATCCGGATAATGCAAGTTTATAATGATACCGATGACATGAAATAAATACCCACTTCCTGTAATTAATGAGAGCTTAAATAAAAATTTATTTATCACTGTCCAATGATGGTAACGCTCAACGCCTATCACTCAAATCATATATTTATTAAATCATTCCGTACCAACTGAATACCTGATTAATAAATTCATTAAATAATTCATATTAATTGCTGTCAATATGCTAAGATATTCAATACTCATATGCCATCCAGAATGTTTGTGCAAATCATTATGATGGTTGTTGTGTAAGTCATAGAAGGAAACACAACTTAAGAGTAGCTAACAAGAAATGAATTTCACCATCAAATTCTCCAGGGGAAAATGTTGTCATACAAAACAACGCACAATTGTTCGTTGTCCAAGGATATGGGTAACTTAACATTCAGTATACGGAAAAATTTGCAGAGCAACTAATGATAGAGACAACATAAATTGATATGGAATCGCAGGCAAATCTGGGTACATTAAGAAAATGCAGGCAAGGATTCAATAGCTGTAGATAATCATTCAACTTGCAGTCGCACGGGGCATACAAAATCGTCGACCAATACCCTTCTATTTGATAACCTTTGCTATTATCACTCCTTACAGTGTAATGTTTACGCTTCCACCCAAAGCTCAACTAAAATGTAGTTGCAAAATGCCACCAAGGTATAGTCACAATCGTTTCCCAGACACAGTCATAATCGCTGCTACAAAATGCTATTGATCAATTAGATTCACTGCCTCTTGGTAATGATACTATATCTACGTGAAATTTGTGGCCAAGCCATCCAGGTATTCAATTAAATAGGTGAACCAATTACTCTAAGAAAAACACAAAGTAAATGACTGTATTAACACAATAAAAATGTGGTAAGTAAATCTCAGACAATCACTGTAGTAATATTTAAGAGGGATTTTAATACTCCAAAACATTACGTCTCTTCCAGGAAATCTGCTGTAAATTTTTCCTTTATTTTTAAAGAAGAATTTAAAACTCCAGATAAAATTACATCTAAATAGATTGAGTGTGTAGGGAAATTACAATAATTGGAGTTGTTGGGTAGAATCACATCTAGGTAGACTTGTTGTTAAAGATTCATTGTATTTTAATGCTATAACGATTACATTGAATTAGTTTCTCTGGGTGAAAATAAATTGTCATCTATGTAGATTCGCTAACATTCGATAACAAATTCTATGAGAAGAGTTTGGGAAAAATGATTCGAACTATGTAAAATGAAAGTAGATGCATACAACAGCTATGTAATAAATTGGGTAAGGATTTGGGTAAAACGGTAGCAGACTCGAAGTAAAAAAAAATGAAAGCTACTACTAGCTAAAAATGCTATGTGAAAATGTCTATCTTCCAAGTAAAATCGTTGTGATAAAGGCCAATAAATCGTAAAGGAAAATCTGGGTAATGAGCCACGAGAATCATGGTGATTCTGTGATGTAAAGGCTGAGTAAGGACTTCAAAACTCATAGATAGTCCATCATAGGAAAACGCATAAAAATAAACCACCAGAAAACGCAGAAGTAAACAATCACAAGAATGCGTAGAGGTTGGCATCCAGTCTCAGGGGTTTATCCAAGATTCAATAATTAAAACGTAGAGAAGGACGAGGAACAACACATATAGATTTTCAATCGCGAGAAGATGCAATGACCATTGATCAGCTGAGATCATTCAATAGGAGTAGATAGATGGTAGGAACATCCTTCGCTCATCATCGTCGCATAGAAAGGCAGGGCATTAGGATCTATATGTCTATTAACACTGAAGTGACGACCGTCGATCCAGATCTTGGTCGACTACCCATATGAGGACTGATGATCTAGCAATGAGGGCAAAGTAATAAGCACAAACTCATCACAAAATCAATAAAACCATAGGATGGACATGACATGCAGGGATCGAAAGCTAAGGGAATCAATCAACAACGAGCTTAGGGCTATGGGGGAGATTCAATTATTAATTAAAATTCTAGGTCAATCATTTTATTTACCCAATTAAATATACAAATCTAAAGCATAA
Organism: Picea engelmannii; assembly: GCA_009831015.1. Lineage (NCBI taxonomy): Eukaryota > Viridiplantae > Streptophyta > Pinopsida > Pinales > Pinaceae > Picea > Picea engelmannii. The sequence continues at coordinate 80,120 of ML778117.1, read as the reverse complement.
AGTATACTAATGATCTACCATGAATAAATAAAGGAAGTGTATCGTAGCCCAAGTCGCTCGCTCTGAGTTGTTGTCCTGCGCGCTTCGTGTAACTCTCGCTTGCCGATCGATGAGACTTCACCGTTACCTCCCAGCCAATGCTAGGGGTACTCTTCTTCCCCATTATCCCCCCGAGTCGTAAAGGGGCAACGCACACTAACCAGAGAATCAACTAGCTCCCAGATCACCTCTCAAGGTCGAGCTACCACTCCTCACTAAGTTAGACTTTCTTCTTTTTCCTTGGGTTTCCTCTTTCTTTTTAAGTTTCCCGTTTTTTCCTAGTTTCCTAATTATTTTAAATTTTCCTCTTTCCCTTTTCATTTAACTCAGATTGGCAGGTGTAGAAATTAACTTTTTCCCTTTTTTCCTTTTTAAATAATACAATTTTATTAACATAAGTGACAAATCAATTATTTCCCCTTTTTTAAATTTTATCCCCCAAAAGATTTTTATAAATTAAATTAATTACTTACCCCCTTCTCGTCACATGATTAATGATGATTATCATTATTAATTATTTATTTTTAATTTTTATTCTGATATCAAAAGATAATTTTTTTTTTATCACAAGTATCACTTAGCCTAGACTTTATTTTCTTAGGTTGAATGACATTTTATTAGGGGAAATGTTTTAAATATTTCTTATCACTTTATTCGTCCTAAGTCCATATATGTTTATCCATTTATTAATTAACAATGCGACGTGCCCTTCAGGATGCACTATGTGCTCCAAGGGTGCCACTCGCCTCTTTACATTTTTCTTGTGCGATGTGCTCTTCAGGATGCACTATGTGCTCCAAGGGTGCCACTCGCCTCTTGACTGACTTGGTAGACAAAAAAAACCCTGGATTCAATACTCCGCCAGGTGATATTATGGGAGACTAAGGGACTCTAAGGAATAAGGGACTTGCCTTATTGCACACTCCTTAGAATCATTGTGAGTGACTGTCGCAGTCTGCCCTCACGACATCGTGGGTCTTCTCGAACTAGTTAGTTGTTAACCTACAGTTCGAGCCACGATGGGAGTGCTAGTAGGATGTGGCAGGGATGTTGTCCACACCTCTCCCTCAATGTCTCTAGTAGTTGTGCGTGGCCCCTCTACTCCACATGTGAGTCTGGTCCACAAGTTATCATCATCCTGCATCATCAACAAATAATGTAAGAAAACAATCCATAATCATAACATCTAATCAGATGCACATATGTCATATATATACAACAATCAAACCCCAATAGTCCACTCCTTGACTCGATCTAGAGTCTAAGGGTTTCCTCGATGCCTCAACATCCTCGAGGTCCAGATCCTTCACACTCAGGAGAACCGAGTCAATAGGACCTGTCTAAGTCAATGCAACAAAATAACATATATCACATCCATAATTCCTCATAATAATAAACAACGGTCAATGGTATAATAATCTGGATCACTTGCAAGCAAGTGTCCTCTCAGAATAAGTTCTCGTAGTGAGCGCAAGAGCAGGATGTTACATACACCCCCTCTTGGTCTAAACTTCATCTAGATGTTTCACAGTATACAAGTGTCGAAATCATGTGTATCATAGTGTCATAAGTCTATCTATCAAACATAAATGGAAACTGTTGGCACATATCATATGCGTCCTCCCAGGTCATCGAGTGTGGAATATAGTTGTCCCACTGGACCTTGACCTAATCTACTATTCGATGTTGTAGCTGTCGAATGCGATGATCCTGGATGCGGATCAGCTCAGCCGTGAGCGCACCCTCAACTGACACTAGCAAGGTGCTTGAGTCAAAACATGTGTAGGATCACTAATCATAAGGTCTCAAATAGAAATGTGAAAGACATTGTGCATATGCCTCAAGAATCAGGAAAGGATAGTCAATAGGCCACATGCCTCTCTTTTCCACCATCTCGTAGGATCCCATGAACCTAGGAGATAGTTTATCCCCTTTTCCAAACTTGATTGAACTCTTATGTGGTTTTACCTGCAAGAAGACTTGATCGCAAACTTCATAACTACTATCGACACGGCACGCATTGACATAACTCTTCTGTCGATCCTGTGCTTCTTTAATCCTTTGTCTTATTGTTTGCATTTTCTCTTCCATTTCTTGGATCGCTTCTGGTCCCACCAGGACCCTATCCTCAAGCCGATCCAACTCAAAGGCGTCCGACATGGTCACCCGTAAAGAATCTTGAATGCACCATCTTAATGGTTCTCTGGTATCTATTTTTATAAGAAAATTCCACCAGTGGAAAGAATTATTGCCAATGCTTTTTTTGGTCCATCATGTACATGCACAACATGTCCTCCGAGATATGGTTTGTATGTTTGGTCTCCCCGTCAGTCTCTGGGTGATACGCAGTACTAAAGTTATGTTGGGTTCCCAAGGCCTCTTGGAAACTATTCCAAAATCGTCCAGTAAACGCCGATCCTCCATTAGATATAATCCTCTTAGGTATGCCATGTAGCCTCAAAATATTACTAATGAAAAATATAGCTATTTCAAGTTCCTGATACGTCGTACGCACAGGAATAAAATGAGAACTCTTTGTTATAGTGTCGACTACTATGAAAATCGATTCATGTGTCCTTGCCGTCAATGGAAATCCCATGATGAAATCCATCAAAAGACCTCCCATTTTGATTCCAGAATAGCGTGTGGTTGTATTAATCCTATTGGATTTCTATGTTCGGCCTTTACCTGCTGACATTCTAGACATCTAGCCACATAGTTGACAATGACTGCCTTCATTCATTTCTAGAAGAATAAGGGTTTTAAGGTCCTCCCTCATCTTCGTGACTCCCGGGTGAGCCATGTATACTGCTATATGAGCCTCATTTAGGATCAAGATCCTCAACTCATCGTTCGGTGGTACGTACATCCAATTTTTAAACCTCAATAATCCATTGTCGTCAACGTAAATCCTTCAAATGTTGGTACAATCATTGTGTTTTGTCTGATAAAATCCTCTACCTCTTCGTACCAGTCATTGTCGCACTGAAAATTTATAATCATTTCACATAGATTCATCTGAAGAGGCAACATCGAAAGATGTGTGGTCTCTGACTTAATGCATCTGCCACTTAGTTCCCTGTTCCTTTTATGTGAGAAATCTCGAAATCATACTCGCTAAGCAATTTTGTCCAACGTTGTTCTCGCGCGTTCAGGTCGGTTTGCGTAAATATGTGCTGCAGTCCACAGTGCTCCGTCCTTAGTTAAAAAAATTTCCCAACAAGGTAGTGTCTCCAAACCTTCAAGGCATATACAAAGGCTAACAACTCCAAATCATGCATCGCATAGTTTCCTCATGCCTTCTCAGCTTCCTCAAGATGTAAGCGATCACTCGACCGTCTTGCATCAAGACTTTGCCTAAGTCTTCCTTCGATGCGTTAGTGCATACCAAGAAGTCTGCATCCATGTCAGGAACCTTTAGTATCGGTGTTGTTGTCAACATCTCCTTGAGCCTCCAAAATGCATCCGAGCATTTCTCAGTCCCAACAACCTTCTTGTTCTTCTTCTGTAACTCTGTAATCGGGTTTTCTATCTTCAAAAATCCCTCGACGAACCCTCGATAGTATCTTGATAAATCCATGAAGCTACACACTTCCGGGACATTCGTCGGTGCAGGCCATTCCATAATTGCGTCAACCTTTTCTAGATTCACAACGATACCTTCGTCGAAGATGACTTTCCCAAAGTAGTGAATCTTTGATTGATAAAATGAGCATTTGGACAAATTCCCATACAAGTTATGCTCTTGTAGACACTGTAGTACCAAGCACAAGTGCTCGTCATGCTCCTCCATCGTCCGAGAGAAAATCAAAATATTGTCAATGAATACTTGGACGAACTTGTCTAAGTACTCGTTGAACACTCCATTCAACCAACTCATAAATACCCCCGTGGCATTTGTCAGTACAAACCGTAAAACAATAAACTAATAATGTCAAAACCTTGTCTTAAAGGAGTTATTAGTGACATCATCCTCCTGAATCCATAACTGGTGATACCCTGATCACAAATCGATTTTTGAGAACATTGTCGCACCCTTCATCTGATCGAACAGATCATCAACCCTTGGCAATGGATATTGATTCTTGATTGTTGGCTTATTCAATTGATGGTAGTCAATGCAGAGTCTCCACGGCCCATCCCTCTTTCATATGAAAATACCAAGTGCACCCCATGGTGACACACTCGGAGGTCTAAGTCCCAGGTCCAACAACTCCTTCAGTTGCATTATCAACTCCTGTAATTTCGGGGTCGACATACGATACAACATTCTCGGTATTGGTTCAGTCCCTGGTTTTAGGTCAAAGGTAAACTCTAGTTCCCTCTCTGATGACATCCCGGGTAAATCCTCCGGAAAGATGTCTGCAAACTCTCTCACCATCGGTGGTGTTCTAGACCTTTTTCTACTCCTTTTTCATTTAACCCAAGGATCACATAAATCTTACATCCCTTGTGCATTCTCTTCCGTAGATGCAAGGAAGAGATGAACCTCAGGGAAACTCCCTGGTTCTGACTTACAATCACGCGTCCTTGTCCCTCATAATCGACCAAGCTCAACCACCTTGTCTTAAAGTTGAGTATCGCCTCATGCGATTCCAACCAGTCCATATCGATCACGACGTCATAAGATCCTAAGATCGTGACGTACATGTTGGCCCTGGTGAAAAACTCTCCCAGGTTAAGGGTATAACCTATAAGCTTTCCTCCAACCTTTTGTTTGGCTCTCGAAGCCATCTCTACAAAGCTAAACTCATTATGTTTGACTGCCTTTAACTAAATCCTTTTTAGCGTGACACCAAAAATGAAACTCTCGATAGAACCAGGATCTATCAATTACTAAGGGTCTGGTCAGCGACAGTACCTGACATCTCGAGTGCAGTTGACTGGTGCTTTGCCTTACGGTCATCACCGCTGCAAGAATTTGATGGGCCTTGCCCAAAAAATCCCACGGTAATGGGTCTGGCTGATCCAAATGTTGCGGCCCCTTCCTTTGGGTAGTAAAGCTGGTAATGTGGCTCCCCACAATCCAACACACTTTATTTGGTCCAATATTCCTCGTAGTTGAAGCAGAAGCTAAATTCTAACAATAAGGCCAAACTCGAACTCCTTGGCCTTACGTTTTTGGGTAATTTGGTGCAAGGAGTACCGAAGCAACTCCAAAAACAGGCCTTGTACTCAGGTACTGTATGACTGCCCTGTCCTGAGGTGTTTTAAATCGTTGAATTGACGCTCGACGAATTCCTCAAAAGATACCTCTTGTGGATTCATTCCTCGAACTGTTCCCATGACATGTCTTCAACGACCATGTTTAAAAGTGGCAGGAGCATCTTCCACAATAGAAGAGATCTCCCCTTCATTTGAAATACCACCCTGAGGGCCTTTATGTTGGAGGTATGGTCGCAAAGTGGAAGCACCTTGACTTATTCTCCAACCAAGCCTCAACAGTGGCATTGTCCAGGACACCAAATAATTCAAGAAATTTGACCTTCTTGAGTTCGCAGTGAAAACTAACGGTACTGACTGGGCGCATTGTGGACCCTAAGGGGTACGAGTGCCCTGACCTCATCTCAGTAAAGAAGGTGATTCATGGCCTCTGACCACCTCTGGAAGGACCCCGGTCAGATGATCATCACCCCTTACAAGAATCGAATCCATCCAAAGGACTGGTTCTTCCCCTTGGCGGGTGAGACTCCGAGGGGGCGGGCTCCTCGGAAGGCGTCACACCTCCTTCTATGACACTATGCTATGAATGCCTGTGGTGTACTCTAATCGAGATCACCACAAAGACATGCTAAGGGTTTTAGTTAGAGTAAGGTTAAAACTCAAGGGCTTACTGTTGTGGCAATCATGGTGACCCACAGTCAACGGGTTGAACCTCGCATTGATACCATATGTAACATCCCCAAATGTTACGACTATAAGAGAATTTTTTTATTTTTTTTTTAGGTAGGAAGGCAACAACAACCATGACTCAACACACTAGCACAACGAGAAATTAGGCAAGACATGCGTAACCAAGATAGAAATGACTACCTGACTGACACAAGCAAGACAATGCCTACAAGATAAAGGACAAGATCGACCAACCTAACACAACGTCTTGACGACCAGTATTTGGAAACCTCTATGACACGCAAGACCAATTTCATTAAGGCATTAAATAACAAGTGCCAACAACAATCTCAAGGAACAACGCCCACATAGAGAAGTGTAGACTAAGGCCAGGTTATCATTCACAACTTCCCATTAGGGTGTGCAATGATCCACTCATTAGGAATCATGTCATCACTAGGTGATAGGCATGACAATAAACTTGGTTCAACCTATCCTATCAGGACCATAGGCTCAAGACAAACCAATGCACTAGGAGACTGAAACAACTGACAAGAAGACGATACCATCACACCCCAACAACAAGTCGACAGGACGCAAGATGACATCACTCAAATTAAATTGTGCGAATGACCGGAGGATGCTTTCTTCCCACAAGGAAACCTATAAGGTGAAGTGATTAAGACCAACTACCCCTTCCATATCACCCTAAGGCGTAAGGCACATAATCGCCAATCTATGTTAGCTATTAATGGTTTTAGTTGTTAAGACTACTAGTCTCTCGACCGTTAAGCTTACACAAGAAGATATACAGCTCTACTAATCCAACATTTACAACTATGTCCAACAATTTTCTAAATAATCAAAGAATTCTCTGCCTTGAACTCATTAAAGGGTCGTGAAAGAAATTTTTTCCATCAATACTATCAATAGAAACACTTCCTAGCCATGGCACCGAGGTCCCTCATTAGTTACAATAGAGGGATAGAGATTAAATGAGTGATCATGTGGTTTGTCCACCCTATGATATTGCTGACCAATCAATAAGTGAAATTGAATATACGTTGTCCATAAAAATTCTGTCTACAAATTTCTATCAAAAGAAATCGCTATCTAAATTAAATCCATCACACCAGAAATAAAATCGCTGCAATCAATATCATGAAAAATAAATTACTACCCAAGAGGTCCTATTTATCATCGCATCGCTGACTAACAAATATGAATTAAGGGAAATTGTTGTCAGCCACAATCTATCTATCGATGGGTGACTATTACTAAGGTTTTTTTCTATTATCAAAGCTATCTAAAAGTTAATTTAAATATATACAACATTGCCATCTATTATCGGGATAATGTGGGTTTATAATGATACCGCTAACATGAAATAAATACCCACTTCCTATAATTAACCAGAGCTTAAATAAAAATTTATTTATCACTGTCCAATGATGGTAACGCTTAATGGCTATCACTCAAATCATTTATTTATTAAATATTTCCATACCAACTCAATACCTGTTTAATAAAATCATTAAATAATGCATATTAATCGTTGTCAATATGATAACATCTTCAATACTGATACACCATCCTGAATTTCTGTGCAAAGCAATATGATGGTTGTTGTGTAAGTCATAGAAGGAAACACAACTTAAGAGTAGCTAATAAGAAATGAATTTCTCCATCAAATTCGCCAGGGAAAAATGTTGTCTTACACAACAACACGTAGTTATTCCTTGTCCAAGGATATGGGTAACTTAGCATTCAGTATACACAAAAATTTCCAGAGAAAATAATGATAGAGATGGCATAAATTGATGTGGAATCATAGGCAAATCTAGGTACATTAACAAAACGTAGGCAAGGATTTGGTAGTTGTAGATAAGAATTCAACTTGCAGTCACACAGGGAATACAAAATCATCGACCAATACCCTTCTATTTGCTAACCTTTGAGATTATCAGTCCTTACAACGTAATGTTTACACATCCACCGAAAGCTCAACTAAAATGCAGTCGCAAAATGCCACCAAGGTACAGTCACAATCGTTTCCCATACGCAGTCATAATCACTGCTACAACACATTGTTGATCAATTAAATTCACTGCCTCCTGGTAATGATACTGTATCTAAGTAAAATTCATGGCCAAGCCATACAGGTATTCAATTAAATAGGTGAACTAGTTACTCTAAGAAAAATGTAGAGTAAATGACTGTATTAACACAATAAAAATGTGGTAAGTAAATCTCAGACAATTACTGTAGTGATATTTAAGATGGATTTTAATACTCCAAAACATTATGTCTCTGCCAGGAAATTCGCTGTAAATTTCCCCTTTTTTTTTCAAGAAGAATTTAAAACTCCAAATAAAATTACATCTAAATAGATTGACTGTGTAGGGAATTTACAATAATCAGAGTTGCTGGGTAGAATCACGTCTAGGTAGACTTGTTGTTCAATATTCACTGTATTTAAATGCTATAATGATTACATTTAATTAGTTTCTATGGGTGAAAATAAACTGTCATCTATGTAGATTTGCTAACCTTTGATAGCAAATGCTATGAAAAGAGTTTGGGAAAAACAGTTCGAACTATGTAAAACGAAAGTAGATGCATGCAAAAATTATGTAATAAATTGGGTAAGGATTTGGGTAAAACAATAGCAGACTTTAAGTAAAAAAAAAACTAACGCTACTTCTAGGTGAAAATGCTATGTGAAAATGACTAGCTTCCAAATAAAATCGTTGTGATAAAGGCCAAGAAATCATAAAGGAAAATATGGGTAATGAGCCATGAGAATCATAGTGATTCGGCGGTGTAAAGGTTGAGTAAAGACTTCAAAACTCAGAGATAGTCCATCACAAGAAAACGTAGAAAAATAAACCACCATAAAACGCATAAGTAAACAATCACAAGAAGGCGTAGAGGTTGGAATCCAGTCTCATGGTTTTATCCAAGATTCAACAATTAAAATGTAGAGAAGGACAAGGAACAACACGCAGAGGTTTTTAATCACAAGAAGGGGAAATGATTATCAATCAGCTGAGAGAATTCAACAAGAGTAGACAGCTGGAAAAAACATTATTTGCTCATCATCATTGCACAAAAAGGAAGGGAATTAGGATCTATAGGTCTATTAACACCGAAGTGACGACCATCGATCCAACTCCTGGCTGACTTCCCAGGAAAGGATTAATTATCTAGGGATGAGGGCAAAGTAAGAAGCACAAAATAATCACAAAATAAATAAAACCATAGGACATACATGACATGTAGGGATCGAAAGCCAAGGGAATCAATCAGTAGCGAGCTTAAGGCTATGGGGGCGATTTAGTTATTAATTAAAATGCCAGGTCAATCATTTTCTTTACCTAATTAAATATATAGAGCTAAAAGTGTAAAGTATACTAATGATCTACCATGAAGAAATAAATGAAGCATATCGTAGCCCAAGTTGTCCGCTCTGAGTTGTTGTTCCGTGCGCTCTGTGCAGCTCCCTCTTGCCAACCGATGAGACTTCACCGGTACCTCCCAGCCAATGCTAGGAGTACTATTCTTCCCCCTTAGCCCCACGAGCCATAAAGGGTCCACACACACTAACCATGGCATCAACTATATCCTATATCGCCTCGCAAGGCCGAGCTAGCACTCCTCACCGAGCTGGATATCCCAACTCCCACAAGCCAAGTCATTCAAGTCTAAAATCCTGCAGCGTAACATTATGAATAATAGAAGAGATGCATCATCCTTCTCCTCACTCCATTAAATAGAGTTTCCTTTACTTTCCCAAATTCCCATTTAATTTATTTTTCAACAACTTAATTCATAAAATCCTCCCCGTACATGTGTCACCTATCCCCTTCATTCACCATAAATTAATTTCATTAATTAATTAATTACTCCTATTTCCTTCACCCACCTAAAAGTACTCCTAGAATCTCTCCTAGGTGTCCCCATATTCCCTTACAAGTTTTAGTGACTTTCCCCCTAACTAAATTACTAGTTGAGTTTAATTTACAAAGTTCTTAAATGCTAGATACCTTACTAAGTTAGACTTTCTTCTTTTTCCTTGGGTTTCCCCTTTCTTTTTAAGTTTCACACTTTTTCCTAGTTTCCTAATTCTTTTAAATTTCCCTCTTTCCCTTTTCATTTAACTCAAATTGGCAGGTGTAGAAATTAACTTTTTCCCTTTTTCCTTTTTAATTAATAAATTTTTATTAGCATAAGTGACAAAACAATTATTTCCCCCTTTTCCCCTTTTTAAATTTTATCCCCCAAAATATTTTTATAAATTAAATGAATTACTTACCCCTTTCTTGTCACATGATTAATGATGATTATCGTTATTAATTATTTATTTTTATTTTTATATCAAAAGATAATTTCTTTTTATCACAAGTATCACTTAGCCTAGACTTTATTTTCCTAGGCTGGGAGACATTTTATTAGGGGAAATGTTTTAAATATTTCTTATCACTTTATTTGTCCTAAGGCCATCTAGGTTTATCCATTTATTAATTAACAATGCAACCTTCCCTTCAGGATGCACTACGTTCTCCAAGGGTGCCACTTGCCTCAATCTGTTTCCCTTGCATGACGTGCCCTTTAGTACGCACTATGTGCTCCAAGGGTGCCACTCGCCTCTTTCCATTTTTCTTGGATGATGTGCCCTTCAGTTGATGCACTATATGCTCCAAGGGTGCCACTCGCTTCTTGACTGACTTGGTAGACATCAAAAACCCCTGGATTAAATACTCTGCCAGGTGATCTTGTGGGAGACTAAGGGCCTCTAAGGAATAAGGCCCTTGTCTTATTGCGCGCCCCTTAGAATCATCTTGAGCGACTGTTGTAGTCTTCCCTCACAACATCGTGGATGTTCTCAAACTAGTTAGTCATTAACCTATAGTTCGAGCCATGACGAGAGTGCTAGTGGGTTATGGCAGGGCTGTTGTCCACACGTCTCCCTCAATGTCTCTGGTAGTCATGCGTGACCCCTCTACTCCACATGTGACTCTGGTCGGAAATATATTGTAAGCCTACATCATCAACGAATCATGTAAGAAAAAAATCCATAATCATAACATATAATTAGATGCACATATGTTATATATATACAAAAATTAAACCCGAATAGTCCACTCCCTTACTCGATCCAGAGTCCAAGGGTTTCCTCGATGCCTCAACATCCTCGAGGTCCAAATCCTGCACACTCAGGAGAACTGAGTCAATAACACCTGTCTAAGTTAATACAACAAAATAACATATATCGCATCCATAATGCCTCATAATAATAAACAACGGTCGATGGTATAATAATCTGTATCACTTGCAAGCAAGTGTCCTCACAGAATAAGTTCACTCAGTGAGCGCAAGAGCGAGATGTTACAAATGGTGGTAGCTTATCTCTGAGAAGAGATGTGACGAATACGCTTATTTGCAATAATATGGTTAGAATGAGGATCCAAAGGAATTTTTAATATAAATAATAAATGAGAAAACCATAAACAAACAAAACCTTAACATCGAAAGATGAAACACCAAAATGTTTGCAGACCCCGATGGGGGTAGTTGATATGTTAACTTCCTGAGGGCCTAACTTTTTCATACAATACATGTTTGGGGTGATCAGTACCTCGTCGAAAAGGTATATATGAGGATTACACATTTATAATGACCCGATACATGCCTCTTTTTTTTATTGGGTATTTCTACATCAAGAAAACATCATTTTGGGCCTCAAAATGACCGTAGAAGTTTGAGACCCAAAAAACTGTAGAAAAAATGCAAGATGGAAATTGTATTTCGAGCCAGTGAATAGGTGGATGATCATCGATGTCAACCTGGACCATTCCTCCCCCCTTAGGAAGTTTTGTATAAGACAACAACCTCCCAATGTTTTTATTATAAATAAATAGTTAGGACCCTTGTTTTTTCATTTTAAAAAAATGAAATTTTATTTTACTTAAATAATTTTTCCAGTTTTGAAAAGTTTGGACATTCTCCTAATCTCTTTAAGTTTCATTCAATCATTAATGAAATTTATTTTTTGGATGATAAAGGTTTTGATTATAATGTTGGTTTCTAAATGTTTTTATCTAATGTATTCCTTATGATTTCTTCCTCATTTCGAAGAGCTACAATATTTGACAAGCTACAGTTTTTTTATTTATTTGTCAATTTAAAGAAAACAATGCTCTAAACCATAATCAATTTTAATCTATTGAAATCCTACTTCGCCTATCATAACTTTTATTTTCACGATCTACAATCAATTGTTTGATATTTTTTGTGGTACGTTAGGCTTGATCCGAACATCATAAATTTAAATGAAGTAATGGGGAATTAATTCAGGTTCCTTTCAACCTATATATGAACAATACTCCTTTTCCTAAAGTTCATTGTTTTCACCCACGTATATCATTCAAATGTATCTCTGTATTCATGAGTTATTACCAATTATCTGTCTTCCTCGAAATAAGGTTTTTCTTCAAGAATTGAAACTATGTCTTCATTCATTTTCAAGCAAGGGTTTTTTAATGAGGGTTTATGAACTATAGTGTGGTAATTTTTTGTTAATATGGGAATGATTTCCACGGTAGAACCCATTGTCAAGCTTATTGAATCCCATGAATATTATTTTCCAATGTTTGAGAAGGTTCGATGGTTAAATGTTTTGTGCATGTTTAATGGTCATAACATGCATATCACTAAAGATTTTGCACAAACGTTTAATGGTGAATGCACCAAAATTGGGGATATAGAGTTACAAATTGATGAATAAATAATATCTAGAGCTACTATATTCCCGTTGAAAGGAGAATGTTGGTCTAAAACCAAAAGGGTGAAGGATATTGCTTCATCAGAAATTCTGGTTTCTCTCGAATGAAAATATGGTTATAAAGGTATGCCCATATCCTCAATCAAATAAAAATGGCATTTCATGTTAGTAGTTATTAAGGGGTTTATCACCTATGAGGGAAGATATAACCTTTTCTTTATTTATCATATTCAGATTTTGACAATATTCATGGATTATGAGTTGAACATGCATGTGTTATTACTTAAAAGCCTATCTAAAATGGCACATTTCTATTAGATAAAGAGTCTCAGTTCAAAAAGAAATATTTTTCATCACATTTTAGTGAAAATTCTAATCGAATTTTAGTTACAATAATGGTGATTCTTGGGATAAATTTGTGAAAAGTGTTGGATTACTGAGAGGGGGGGTGAATCAGTAATAGAGAAATTTAATCCTTTTTCACCATAAAATGCAAGTGTTATATCAATGTAGCATTCTCATCCAATAGTTGCAGAGTAATGAACAAGTGAGAAATCACACACATACATAGTACACCAGTGTTTTACGTGGAAACCCAAAGAAAGAGAAAACCACATAATGATTTTTCTTATATGTATTTTAGAATTACATTCAATGGAAGCACCAACTTCCTTTGTTTTCCAGCTACAACTGGAAGGAGGCACCAACCCCCTAGTTTTTGAGGCTACAAATTGAGGGAAGATCCAACTCCCCAATTCTATGGCTACAACCAGAAGGAAGCTACAACCCCCTATGCTCTCCAGCTATAACCAAAAGGTGGCTACAACCACTTGTCCTTTCCCCATCCAACCTCCCTGAAATATAAGTAGAATGATGGAACTATTGTCAAACTATCATTGTGAGATATATTGTTGTAAACCTCCACCAATCAACTTGCACCAAATATCCTATAATAACTTGTACCAATAACATGTTCCAACATGTACCGTACATCAACCTATAACTCAACCTGTACCATAAACAAATGCATCAACCATGCACAAAACCCGTTAAAATAACCTGGCACAACAACCTGTCCAGAATAAATATCACAACAACCTATCTCATCAATCTTATCAACCAAATCAGATCTACTCACCAAGATCAATCACCAAGACAACTCTCAACCATCTGCACAATATCACCAATATTGTAACATCCCGCTCTGGCGCACTTACCAAACTTATTATTTGAGGACACTTGCTCGCGAGTGATCCGGATTTTTATGATGATAAAACTTTTTCTCTCATTATGATGTGTTAAGTTATATGACAGGATGTTTTTACTACCTTGATGTAGACAGGTGCTGCTGACTCAGTTTCTTTGAGTGTGTAGGGTTTCAGACCTTTAGGATGCAGAGGCATCAGTAGAACTCCCTTGGACTCCGGATTGAGTCAGGGAGTGGGGTATTTGAGTTGTTCCATTTACGATGATATTGTTTTGATTTGATGTTATGCTATTGATTTTATGATGTGTTGTTGTCATGATCTGA
>ML778117.1:23376-58226 GCA_009831015.1 Picea engelmannii | reverse complement strand
TTTATTAAGTTTGATAGTGATTTTATTTATAAAACCCTAATATAATTATTTTAATGGTGTTTATAAGAAAGTTGAAGTTTATTGATTAATAAATTAACCATTATTAAAGTGTTTTTAAAGGTGCCTTTTTAGAAAAGAAAGTTTTTTGTATTCATTAGAAAGAAGAGGTTAATATGATGTTGTTAGTATTTAATAGGTTTTTAAGTATTAATTTTTTGTATTTATTAGTTTTGTTTTATTAAGAAACCCTAAAATACTTAATGGCGTTTGTTTTGTTTAGTGCTTCAATAAGTTATGAGTGAATATTAAGTTTATTTAATAGATGTAGTTGTATTAGGTTTTTATTAGTGTTATTAGGTTTAGGGTTTGTTAATCTTAGTTTGTTGGTATTATTAATTAATTAATAATTTTTTTGTTATTTAGGTGGAGTTACTTATTTGTTTTTTCTCTTATTTTTATGAATCAAGGGGAATCAGTTTTCACTTAAGTCTAGGCCATTGTCTCAGTTTATGTTTCTTGGGTGCTTACGGATTTTGATTGCTTCTCTAATCTGTCGTTTAAAGAGGTGTTCTTCTTTGGCCAAAATTTTGGTGTGTTCTAGGTGAACGCGGTGTTTTGTTTTAAGGGAGTGTTCTGTTAAGGCGGAGGTATGAATGCATTCATTATTTATGTTAGCTCCATGTTCTTTAATGCTAATCTGGAAGGAGAGACCAATTTAACTGATTTAGCATTCTCCGTAGGAGCATTCTATTTTGTAAATTCCTTTGCCTTTGTGAGGGTTAGGTTTGTCTTTAATGGATCTCATATTTTGTTTGATGGTTTCATGTGGTTTGAAGGAGGTCTTGATCTCTTTATTTCTAAGGATCTTTGCAATCTTATTGGTAACTCCTTGGATGTAAGGTAAGTAGGCCTTTCTATTGGGGTTCTGGTCTTCTAGGGGGTTAAGGTTTTTGCTAGTTTTTTCGAGGGATTTATTTATTGCGTTCGTAATGTATTTATGTTTATAACCTATGTTTTTAAAGACAACTGAGAGGTGGTATTTTTCTTGGTCTAGGTATGTCTCATCGAAGATTTGTATGGCTCTTGTGGCTAAAGTTTTTAGGACACCTAGTTTCTGGTTAGGGTGGTGATGGGAGTTAGTGTGGAGATAGTCTTCAGTGTGGGTCTTTTTTCTATAGACCGCATGCCCTATATTCCCATCGTTTTTTCTATTGATTTTGGTTTTGATACATTATTCTGAATCTCTTTATGACTTTGAATATTAATACAAGCATTCGATATTTGGTACTATTAGTGGTATTCGAGTTGTTTATTTTTTGAAATAATTTGTTTATTTGGATTATGTGTTGAAGATACTACAAGTTGATTTTGTTAATTATTGTTGCTAAATTAAATCAATTTCATTTCTTATTTGTCACATTATTTCAATGGTTAATATGTATGTGAATTACTCTTGGAATTATAAGTCCGTGTTAATTATTTTATCAGGTTTAATAACACATTTTCAGTTGATTTGATTAAATATTTGTTTTCAAGATCTATATCTTTCTTTTTTAGTTTTATTTTGTTTTAGTTAATCTCTTTTAATTTCATTATACATAATTTTGAAAAGAAAACAAATCCTCTTTCATAGAGGTAACTTTTATGTAAATTAGAATTAATTTCTTTATTGTATATAGTTTGAGATTTGCATATATTGATATGTTAGATTCAATTGATTAAAAGGTGTATATGTTTTTAATTTAATAGATTAGATAGTTTTAGGTAACTGGACCTAAACCAGTTGGAATTTCCATTTACAACGGATACATATCTAATTGGGATCTTGACCGGGGGATTTCCCACATGTTGAACATGGTCATATTTGGCCATAAACATTTTGGTTCTAGCAGAAGGGAAATATGATCATCAATGGACAAATAAATCAACAAAACCAAATACCATTCAAGTAGATCAATTTTGTCCACAATATATTTTGTTACTACACAATCTCAATCCCCAATTCATAGAACTGTAAGTGATATTTCTTCCATTTTTCTCAGTTCTTTGTGCTTTCAACAAATAAAGCAACGAATAGAAGATCTTCAAAATCAAGGAGAAATCTCTCAAGGATATTTTGATTCTATAGATTCGGTCATTCAAGAATGAGGTTTTCTTACAAGAGCACAGAGACAAAGGTTAGGTGTTGAACCTATTCATTTTCAAGTTCTTGTCTAGATTAGAAAAAAAAATTAATAATAATTGTTGGTAATAATCATCTGTCAACTCCTCCTTTAAATACATCTCCTATTCCATCTCCTCGTCGACCAAATACTATGTATGGAGTATCGAGAATTCCTTGGAGAACTCTCGGAGTAATTAATGTTCCTGGAAATCAACATGATTTACTTAAAAATTCAGATAAATGGTTACTAAAATTTAATCCCGAATCAAGAGAATATTATGATGATCATATCAACAAATTTATGTTAGTTGTTAACCTGAAAAACTTTAAGCATGAGGATGTTGTATGTAGAATTTTCCCATAAACTTTCAAAGGAGAAGCTTCTACTTAGTATTTTTCTCTACAAGTTAATTCCATTACTAATTGGGATACTTTTTGAGGATTTTTTCATTGATAAATTTGGGGATGATAAATATTCATCTATTTTATTAGTGGAACTATCCAAAATTAGAATGGGTCCCAAAGAAAGAATCAAATATTTCAATTAAAGATTCCTTAAAATTCTCAATAAAATGCCTGAAACATCCAAGCATGGTTTAAATATTCAGATTGACTTTTATTCCTCTTTTTTACCAGTTTCCATTGATATGTTTTTTAAACAAGAAAGTAAGAATACTTTGACTAAAGAAATATAGGAAGCTTTAGATGTAGGAAAAGAAACATTTAGCATTACAAGTAAACCTCTAGGTGAAGATTCAAGATACTCTATGACAACTAAGAAAACAATTGTCAATGATGAAAGGAAGGATAAAAATGTTTTTGAAATGGAATATTTATAGAAAGTCATGAAAAAATTAGCAAATAAGATAGTTTATGTTAAAGGAAAACTAAACGAAGTTTAGAATAAACCTTCCAGGCCATTTTTCAAAAGGAATCCACAGATTCCACCTGGTGGACAAACTCCTGAAGCAGTTAATGGTGATGATGAAGTAGGAGAGAAAAGTGAAGAAGTTAAATATACTAATGCATTTTGGGATATTAATGGAATTTTTTATGAAGTTGATACATAATAATCTCGCGTTGCTCAAACCTGAAGTAAAATTGCATCTTCAAATTCTGAAACTGATACACTGTCAAAAGCACAACCTATAGAAAACAAGTCAATATCAAAAAGTCTAGTTATTCCCAAAAACATTGATTATGATATTATAGAAGACATGGAAAGGACCAGAGAAAAAATTTCCCTTTACAAATTAAGAAAACTAAAATGTCAAAAAAATAGTTTATTAAAGGCTTTAGGAGTCTCTTAGAAATCAAGTTCATCATCTACTACAATAGAAAATAAAGAAAAAGTTTCAACAACTCAAACTTTATCTTCTGAAGTAGATATTGGTTCAATTATTATAGGTGATAGATTAAGGTCACATACTCTTTTTCTTCTCACTTTCAAAATTTTTAATAAAAATGTTCATAATTGTTTGGCTGATTTATGTGCATCTTCCAATATAATTCCTTATTCTCATTGTCTTTAGAATAATACAAAACCACATAAATCATCTATTCAAATTGTTTAATTAGATAGAACAAAGGTAAAAATTTTGGGAGACTTGAAAGATGTATTAATCAGATTATCATCTAATTCTAAAGTTTTTCAAATAATATATATCATTGTTGTTGATATTCCAGATCCTTATAGATTAGTTTTAAGTCGATATTGTTATGAAAAACTTCATGGATATTTCTCAATTAATTGGTATCATATTTGGATTCCATATAATGGGAAATAATTATATCTGTGTCAATAGAGAAAAACATATGAGACATAATGTGACAGATTTAGATGGAGAAAATGAACCTGTAGTTTTTTTTAATAGAATTGTTGGTAATTATTTGATTGAATATTATTTTGTAAATTTTAATGTGCAGGCTTCACCTTTCAAATCAATGGATTAAAGTTCAGAAATTGAAAACTTCTCTCCAACACTTTTTTCTCGTTGTATTAATTTTGTAGATAATTTTGTAGATAATTCTGTAAATTATCCATTTTGGAAACTTTATTTTGATGGATCTAAATATAATGATGGTGTTGGTTCAAGATGCATTTAATAAGTCCTAATGGTGTAAGAGCTATGTTAACATGTTGATTGGAATTTGACTGTACTAATAATACCACAGAGTATGAGGCATTAATTCAGGGTCTAAAGAAAGAAATCAACATGAATAATGCAGGAGCATCACTCCACCTCAGAAATGCTCCAACATTCCAGCTCATCAAAGCACAATCAAGGAGGGGAGAGGTTCCAACCCTATCATGTTCCCCTCAATTTAAAATTTTAAAGGTAATTAAAGTGATTTAATGCGGTTAGGCTGGAAGAACCAAATTGATTGCCTTTGTACATGCAGTAGTTGAAGTTTCCTTTAATAGGCTTGAGCTGGAAAGATATCGAGCATCGCCTCAGATATGAATTGTTAATGACCATTCAATGTAATCCACCTCAGTAGTTAGGCATTGTAAATGGTGATTAGACACCACTAGAGTAGTTGGAGGGAAAGACTCAATGAGTCTCCTCTTGTATAAAGATTTGTAACATATGCCCAGTAGAGGATGATGAATATTGATTGTAAAATCATTGTAAGCCAATATAAGAGAGAATATTTGAGACTCTGTTGCAGTCTGATATTGTACACATTGTAAAAAGACATTCATATTAATACAAAGAGCAGTTTTTCCTACCTATGAGTTTTCTAAGTGTTTATGTGTTTTATGAATGCATTTGAATGTTGTCAATGTGCGTGTTCATTTATGTTGTATTTGTATGATATATGTTTCCATCTGTAGAGGACAGACATAATTCTCTACCATTTTGAGATAGCGTTGAATTTTTTTGGGCTCTTTAGGCTATGCAAGAAGTGCACGATAGAGTATTGGAAACTATGTAGCCAACGCAAGGAGTGTGTATTTGAACTCTTTCGAGTCAAAGGAGAATGTGCAAGGTGGGAACACCAGAACATTTATAGACTCAAGAGGAGCCTCAAGGTTTTTGAACACCTTGAAGGAGAGACTGTGCAAAGGAGGCACAAAGAGACAAGGTTGTCGAATACCTTGGAGGAAAGTCTATGTAGGAGTAAGCGTAGCATAGAGTTATTAAATATTCTATAGAGCTATGCTAGGAGGGCATTGAGTAGGTGTAAGTGTGTACAAGTGAGATCTTTCTTGGGTTTAGGGAAAAAAATGTCAAGGAAAAGAAACACACGGAGTTACTGAACACTCTGGTAAAAAAACAGGAGAAATATTTCATAGTTGTTGAACACTCTGAAGGAAAGGCTCAACAAGGAGTGCTCAAGATGGTGAAAAGAGTGAAAAAGACCAACACATTTTGAAGTGTTGGGAGAGTTTGAAGGAACCATATTTGTTGAATACTCTGGGGAAAGGAGCTCTGCAAGTGTGCATTGAGCGGATGAAAGGAGTGCATTAATAAACCTGAAAGAGTTTAGGGTTCATAAGAAGACATGTGGAATGGGTGCCCAAGATAGAACTTATATGAAGTGTTGAAAGTATGAATCGGCCGAAAGGCTCAATCAAGTGCAAGGAGGGCACGAGAAATTTAATTCAAATTTCTGGGAGAAAGGTTTCCAGGAGGGCACACCATAAGGCTAAGACTCAGAGGAGAGTCGAGTGCAAGTATGCACATAGAGCGCAAGGAGTGCACCATAGGTAAAGTGGGTTTCTCTTTAAAAATATCAGGAGGAAGAGCATCGAGTTTCTAGGAGGGCACCACATAGCCCTTTGAAGGGAAGTAGGAGGGTCGAGTCCCTTAGAAATCCGAGAAACTGCAAGGCTCGAGAGGATTAGTGCAAGTTTACATGTAAAGCACAGGTTTGCACTAGAGCCGAGGTCGAGTTACATTGGAGAAATATAAAGGAGGGATAGTGTTCCCAAAATTACTATCAAGACCCAAGGATTTGGGCTCGCAGGAGGATCAAAGGCCACAGCCTTTGGATACTTATAATTTATTATAATTTTAGAAGAAAGAAAAATCTCAGGAGGAGGAGAAACAACTAGTGTTAGATCAACTACAGGAGAGATCTAGACCTTCAGATCACAATCCAACATCGATAAGGAGGAGTGTATCGAGGAGGAATAGATCCTAGCCATTGGATCTGAGTGGAAGGACCAACACCTGTTGGATCTAGGTAAAGTGCACGAGTCTTAAATCCATTTTAAAGTGAATAAGAGAATAGGATATTTGAAGTCCCGAAGCCATTGGGGCCTTCCATCATCTAGAGCAACAGGTGGTAGCGGATATGGAAGTCTGAAGCCAAGACACTCTGAAAGATTCCAAGTCAGTAGTGAGTGAAACTGTTGAATCTCTAAAGAGAGGAGTAGATATTGACCATTGATCATTAGGAGGGACATGGCAGTAGATCCAAGAGTTTGCAAGAAATAAATTCAGAAGAATTTGTGTGGCGCAAAGCAAAATATTCGCGTAGTTGCCAGGAGCAACGTGTATCTAGACCGTTGGATCCAGAGGGACATGTGGTGAAGATCCAAGTATTTCAGAGGAAAGATATTTTGGAATAATGAGAAGAGCAGAGTAAGAGGAACTCCTGAAGGTCAGATTCTGAAGAAGATCATAGCAGTTGGTTTTGGGAGAGACGTGGACCATAGATTTGGTCCCGGGTAAATTCGTCGATTAAGAGATCAGGGAGAAGGTATTAAGTTTCTCTCTAAATATCTAAAGTGTGGAGTTCTGAATAGGATTGGCCTGAGGTCATAACTAGTGGTCATATGAAAAATAAGGGGTCTAACATAGGGAGGTAGCACCCATCACTAGGAATTTTAGAAAGAGAACACGAGACTTAGCAAGAGCCCAGGGGTCTCATAGGACCTGTGCCTAGGAGAAAAGGGGGCCTATGTTAAATGATTTGTGGGGATATTAGGGTCCCAAAGAGACGATTCAGATAATATATTTGAATATCCTAGACCGAGAGGTTGCATAACCCTCAGGAGAGGAGGGGGGAATACCTCAATGAATGTGCAAGACATCTTGGTTTTTTGTGGTTCAGAAATTGTTGTTAAACAGGTAAAAAATCAAATTCATTGTATTTATATTCATTTGAAACATTATAAAAAATTAGCTCCAGGTCTCAGTAGAAAATTTTATGAATTTAATATTGTTTCTATATCTAGAATGAAAAATGCTAGTGCAGATCTATTGGAAAACGTATCTTCTAGACTTATTCCCCCTGAAGATTTTTCTCCATCTAGGTTTTCCATTGAGTTACATTTTCGACCTTCTGTTCCTAATAACATAAAAAAATGGCGAGTATTTAATGACAATGCTGATATAATTAATTTTCTTTCTTCAGAAGGAACATATGAAGGTGATATAATTGATCAAGAATAACATGATCTTGAGTTGAACAAATCTTCTCTGGAAGATAAAATTAAATCTAAAAATATTGTTCCTAAATATGTTGTAAATTTAGATCTTTATGATTTAAAGGACAGATTTAAAAAACCCACAAATTGTAAAACACACAGTTCTACTATGAGTATAGAACTTATTAATCTAGGAATAGATCAAATTCCTCAAAATGTCAATCTTGGATTAGGTTGTTCTCCTTTTGGAAGAACAAATTTCATAAATATTCCTAATAAATATAAGGATGGTTTTTCATGGTCATATGATGAACTAAAAACTTTTGATACGTATGTAATTCAACACACCATTCCTATTATTTTAGAACAAAAAATAACTCAAAAAAAGTTAAGGAAAATTCATCCTAACCTTGAAACCCAGATTAAAAATGAACTTAACAAATTGCTTAAAGCAAAGATCATTTTTCTAGTAAGACATCCCAAGTGGGTATCAAACCTTGTGCTTGTAAGGAAAAAGAACAGAGACATCTGGATATGTGTAGATTTCAGAAACTTAAACAGAGCTTCTGAAAAAGATAATTTTCCATTACCTCCTATGGAGAAAATTATTTAATCAATTTCAGGTTATGAAATGATATAATTTTTAGATGGATTTTTCGCTATAATCAAGTATTAGTTCACCCTAATGATAGAATCAAAACTACTTTCAGAACTAAATGGGGAACTTATGCCTATCAAAAAATGTTTTTTGGTTTAATTAATGCAGACACAACTTTCCAACGAGCTATGGATATTGGTTTTCATGGTTTAATCAATAAATCTATTGTTGTTTATCTAGATGATATTACAATTTGTTATAAGAAAAAATTAGATCATATTTCTCATCTTAAACAATTTTTCGAACGATGTCGAAAGTATGATTTTTTTTTTAAATCCTAAGAAATCATTTTTTTCTCTTCAAGAAGGTAAAAGTTTTGGATTTATAGTTTCCAAAGAGGGAATTTAAATTGATCCTTCTAGAGTTAAAAGTATTTCTGAAATTAATTTTCCTCATAGTAAAAAATATATGCAATATTTCCTGGGACAAATCAAATTTTTGAAGCGTTTTATCCCATATTTCACAGAAATAGTCTTACCTTTACAATTTATGATAAGAAAAGACACATTATTCAAATGAAATACAATTGAAAAATATTCTTTTAATTCTATTAAGAAATCCATCATTCAAGCACCTTAATTATTCTCTCCTAAATATGATAAGGAATTTGTTCTTTATACGTTATCACAAAAAAACGATCAAAACATAGAAATACCTTATTTCTTTCGAAATTTCATCATTGCAGGGACAAGAATTAAATTATTCTGATGTTGAAAACCAATCTTATGCAATTTTCAAATATGTTAAACATTTCAGACGTTTCCTTATCAAATCTCATACCAAGGTAATAGTTCCACATCCTTCAGTCAGAATTATGCTGATTCAGAAAGACTTATGGGATAAGGGAGAAAATTGGGTAAGAGTGTTACATGAATACGATTTAAAGATTAAACCTACAAATATCGTTCGAGGTCAAGGTTTATGCAAGTTATTAAATGAAATCATTGATACTACATATGAAAATATGGATAAGGTAATGATTATTGAAGATATACAACATGTATGTGTTACTCCGTATATTCTTGGTTCACAATATTCATATTTAGTTTATTATCTTAATCATGGAATTGCACCTTCTCATTTGGAATTCAAAAAGAAACATGCTTTAAGAATAAAATCCACACAATATCAGCTTATTGATAACGTTATTTTCAGTTTTAAATATTACTCCAAAACAAACACATATCAAGACAGAGAGCGGAGAAACAACAAGTTAGGGTTTGATAGTTGCAGACATAATGGAGCTCAACATGGTTACCAAAGGGGGAGGTAATGGAACCCCCTTATACAAGAAGGTAGTGGTGGACAGGAGAAAAGGCCCACGCAACAACGGTTTCAAGGAACCAGTGACAAGCACATCAGGATCAGGACTGGAAAAGAACTAGGAAAGCAACCAGGAAAAAAGAGATCACATGGGGGAAGAAGAAAGAGAAACCCAGAATAATGTGCAAGAACTAGCGAACCCCAATGGGGTAGAAGGGCACAACCCGTGTAAACCTAATATAACACTGATACCCAAGGTGATACTAGAATACCCACAAATGCAACTCTACCAGAACCAAATGAAGACACATGCACTCATTTGCAAGTTCATGGGTTTGTGGCCTATTATCACACTAAGTTGCCTTGGTTTTTTTAGTTTGTTTTCATCTTTTCCTAAGCCTTAGATTTTAATTTTTTAATTTCACCCATTTTAAAAAATGTGTTTGTTAGGACCCCCTTGATAAATAAATTGTTGAGTCATGACTTATCTTTTGATCCTCATTCAAATTTGGATTTAGGACCGTTTTTGTTCATGACTTAACTTTGATCCCCTTCATGATTTCTCACTAGGATCGATTCACTCCACGAATAACTTGATTTGACATGCCATTTTCCTTAATCATGCCCTCATAGCCCTGCCTTGTTGTCCTTTTCTTACCTGTCCAATCATTTTTTGAAATGGAGCGGTTCCCACTCATCAGGATTTTTCGTAGCACCTTTCTCGTTCATCATATTCCACCATGATTTATTATTACAACGTTGATGTCATATTCCTTGTTTTCAGCACCAGGAGTTGGTTAAGAGATGCCTTCAATATCTCGTATTTACAAGATCTGATAACGATTTGTGATTTTTGAACAACTCAAGATTGTTGCGTTGCGTAAACTCCCAGTTTTGACCAGTCAACAACAGTGCTACCAGATTCGATGCTAAGGTAGATTCAGAGGTTGGGATGCTCCTGAATTCTTTCTGAAATATTACTGAGGCTTCAAACATATTTTATTCCATAGGTATTTTGTGTTTCCTCCTCTGCACATAATTTTGAAAGAGAGTTAACACTCAAAATTTTGGATTATCGGGCTTTCATAGTTGATGGAGACCTTTCCTCACACCATTCTATCCTTGTATCCCCTCCCTTAAAACCTATAAATTCCACTACCTGCATGTCGAAGTCTGATACATCTGCCCACCATATCTACTAAGCTCACAACATCTAAGTAGTTCTATCCTTTGCATACGCAGTGTGCTACCTAGAGGTGTTAATTAACCACATTGTTTCTCCCCTACCTCCTTTAACACTTAAGTCACGCATTTTCTACCTAGTTTCAAAGGCCAATTAAAGGGTATCCTCTTATTTTCAAAGTGTTCACACCTGCACAAATCCAAGGGAGGGATTTCCACAGCCAGTTTTAGCTTACTAGAAATCGGTCTGGTTTAAGGGAAGTTCTTGTAAAAGTGCAGCCTTGTCCATTTGAACCATGAATTTAGGTCCTCCTGGTTATTACCACTACATATCCATAAGAATATCTCATCCTAAACTATGGAGACTCCTCAGATGAAGAAGTCACACAAGGGGGGTAAGGTAGTTAGAAATGAACCTGTGGATATACATCCTTTTGAGACAGAGCCCATGGCAAGAGAAGTTTTTCAAAGAGTGGGATGACTTTCTTTTTTCCAGAATATGTAAAGAGGTCATCCTGAGGTGACAAGGAAATTTTGCTTACAGTTTCATGGCCGTAAGTCCAAGGTAGTATATTTATAATTTGAGCTTTCTAAGGCGTCCATTTCAGTTGCATCATGAATCCGTATCATAGGTGAGAAACGGTTTAAAGCCATGGCCTTAAATGCAGCCTATGCCAATGATTCCCTTAAGCCTGAACATCAAGATGATGATCTGACTAAAGGTGTGCCAATGAATCATCTGATTGAACAATTAGACCATATGTTGAGGATTATTTAGATGTACTTTACATGTGAAGGGAGGTTCAATACATTATACCAGTACCATATAAGGCTTATGTTGTATTTTACTAGCAAAATTGAAATGAACATTCCCTGTACTATTTGCTAAGGAGCATAGGCAAAATGTTAGACAAGGTTCAATACAAGTCTAAGGCTATGGATACTCACATCTTTCACTCTGGATTGATTAGAATGCTGGTTTCTGAAGAGGTGGGTAAGAAAGATATCTCATGGGAACATTTCATTATTTATTCTCACTCTAACGTTGATATATCAGCTACTCCTCAGTCGCAGATAGCAAGCCCTTCACTATCCACCAATTCTGCTAAAGTAGGTACAAGAAAGAAGAGAAAGAGAATATCTCTTGTTCAAGATCAAGAGGCCATCATGGAGGATGCAAGAACTGAGGAGGAGGCTTATCATTCTCCACACAGAGAAATTTCACCCCCTCCTTCACTAGAGTTAGAAGAAGTCCCTTCTACTACTAAAACTACAACAAAGAAAGGGAAGAAGCTACACTTCTCCTCATCTCCTCTAGCAGCTAGTACCAAGGTCAGGAAACCTTTCAGAACATCATTGACTCCTAAAGAGGTTTTTGAAGAACATTTCCTACCAAAAGCCTCTATCCTACAAAAGAAGAAAGGTAAAGGTATTGGAAAGCCTGTGAAGAAGAAAGAAGAAACCCCTGTGCAAAAGAAGAAAGATAAAGGCAACGGTATCAAGAATCCCGATGAGATAGAAAATTTAATTCCTATGTAGCAGGAAGAGGAGAACATGAAAAATCCTATTGAGACTGTTCATGTCACTACTCCACTTGACAGCCAGACATTCAATATATTAATCAAGCAACTTAGGGATGCTAGGAAGGAGGTGGCTCAGTTG
Organism: Picea engelmannii; assembly: GCA_009831015.1. Classification (NCBI taxonomy): domain Eukaryota; kingdom Viridiplantae; phylum Streptophyta; class Pinopsida; order Pinales; family Pinaceae; genus Picea; species Picea engelmannii. The sequence continues at coordinate 45,914 of ML778117.1, read as the reverse complement.
AAAGGAGAAGCCATGTATGATAGGTTTAAGATGAAAGAACTCATGGTTGGCTATAGCCACACCCTTGACCTAGAAAGGTTTGCAGCAAGAGAGGCCTAGCCTCTACATAGGTAGCTCAAAAACCTTTATAGGTAGAACAAAGACTTTCAGTCTCAAAACAAAAAGCTCAAAGCAAATCTGCAAAATTTTCAAGATGAAGTGGCTCAAAGGAACTTGTAGATATTGGTTGAAGCTACTATTGAAAATGAGATACCAACAATCAAGGAGAGTATAGCTCCATCGAAGAAGCCTGCCACTGCTAAAAGGAAGAATATTGTCATGCCCAAGGAGGATCCTCCTTCTCCAATAAAGATTGTCAGGTTAAGTGTCAAGTTAATGAAGTAGTTGGTGAAAGGTGATTTCCATTTTTGAAGATGGTCCCTTTTTGTGAGGATAAAATATTGTTGAAACACTACCTCTTCCACCTATATAGGCTTCTAAGTGATTATTGTTCATAGTTTTGGTATTTTTACAAAGAATTAATCCCTTCTATCGTAATAGTGTGAACATTCCATAGCACTATGGCACTACCAAATAGTCTATTTTTGATGGTCCACTGGTTTTATACTTACAATGTTGTTGATTCACCTGAAGCTAATGGTACTGCCACTACCCGAAGTTGCTACCCATTCTGTACATTTCAAGGTGAAGGTGTTGCATATTTTCATGGCGCTACCTAAAGTTTGATAGAACATATAGGCGAGCACTATTGAATTTCTTGCAGAGACGAAGTTTGCACAACAACACACCAGAGTGGCACTACCGAAAGTCGCTACCTAAATTTTTGCAGAGACTGAATTCTGCACAGAGGATACAAATATTTCACTCTACCTATTTTGCTACCTATCTAGTTTTGAGGTTGTGCTACAGAGTCTCATGAAATTTGGTGAAGGCACTAGAAAGGGCACTACTCAGAGTGTTACCCAAATATGCTACCAATAGATACAAGGAATCCAGGAGGGGCTAGCTAACAACTTTTTGGATAGATGATGATGAAGAGAATTGCAGAAATAACATATGGCAACATGATGACAGCTACATGCCCCTGAAGGACACATGGAAAACAAGGAGTTGCACACCAAAGGGGGATCAATTAGTTCAAAGATGGGTTGGATTAGTCACCAACACTTTCCCATTTTATAGCATAGGTTGTTAGTCAAGTTGTTAGATGGAATAAATTCTTAGAGATTTTCATGGGAAGGAGGCCAACTCGTACCTCCAGCTGTTTCCTCCATTTTTGTTATAAATAGATAGATGAAATGCTTCAGTAGGTTCGAATGGTTGAGCAAGGCTCCCTTATACTGTAATATTTTGATGAAGTTACTCTAAACTAGTTATGTACTTGATTTGAGACATCTTGGTTAATAGAAATCAAATTATTTTTCCATATTAATTGCTTATGATGATAAAGTGTTCATGCTTTGAATGATTCACATGAATGGTTGTGGTGATATTATGATGTATGTTTGATTATTATATTATCATGATGTTTCTTTAGTGTCCTTAAGTTCTGGACTCAAGAATATCTTTTGTTAAGAGTCTTTCTTCTTTAGGTTGTTTGCAGACCTGATGTTTACAACAACCCTTACATTCCTCTCACTGAAGTCTTCCCTCTATTCATACTTACTTCCAATTACTTATTGAAGTTAGCCAAGACCTTAATTTTTCATGCATGCTACCCTGATTTCTGAGTTGGAACATTATCATCTTGAGTCTTATCCATTTGATCCCTCATAACTCTTTTAAATTCACATATAACCTCATGGGTACTGGGATTTCCTTCCATGCAATATGGAGGTGATTCCTAGTGCTAACATTCTTGGCGTAATTTCCAAGGAATGATTTGAAGACTTTTCCATGGGATTAAACGACACAACTTACTAGTTCTAAAGGTGCATTAGAACTTATTATATTGAAGATTGCAACTTGCACCTGGTGAATCCATTGTTTCATCTCTAGCGCCTAAAGGCAGACATACGAGATTAAATCCACAACTACCTTTGGTTCCATCTGAGGCTGACCCAGAGAAAATAATCAAGAGGGGAAAAGCTTCCCAATTTTATTTTTTTTGTTGCTGCTACAAGTTCTTCTGGTCAGTTGCATGATTCCACTCTTGATACTCCATTTGTTATATCAAGTAAGATTTCTTTACCTTCTGCTGAAGTATCTACGAAACTTGATTTTGAAGATTTTCCTGTCGAATACTCCTCCTTTGATACTAATTTGAAAGAAGAAAGAATTGACATTCTTTCTTCACCTCACATTGAAAAGTGTTTCAGTCTTGATAGTTTTGAATATTTCCCTACTTTAGGCTTTGCTACCCCACCTCCTGTTAAAATTTATGTTTCCAAAGAAGTGGAAACTTCGTCCCCTTTATAGACTTTACCATCTTCTTCCAAGACTCAGCCTTATGCTATGAAAAGTGAAACCCCCCCTTCATACTTTCCTTCTTCTCCTAATCTGCACACAGTCAAGTCCCCTTCTCCTCCTTGTTCACCAAGAGTTCAAAACCAAATGGCAGTTGTTAACCCATCTACAAATAGGATGGATGCCATAGTGGCTACAAGATATGATCCTCTTGTCTTACCCCAGCCAGTGAATGCTCTCCCTCCTGGAGATTATTTGAAATAAATGCCCAAGTTTACGGGATAAGAAGATATAACCGTTGAGGAACATTTTGTTGCATTATAAAACTATGCCTATAATCAAAACATTGAAAATGAGGATGTGTGGATGAGGGTCTTCATCCAAATCCTTTTTGGTGAGGCTAGGAAGTGGTTTAGGGGTTTGGCCCCTGAATCCATTATTGGCATTGAAGAATTAGATGAGGCCTTCTTGAGGCAATGGGGGGACAAAAAGAATTTTTGTACTACATCACTGAATTTGGATCCCTAAAAAGGAAAGAAGGAGAGTCTGCCTCTAACTTTTCTAAAATATTTAACAAAATGTATAATAAGATTCCTAATGAGTTAAAACCCACTAAAACTTCTGCAAAAATCACTTATGCCAATTCCTTTGACCTCGAGTTTTTCCTTCTATTGAGAGAAAGAAGATCAACCTCCTTAGTTCATATGCAATATGCAGCCCACGAGGTGGAATCCAACATAGTGGCATCTGATAAACTCAAAAGGAAATCTAATAGGGATAGGAGAAAAATAAGAAATGAAGCCTCAACCTCTAATTCCCATACTGTTCATCCTCAAGTAGATGAGCTCACCAAATTAGTAAAATCCCTTTCTATTGAGATAGAGAAGTTAAAACTGGAAGGAAAACAGACCTATATAAATACTCAAAATACTGATAACAGAGGTAACTTCAAGAGACCAAATAATGCTCCACAAATCCTTCCCAAAGATCCTTGAAACAGAGAGATATGATCAAAGGGTACAAACTCTTTTACAGAACAACGTGGTTGTTGATGAAGAAGGAGAGGAGGAAGAAGTTGATCCTGAGATTCATTTCTTAGGTGACACATCCCCATCCCCTCACTTGACTCAATCTGCTTATGAGCAATCCTTGATGGATATTCAGATAAATGAATTAAGTAAGGGAGAGAAAGCCAAATAAGGTCCTTCTAGATATAATCTAAGATCCAAAAAGAATGAGGAAAAAAATGATGCTTCTAATCAGCCAGCCCAAAAGGAAAGCTCTGCCAAGGCTGTGACAGTTAGCAGTAAGGAAAAAGATACTCAAAGTCCACAAGTTCTGGTCAGAAATCCTACTCCTGAAACCAAAGAGATCCCGAAGTCTTCTTCTTCCTTCATCTTTGAGAACGAGATCCAGAAAATAAAGATCCTTGTACCTTTTTTGGAATTGATAGAAAATGAATAATTAAAAAAATATCTCTCCAAAATGTTACAACCCAAAGCCTCTCCAAGTGCCACTGATTCAGTAAATCTACAAGATGAAAAACCAGCAGTGATCTTGGGTCCATTGATAGAAGATAGAGATGATTCATCCCCTCCTTTCTATACATCACTGAATATTCATGATAAGGTGTTGCATAATTGTTTGATGGATTCAGGGGCATCCCACAATCTCATGCCAAAAACTATTATGGATGAACTTGGGTGAGAAATCACAAAGACTTACCATGACTTATATTCTTTTGAATCCAGGAAAGAGAGGCATCTTGGAGTCATTAAGGATTTGGTTGTGACTCTATTTCATCTGCCCATGAAAAGCGTAGTCACATATATCATGGTGGTTGATGTTCCCCCCAAGTTCAGAATGCTCTTGTGAAGGTATTGGATAAAAATAATTGGGGGGGAACCTTGCATATGGATCTCTCATATGATACTATTCTTTTTTTTGGGGGAGAGCATAGAAGACTTTACAGGGAAGCTCAATTGGCTTACATGACTAGTGATGAAGAAAACCCCACAAATCATCCTGTTTTTTCTTTTGATATCTATTTGGGATCTAGCATTTTGCAGCTCACTAATGCTCCTTAAAGTCCTCTTGAAATCAGAAAATAGTCTGCTACCTTTTGTGAGGAGTCTCCTCTAACCACCTCTGTTTGGAAGATGTTCTTTGATGGAGCCTCTTCTATGGAAGGTGTTGTTGTTGGAGTTGTCTTTGTCTCACCAACTCAAGAGACTATATATTTTTCATACAAACTAGAATTTCAAACTACTAATAATGTGGTAGAGTATGAAGCTCTTGTCTTGGGACTAAGGGATGCTAAATACATGGGGATAGAAGAGCTATCAGTATTTGGGGATGTTGAATTAATAGTCCATCAGATTAAAAATATTTATCAAACAAAGCACCTTAGGCTTAGATATTACAGGAATGAAGTGTGGGACTTGGTGGAAAGTTTTTTCTCAGCTTTTAACATTCATTTATTCCTAGAGAAGATAATACCATGATTGATTATTTGGCTGTATCAACAAGCAATTTCAGAATCCCCATACCACCTAAACTCAAGTATTATGTAGAAGTCAAGTACATGCCTTCTATACCAGACAATGTAAAATATTGGAAGGTGTTCGAAGATGATCTAGAACTTAAAAAATTCCTCGAGACCGTCGATGATTTTTCTGCATTACACATTGATCAGTATCATGATTATGAAATTAATCCTCATGCTTATGTTTTCCTTAATAAAATTGCTAATCATCATATTATGAAGCTACCTAGCAATCACATTCCAAAAGGACTAGTTCCTTTGGAAATATTATTTGATGGAAATGATGTGGTAGTGAAGGGGAAAGTGTCCATTGATGATGCTGACATAACTGAGTGCAATTTGGGCACATAAAATGATCCATAATATGTCAAGTTGTCAAGCATCCTATCAAGAGAGCAGAGGGAAAAATATACCGAGTTTTTAAAGGAATTTGCTGATGTATTCGCTTGGACTTATGAATATCTCAGAACTTATGACACCAACATTATAGAGCACAAGATACCATTAAAAGAAGAGACCAAACCCTTCAGGCAAAAGTTGGGGCAAATCAATCCTATGTTGTTTCCTGTCACGGAGAAAGAGGTAAAAAATATTTTAGATGCAAAAATTATCATTCCATTGAGGTATTTTGAATGGGTGGCCAATTTGGTCCCAGTGAGAAAAAAGAATGGAAAAATTAGACTTTGCATTGATTTCTGGAATCTAAACAAAGGCTCTAAAAAGGATAATTACCCTTTGCCCAAGATGGAGAACATATTACAGAGGGTGATAGGAGCAACCGTGATGTCCATGGTTGATGGTTTTTCTGGCTACAATCAGGTCTCTATTTTTCCAGAAGATAGAGAGAAGATGGCCTTTACCACTCCTTGGGGTACATTCATGTACACCAACATGCCCTTTGCTTTGATGAACGCAGGGGTGACCTTTCAACGAGCTATGGACATAACATTTATTGGAGAGAAGGAAAAGTTTTTTTATTATCTATTTAGATGACATAACAATGTCATCTCAATCTAATAAAGAACACTATGATCATTTAAGAAAGGTTTTCTTCAAATGCAAAAAAATTGGTCTCTCATTGAATCCAAAAAAATCATTGTTTGCCATGAAGGAGGGAAAATTATTGGGGCATATTGTGTTAGCTAAAGGGGTAAGGATTGATTCCAGCAGGGTTTAAGCTATACAAACATTGTCACTTCCTAGATCCAAAAAAGAGGTTCAATCTTTTTTGGGAAAAAATAATTTTTTGATAAGGTTTGTGTCAAATTTTGTTGAGTTGGTTAAGTATATCACAACCATGTTGAGGAAAGGTATTTAAATCAAATGGACTATTGAGTCCCATAATTCTTTTGATCAGATAAAAAAATATTTGACTGAAGCCCTGATCCTTATCAACCCAGACTAGTCCAAGGATTTTCTTATTGTTTCTTTCACTTCTTTTGATACAATATCAGTTGTTTTATTGCAGAAGAACGTTGAAGGCTTAGAGAAGCCCTTTGCCTTTTTCAGCAGGGCATTGAGAGATGTTGAATTAAAATAAGACATCATGGATAAGAAAGTATATGAATTGGTTAAAGATCTCAATTCCTTCAGAGTTTATGTGATACATTCAAGAGTCATTGTTTATGTCCCATCAGTTGCTGTAAAATAAATTCTTATTCAGCCTGATATAGACGAAAAAAGGAGCAAGTGGATTGCTAAAATCCTTGAATTTGATTTGTAAATTAAGATTACCAAATTGGTTAAAGGGTAGGGTTTAGCCAAGATGTTGGATGAATCAAATTGCTCAACATTGGGGGTAAATTTCATCAACTCATGTTCAAAAAATCAGCAAGCTGAATTGATTGATAAAGGTTCTCAAGTCACCCATGCATTGGAAGATTGCAGCTGGTACAAGGACATTATATTTTTTCTATAGAATTTACAGCCTCTAGATGGCATGGAAAAGAACAAGGTGAGAGCCTTAAAACTCAAATCAATAAAATATTGCCTTGTTGAACAAGTTTTGTATTGGAAAGACCCATTAGGAGTTCTTTTGAGGTGCCTAGACCCACAAGAAGCCCAAAAGATTATGTATGATTTTCATGATAGTTTATGTGGGGGGCATCATTATTGGATAACCATGCCATACAAGATTCTTAGGGCTGGGTAATTCTGGCCTAGTTTGTTCATCAATGTTTGTGATAAGATCAGAGCCTGTGTTAAATGTCAGAAATTCTCTAGAAATAAGTAGCTCAAGTCTTTTCCATTAAAGCATGTGGTAGCTTCAAGACCCTTTCAATAGTGGGGCCTAGATTTTATCAGGGAAATTCATGTTTCTTCCAGTGGTTAGCATAGATGGATATTGACTGCTACAGATTACTTTACTAAGTGGATAGAAGATATCCCTACAAGGAATGCTTCCCACAAAGTGATCATTGGTTTCCTTGAGGACATTATGGCAAGGTTTGGGTTTCCGAATAGAATTGTCAGTGATAATGTTGCATCTTTCAAGGGTAAACCATTGATTTAGTTCTGTGAATAGTTTGGAATCACATTGGTTCACTCTACCCCTTACTACCCCCAAGGGAATGGGCTTGCAAAATCCTCTAACAAAATCCTTATAAAGATCATTAGAAAGTTGTTAGAGGAGAAAAAAAAGGCATGGGACTCAAAAATCAAGTTTTCTTTGTGTGTTGACAGAGTGACAATAAAGAGGTCCCTGGGCCTTTCTCCTTTCCAGCTGGTGTATGGAGTTGAGGCCATTTTTCCTTCTCATCTTGCCTTACCTGTGGAAAAATTCTTCCAATATTACCAAGGGGATCTAGATCACATGATCAGAAGGATTCAGTAACTAGTTGAAGTGCAACAGACATGGGAGAAACTTGTAGATAAAGCACATGATCATCAACTGAAGATCAAGCAGGCGTTCAACAAGAAAGTGAACAAAAAGGATTTTCAACTAGGCAATTTGGTGCTCAAGTGGGATGCATCGAAGCAAGATAAAGGCAAGGATGATAAATTTGAAGCTTTATGGACCAGTGCCTTCAAAATATATGAGGTATTCTCTAATAACACTTTCAAGTTGCAGAATATGGAGAATGAAGAAGTTTTTGGTGGCCGTGTAAATGGGCATTTTCTGAAAAAGTACTTTTCTTGAGCCTTGAGTGGATTTTCATGCTATTGTAAATATCATCTTTCTTTCATTTTTGTTTCAATAACTGACCCCATAGCCCTAGGATAAGGCACTAAATCTACTCATTCTTGGCAGTTTGTAGGGGGCATGCCATCCCCTGTGGAGCCAATGTTATCACACTAAGTTTCCTTGGGTTTTTTAATTTGTTTTCATCTTTTCCTAAGCCTTAGATTTTAATTTTTTAATTTCACCCATTTTAAAAAATGTGTTTGTTAGGACCCTCTTGATAAATAAAGTGTTGAGTCATGACTTATGTTTTGATCCTCATTCGAATTTGGACTTAGGACCGTTTTTGGTCATGACTTAACTTTGATCCCCCTCATGATTTGTCATTAGGATCGATTCACTCCACGAATAGCTTGATTTGATAGTCCATTTTCCTCACTCATGCCCTTGTAGCCCTACCTTGTTTCCCTTTATTTACCTGTCCAATCATTTTTTGAAATCGAGCATTGCTCACTCATCAGGAGTTTCCATTGCACCTTTGTCATTCATAATATTCCACCATGATTTATGATTACAATGTTGATTTCATCCGCCTTGTTTTCAGTGCTAGGATTTGGTTAAAATATGCCTTCAAGATCTTGTATTTACGAGCTCTTATAACGGTTTGTGATTTTTGAAAAACTCAAGATTGTTTTGCTGCGCAAACTCCCAGTTTTGACTAGTCGACAACAGTGCTACCAGATCCGATGCTGAGGTAGATTTAGAGGCTGAGATGCTTGTGACTTGTACATGAAATATTTTTGGGGATTCAGTCAGATTTTATTCCACAGTTATTCTTTGTTTCCTCCTCTGTACATAATTTTCAAAGAGAGTTGGCGCTCAGAATTTTGGATTATCAGGCTTGCATAGTTGAAGGAGACATTTTCTCACACCATTCTATCCTTGTCTCCCCTCCTTTCAAACCTGTAAATTTCACTACCTGCATGTCGAAGTCTGATACATCCACCCACCATAGCTAATAAGCTCACAACATCCAAGCAAGTATATCCTCTGCATATGCAGTGCACTACCTAGAGGCGCTGCTTAACCACACTGTTTCTCCCTTGCCTCCTCTGACACTTAAGTTGGGAATTTTATACCCAATTTCAAAGGACAATTATAGGGTATCCTCTCATTTTCTAATTGTTCACACCTGCACAAATACATGGTAGTGATTTCCACAGCCATTTTTAGCTTACTATAAATTGGTCTAGTTTAAGGGAAGTTCTTGTAAAAGTGTAGCCTTGTCCATTTGAACCTTGACTTTAGGTCCTCCTGGTTATTACCACTCTATAGCCATAAGAATATCTCATCCTAAACTATGGAGACTCCTCAGATGAAGAAGTCACACAAGGGGGTAAGGTAGTTAGAAGTAAACCTGTGGATATGCATCTTTTCGAGACAGAGACCATGGCGAGAGAAGTTTTTCAAAGAGCGGGATGCCTCTCTTTCTGCTAGAATATGAAAAGAGGTCATCCTTAGGTGACAAGGAATTTTTCCTTACATTTTGATGGTCGAAATACCAAGGTAGGCGATTTAGAATTTGAGGTGTCTAAGGCCTCCATTTTAGCTGCACCATGAATCCCTATCACAGGTGAAAAATGGTTTAAAGCCATGGTTTTAAATGCAGCCTATGCCAAAGATTTCCTTAAGCCTGAACATCAAGTTGATGATCTGACTAAAGGTGTGCCAAGGAATCATCTGATTGAACAACTCGACCAGATATTGAGGATTATTCAGAGGTACTTTACATGTGAAGGGAGGTTCAATACATTATACCAGTACCATATAAGGCTTCTGCTGCATTTTACTGGAAAAATTGAAATGACAATTCCATACTATTTGCTAAGGAGCATAGGCAAAATGTTAGACAGGGTTCAATCCAAGTCTAAGGTTATGGATACTAGCATATTTCACTATGGATTGATTATAATGTTGGTTTCTGAAGAGCTGGGTAAGAAATATATCTCATGGGAACATTTGATTATTTATTCTCATTTTAAGGTTGATATAACAGCTACTCCTCATTCGCAGATAGAAAGCCCTTCACCATCCACCAGTGTTGCTAAAGAAGGTACAAGAAAGAAGAGAAAGAGTAGATATCATGTTCAATATAAAGAGGCCATCAAGGAGGCTGCAAGAATTGAGGAGGAGGCTTATAATTCTCCACAGAGAGAAGTTGCACCTCCTCCTTCACCAGAGTTAAAAGAAGTCCCTTCTACTACTAAAACTATGAAAAAGAAAGGGAAGAAGCTACACTTCTCCTCATCTCCTCCAGAAGCTAGTACCAAGGTCAGGAAACCTTTCACAATATCATCACCTCCTAAAGAGGTTGTTGAAGTACAATCCCTACCAAAATCCTGTATCCTACAAAAGAAGAAAGGTAAAGGCATTGGAAATCCCGTGAAGAAGAAAGAAGAAACCCCTATGGAGAAGAAGAAAGATAAAGGCAAAGGTATCAAGAAGTCTAATGAGATAGACAATGTAATTCCTATGCAGCAAGAAGAGGAGACCATGAAAAATCTTGTTGAGACTGTTCACATCACTACTACAGTTGACACCCAAACATTCAAAAGATTAATGAAGCAACTTAGGGATGCTAGGAAGGAGGTGGCTCAGTTGAAAGAAAAAGCCATGTATGACAGGTTTAAGATGAAAGAAATCATGTATGGCTACAAACACACCCTTGACATAGCAAGGTTTGCAACAAGAAAGGCCCAACCTCTCCATAGGCAGCTCAAAAACCTTTATAGGAAAAACAAAGAATTTCAGTCTCAGAACAGAAAGATCAAAGAAGATCTGCAACATTTTCAAGATGAAGTGGCTCAAAGGAACTTGTAGGTATTGGTTGAAGCTTCTATTGAAAAGGACACACCAACAAGCAAGGAGAGTATATCTCCATCGAAGAATCATGTCACTGCTAAAAGGAAGAAGCCTGTTGTGCCTAAGGAGGATCCTCCTTCTCCAAGAAAGAGTGTCAGGTTAAGTGTCAAGTTAATGAAGTACTTGGTGAAAGGCGAGATCCATTTTTGAAGATGGTCCCTTTTTGTGAGGATAAACTATTGTTGAAACACTAATTCTGCCACCGATACAGGATTCTAAGTGCTTATTGTTCAGAGTTTTGGGATTTTTACAAAGAATTAATCCCTTCGACAGTAATATTGCAGACATTTTGTAGCATTATGGCGCTACGAAATAGTCTATTTTTGATGTTCCACTAGTTTTCTACCTACAATGTTGTCGATTCCCCTAAAGCTAATGGTACTTTCATTACTGCAAGTTTCTACCCATTCTGCACATGTCCAAGTTAAGGTGTTACGTATTTTGATGGCTCTACCTAAAGTTTGACAAAAAATATAGGCGAGTGCTACCAAATTTCTTGCAGAGATGAAGTTTGCACAAAGGCACACCAAAGTGGCGCTACCGAAATTCGCTACCTAAATTTTTGCAGAGACTGAAGTCTTCACAGAGGATCTGAATATTTGGCGCTACCTATTTTTCTACCTATCTAGTTTTGAGGTTGCACTACAGAGTCTCATGAAATTTGGTGAAGGCACTACAATGTGCGCTACTCAGAGTGCTACCCAAAGATGCTACTAATAGATACCGGGAATCCAGGAGGGTCGAGCTAACAACTTTTTGGATAGATGATGATGAAGATAATTGCAGAAACAATAGCTGATAGCATGATGAAAACCACATGCCCCTAAAAGACACATGGAAAAAAAGGAGTTGCGCACCAAAGGGGGATGAATTAGTTCAAAGATTGGTTGGATAAGTCACCAACACTTTCCCATTTTATAGCATAGTTTGTTAGTCAAGTTGTTAGATGGAATAAAGTTTTAGAGATTTTCATGGGAAGGAGGCCATCTTGTACCTCCAACTATTTCCTCCCATAGATAGATGAAATGCTTAAGTAGGTTCAAATGGTTGAGAAAGGCTCCCTTATACTGTAATATTTTGATGAAGATACTGTGAACTGGTTATGTAGTTGATTTGAGACATCTTGGTTAATAGAAATCAACTTCTCTTTCCATCTTAATTACTTCCAATGCTAAAGTTTTCATGATTTGAATGATTCACATGAATGGTTTTGGTGATATTATGATGTATGTTTGATTATTATATTATCTTGTGTTAAGAGCCTTGTGTTAAGAATATCTTGTGTTAAGAGCCTTTATTCTTTAGGTTGTTTGCAAAACTGATGTTTACAGAAACCCCTACATTCCTCTCACTGAAGTCTTCCCTTTGATCATACTTACTCCCAATTACTGATTGAAGTTAGTGAAGACCTTGATTGTTGGTGCTTGCTAGCCCTGATTTCTGATTTGGAACATTATCATCTTTAGTCTAATCCATTTGACCCCTCATAACTCTTTTACATTCACATATAACCTGATGGGTACTGGTCTTGCCTTCCATGCAATCTGAAGGTGATTCCTAATTCTAACATGGCCCACAGAGAGAACATTGCACAACTGAATAAAATACCAATGGAAGCCAAACGGGGAAGTGGAACTCCACTTGGGGTCGAAAGGATTCTTCACAACAATATTCATGAACTTGGAGGATAGGGATAGATCCTTTGAGGGGGATGCATACTTCCATGTCTCAACATGACTAAGGTCATGGAAGGGAAACTTCTCCCTAGAGAAAGAAACCTTGAAGAATGCACCCATTTGGCTAAGGCTTGACTCTCTTCCGCTAGACTACTGGCTACCATCGACCTTTGAAGCAATTGGGAACAAACTTGGTAAATGTGTGAAGACATGATAAGAAAACCTAAAAGTGAGATATACCTCTTATGAAAGGATATGCATAGAGATGGATGTTTTAGGGGCACTCCTAGAAGCCATAATCCTAGAATTCATGGATGAGGAATGGATACAAAGAATCGACTACGAGAAGATACCTTTCAGATGCATAAGATGCCATGAACATGGACACCTGTTCATAAAATCCCCTCTCAATAAAAAACAAGAAGATGAAAATACCAAAATACAGTACGATGAGGATGGGTTTATCAAGTCGAACCACAGAAACAGAGAAAACAAGAAACCAGGTAAAGCCCTGACGGGAAGCAGTCCAGAAGTCGGGACTCAAACGGAAGGGAGGGACAAAACCAACAAAGGGGAATAAGGATGAAAGAAAAAGGAAAAATCCAAAGAAGCTAAGGAACAAGACACAAATTAAAACATAAACAACCCAAGCAATAAGATGGAACAGGGGGGTAATGCAACCCCTATGGACGGAGAACTAGAGGTGCCAACACTGCCATGCAAGAGGCAGATGGAGATGTGGAAATGACACCCAGTGAGTTAGGTATGGAATACCCCAATATCAGAGATATTTTGGAAAGGGAAGGAATAGATCTCTCGAACATACTGGAGCAACGGAAAAGGCAGGGAATAGACAATGTACCATTGGAGCAACTAGATCATATCCAATACCTATTCCTCCTAAGAGAGGAAGAAAAATCTAGAGGGCTCAAGCACACATATAGGGAGATAGGTCACCTTGGAATGAAAATAGGCAAGGGACACTCCAACTCTCACCCAAGCAGACGAGAAGGAAGAAAGGAAGGAAATCAAACAACGTAGCCCTACAGGAACTAGGAGCTCTGTTGATAAACTCAGGCAAGATCAAAAATCTCTTTCCCAACTCCCCCCCCCCCCACATGTTTAAATGAATATTATAACATGGAATATTAGAGGTCTAAACAACCCACGAAAACAAAGAATCCTTAAAAACAGACTGTGGAAGGAACAACCGGACCTTTGTTTCATCCAAGAGACAAAATGTACTATAGACATAATGGAAACAATCAACAAAAAACAATGGAACAAGTACAAGACATTGGTTTTTGAAGGACAACAGATGACAAGTGGTATTCTCACTTTGTGGAACCCACAAGTGATGAATCTACTAGCATCTGAAGCCACCAGACACACACTTTCGATTAACATGCAAATCATAGGTAACACAGAGGTGATTTTATGCACTAATGTGTATGGTCCCCAGATGTTGGAAGAAAAGAGAAGAATTCTCCTAGACCTAGAAAACCTAAAATCTCGTTCCAGCAACCCCCATTGGATCCTAGAAGGGGAATTCAAAATTATCATGACACTTGTAGAAAAAAAAAGGAGGCACCAAGAGACTGGATAGAGATGCAGAAGACTTTTCAAAATTCATAGACACAATTGATATGGTGGACATAAAAACTAGTAATAGCCGGTTCACTTGGAAAAACAAATAGATAAAGCAACATTAGATAGCGACGAGGCTAGATAGATTCTTGGTGTTGGATTCCATCATCCGACAGGATTTAACTTTATACTATAGAATCCTTCCCTTGGGGGAGTTCAGACCATTGGCCAATCCAATTGGAAGAAAACTTCCAAACCACATCGAGGAATAGACCTTTCAGATTCAAGAAATTTTGGATCAAACATCCCACCTTAAAGGAAAACATCAGTCAATGGTGGTGGGCACAACAACCAGAGCAGGGGACAAGGATGTTCAATCTTTATAAGAAGCTCAAGTACAAAAAACATAAACTCAAGTAGTGGAACAAGGAAACCTTTGGAAACATAAACCAAGAAAAAAAAATATTGAAGACAGAATGAGAAAAATTCAGGAAATTTGCATAGACGCGGGGGCTATACAAAGGATAGGAAAAAGGAAGAGACCCAAATGATGCAGAAATGGGAAAAAAGATGTAAGAAAGAAGAGACTATATGGAACCAAAAGTCTAGAATTAGGTGGCTAAAAAAAGGAGAGCGGAATACAAAGTTTTTTCATAGAACAACCATTGCCAGAAGAACCCACAAAAATCCTAAAAATTAGGGATTAGGATGGGATAGAGAGAGAGTCCCATATAGAGATTCAAGACATACTAGTAAACCACTTCTAGGGGATATCACAGGAACCCAACCAAGGCTGAACGAAGGCCATACAAAGGATAGCTTAGCACATCCTCAGGCTAGTTACCGAGGAACAAAATATCAACCTAAAAAAACCCGTTGCTAAGGAGGAAATTGACCAAGTGGTCCAGGAGATGAAAAATAGGAAGGCCCTAGGCCTAGATGCATTCACAGTGGAATTCTTCAAAGCCTTCTAGGAAGTGGTCAAACATGACGTTTATGGTGTGGTGGAAGACTCTAGACGCTTGACCTCCATTCTGAAAGTGATAAATGCCACAATGATTACTTTAATCCCCAAATAAAATGAAGCAAGGAACCTAGATCACTACATACCCATAGCTTTATGCAATGTGGTCTACAAGATAATCTCCAAAGTCATAGCCAATAGACTGAAACCTCTCCTACCCACATTGATTTCATAGGAACAGGCGGGTTTTGTAGAAGGATGACAAATTGTTGACAACATCATCCATGCCCATGAGATGATACACACACTAAAACTCCATAGGAGAGGGGGGATGATAATCCAACTTGACCTAGAAAAGTCTTATGACAAAATTAGTTGGCACTATATGGTCAAGAATTTGGAAGCTTTTGGCTTTGTGTAACACTGGATCAATTGGATTGTCAGCCTAGTCTCAATGACAAGTTACTCGCTTCTAATCAATGGAGCCCTAGCCAAACACTTATGGCCTTCAAGAGGCATTAGAAAAGGATACCCACTATCTCCCCTATTGTTCATTCTGATGATGGAAGGACTTAGTAGAAGAATAAAAAGCACAACTACAACAAGGGAAATAACAGACATCAAACCTTTCGAAAATGACCCTACCTCTACACACCAATAGTTCATTGATGACACCTTACTCCATGGAACACACATGGTCAAGAAAGATAAAGCCTATAAAAGAATCTTAGAAGAGTTTGGGGAAGCCTCAGGCATGGATATGAATCACTCTAAATCCATGATCTACTTCTTCAATACCAACCCTGCAATTCAAAGAAACTTGGCAAATATTTTGGGGTTTGAATGCAAAATGATCCCAATGAAATACTTTGGAATCCCCATTATGGGAAGAGCATGAAAAATGGGAACATGGGAAGGAGTGATCAACAAACTATAGGAGAGGGTGAAAAATGGGACTTACAGATCCCTCAACCTAGAGGGGAGACTTATTCTGACCAAAGCGGTTCTCAAAGAAATTCCAACCTATATGATCTCAGTGTTCCTCGCTCCCAAAGGAATACTCCAAAAAATAAGATCCATCCAAAGGGAATTCCTATGGGGATGAGAGGACAGTAAGAAAAAATGGGCCCTTGTGGCTTGGGAAAACGTTTTCAAACCCAAGTGCAAAGGAGGCCTGGGGTTACAAGACGCACAGGTAACCAATGAAGCCTATGGGGTGAAAATATGGTGGATATGGGTCAAAGAAAAGGAAACACCATGGGAAACCCTCTGGAATGCCAAGTATACCCCGAACATTAACGAACAAGATCAAATTTGCTTTATGGGCACCAGGGAGGGATAATCCACCTAGAACCTTGCCTGGTGCAACAAAACCTGGATCCATATCCATAAACATAGCTTCTAGGAAGTAAGGAATGGTAGAACAAACAGATTATGGTAGGACGCGTGGCAACAGGAACCTAGAATGGAAAATCTGAATAGGGAGGAACTCAAACAAGAGATGACAACGCAAGGAAAAATCAAAGTCAATGACTACTAGAAACAAGAAAATGACCGTGACAGATGGAGGATATGGGACACACTGAATCCACAAAATAGAGATCAAATCACAATAATAGCGAAAGAGGTGGAGGAGGAATTGGGGAAAAGGAAAATTTTAGTCTCAAAAGAAGAGGACCAACTAAGATGGGGTAGGAAACATGGTGGAGAATTCAACTTAAAAGAAGATCTTAATTACATCATGGCCCAGAAACAAGAAGATCTGGCGCAACAGTGGGTAAAGATATGGGACAACCCCCAATGGCCAAAAATCAAAATATTCAAGTGGTTAGTACTTCAAAACCAAATTCTAACCTATGAAAACCTCAGGAAAAGGGGTTTCATAGGCCCATCAGGATGCCACCTATGTCAACCAAAGGAAGAAACAATGAATCACCTCCTCGATGAATGTAATTATAAAACATAGATATGGGATTGGGAGGCAAGCATCTTTCTCCAGTCCAATAGGACCCGAGGTAACATCAACGCAACCATTAATAACTGGAATGAGAGTTATAGAAAAAATGAAATGATGAAACTTTGTTGGAATCTCATGCCAGGGATGATCATCTGGGAAATATGGAAATAAAGGAACTGACGCATTTGCAAAAATGAAAGCCTTCCATAAGGGAAAATCAAGGAAGCAATAATATTTCAAATACGAGAAACGATGCAGAGCCGCAATTGCCAGACTGGAAAAGCGCAACCCATAGCCTAGGAATCACCTAAAAGACAGGCACAACAACACACACGTAGGACAACCACCGTAACTCCAATCAAGAGAGCACAACTGGATAGCACCTCCGGTAGGGTTCCTCAAGTTAAATTTTAACAAGGTGGCAAAAGGAAACCCAATAATGACAGGGATGGGAGGGGTGATCAGAGATAGTGGTGGAAACATAATCTGGCTATAAGCTGGGAGTATGGGAAACTCAATCAACAACGTAGTGGAATTTGGAGCCATCGAGCTCGGTCTTGAAATTCTAAGCCACAAAAGGATGACCAATAGTATAGTGGAAGGTGACTCCACCTTGGTCATCAACACGTTGAAGAAACTCCAAAATGGCACTGGAGTGGGCAAATTATAGAGACACTGGTGCTTTGCACACTCCCTACAAAACATCCAGGAGCATCTGCAAATGATTAACAAAGTGGAGTTGTGTTGGGTACGTAGGTCAGCAAATGGCCTGGCGAACACAATTGTTAATGAGGGGGTTAGCAACGAAGGAACATAACTAGATACTGCATGGAACAACATCCCTAAAGGACAATTCAGAATGGAATGCCTCCAACTAGTGACAAAATATTGTGACAACAACTTTCGCAATAAAGGTCACATTGAGGAGGATAGTGAAAGGCCCAAGGGATGAAACGAAAGACCCAGGTAGGAAATGACTTCCCAACATTCGACCACCAATCAAAATGTTGTATCAGATTATACAATAGGCGAGGGTATGGAAACAAGGTTGTTTCAATAGTAATATTTGTGAGGAAAGACCATGGGAAAGCTTTGATGGAAAATAACAGGCAGTGAATGACGTAAGGAAAGAGGGACTGGCACGAACTAGTATTGACCCACCATGCCAAAGACTAGGTGATCTGAAAATAGGGTTTTGACTTATTTTTCTATGCAAGCACCCTCTACTCCATTAAAATAAACTCCAAGACCTTGCTCAATGTCTTAGTTATGCAAGATAAATTATGTGCCAATTTTATGCATCTTCTAGGAGTTTTGTGTGAGGAATTTTTAATGGTTAAATATGTTTTTAAAAAAAAATACAACAACAACATACATGTAGAAAATATAACCATCAAACTCACAACAATAACAAGATGATAAAGGAGTTCACCCCCAACTAGGCTACATCTCCTTGAGCCTCCATCAATGGCCTAGGCTCTCTAGAATTAGTTTGTCAAAGATTATTTTACAAGATGCTTCTTAAATCCAATGGATTTACTAACTGTACCATTGGGTTCAAAATACATAAAAACCCCAAAAATGACTAATAGAACTCTGAAAATGGACCATGGCTCATCCAGGCATGACCTCTTCTACTGGTGGCCTTAAGCTTCCTTGAGCTTCCTTGTGGAAAAAACACCTGTAAAAGACCTCAAATGCCTCTGAAACCTGTCCAAATTTTTTCATAGCATAATAATTAGTCAAAAATGACTATTCAATCACATAAAATAGACTTGGGCTCATCTAAGCATGGCCTCCATCAATGGTGGCCTTAAGCTTCTTGGAGCTCCTGAAACTTCAAGGTAGAAAAACCTGCCAAAGAAGTCTCCAAATGGATTTGAAAACTATGCCAATGGATTCAGAACATCCAAAACCCCCTATCTGGGCTTTTTCGACACCTCATTTGGCCAAAAGATGAAGAAGTTAGGCCTCCTGCCATTTTCCTCCTTCGAGCTTGTTGTCTCTGGTTCATCAAAACACACCTCCTGTTTGAGTAACCTGCCTTCGGGGTGTTTTCCATGCCTAAACCTAGCACACACATGCATTCCCAAAAAAGGCACCAAAATATCGCACCGTTAGCGAAATTAGAGCCCCCAAAGGAAGAGGTGTTGGGTGCATGGGGGGCCATATGGTCACGTCTCAACGTGAAAATGGGGCTACATTGCAACCGTGTCTGTGGGCTTGACACGTGTCGGGCATGCAGTTGGTTTAAATGTTTGAATGTGGTTTGAACCCGTGCAAAAATTCATGTTGAGGTCATATGGGCATGATGATATAACTGGGAGCTAGGGCTAAGCCCTAGCCCGGACCCTGTCAAAACCAAACCAACATAAATTTAAATATATATCAAAAGGTTTATATAATAAGATCTATAGTGTGGTGCATTGGCAATTCAGCCTTTCCCAAGACTTTTCATTGTGGGTGGAGGTATGGGTTTCGAATCCTGTGGACTCCACAATAATTTTACACTACAACACGGTGCCACGTGGTAGCCCATGCCTACGCCACATGGCACCACCCTATTGGCCAATCAACATGCCACATGTCCAAATCTAATTCGTCCACTTCTTCCAAATCAACACTTGACATATAATCTTTCAACTCATCTCCTACCATGTCAACATCAGCCACATCATCACTTCCATGTCAGCGTACGATCATGCCACATCATCACTTGTATGGATTCTACAATCAATATTTTTTTGCTTGTTTGGCAAATTGAACAGAACACCATATCTCACTCATCCGATGTCCATTTGACCCTGTTCGAAGTGCGTTGGGTTCATGACGATGAGGGCTATGCATTTTTTCATTTTTAGGCGATTATGAACACTTTGATTTTTGGGCTAAATTTTGACCCCTGGTCCAGATTCTAATCACCAGGTACAGGGAGATGCTTAGTAGGATATCAAGAAAGAAGGGGCAAGGGCCCGTACATGAATAATGATTGAGTAATTATGATCATACGTATCGTGACAGGTAAAAAGGATGGGAAGGTTCATCTCAACGGTCAGACCATGCCTGGAAGGACGAGCCCACAGCAGGGAAATCTCAATAAGAGAAGAAACATCAAGAATAGTTGTAAACAAAAGAGCGCAAAAACAAGAGACATCATAGACACAAGGGAAAGAAACAGGTTAATAATCCAACAAAGGAGCTTCCATAGGCCAGATAGGATGGTGCGAATGAAGAGAATGCACAGAAAAAGGAACCCCCTGGGGAAGGGAACTCAGAACAATCCCCGGAGGGTGTCCAGGATAGAGCAGGCGACCAAATACATGGAGGGAACATTTCATGCCTTGGTTGCATCGAAAGGAAAGGTGACCATTAACCCTCTAGAAAAGGAAATCCAAAGAAATCATAAGGGCAAAACATGGGATGCCCTGACTTCAGGAAATAGACTGGGTAACTTACCCAAGAGCCACACAACCCAGGGAATCCCTCTACCACAAAACGGTGGAGATGACATGGAAACAAAATATGTTGATTGGGAAAGTGAGCTAGGAAAGGGAGGACACTATATGGGAGAACAATAGGGAACACACAAAATTGTTGACTGAAATCCTGAGATGCCTTAGTAGTTTGGAAACCATTACCAAACTACTAACTGAGGTAAAAAAGAACCAGCAAGCCAAGATTGAGTGGCTGGATGATCAATTCCACCTCTACCTAGCCTACGTCCATAACATGGACATCATGCCAGTCGACAAGAATGAAGTTCCATCACACATCAGAAAGACTCGCACGGTCTCCCAAAAGGAGGAGAACAAGGGCCTGACTAATGAAAGAAAGAAGCATATCATCATCCTAAACTAGTGTTTGGCTAGTCGATTGGCAAGTTAGTTAGGTGAGTCCTGTGTCTATTTATTTTTTGTTTCTCTTTTTCATGTCTGTAGTGATTATTTTGTCAAAAACTAGATATGGTAGGAGTCAACTGGTTTCCCACAATGGTAGTCTAGTCATACCCTGTTAAGAACCAAATATCAATATAGCATAGAAAAACCTCAGAAAAAGTACTCAACGCCTTGAAAAAGATATAATTTCAGATAATAATCCTCTTCTAGGGGGCAACCTCCTTTTACCCCACTTAAATGTTCAAGTACAACATGATTCAAAATGAAAATGTCTCCTTGGTATATATAGGAGACTAGGAGGTATAATTATGTTGGGTATGTGTTATATTCTTTGCACGAGTAGTAGTGTCTGAGCATATGCGTCGGACACATAGAGGGGTTAGAGGGGGGCCCGCTATCCCCCCCCTCGGGGGTCCGGGGGCAGTGCCCTCGAAAAAAAAAATTCTGCCTCGGGAAACATGTCATGTATTTAGGTGGTTTTTCGACACATGGTTTTTGCTGATGGTTTTCTATTTTCGGTTAAGGAATTAGGGTTTTGGACTAATCCAGGTCATTGGGTTAGGGTTTTGGATGTCGTTGGCTCCTATATGTATATTTTATTGTAAACAATGTAACACAATGTATGAATATAATATATGCTAGTTTTCCCGGTTTGGGTTTCCAGGGGAAAAATATTTGTGTAATGTTTGTATTCGCCATTGTATATTTTTTGTTCCTTTCTGAATATTTGTTTACAGTAGAAATTTTACAAGGTTATAATTTACATTTAGTATCAGAGATTTATTGGCTTTAGGGGGATGCCTTTGTGGTCAGGGGTTTGGCTCGGGACTGTGATAAGCCTTGTTACAGTGGGATATCTGCGGTATTGTTTTTCAGGTGAAAAGAAATGACAAGCAATTCAAAGATGGAGATCGAGAAGTTTAATGGGAAAATCCTTGAGCTATGGAAGCTCAAGATGGAAGATATTTTGGTGGATAGAGATCAGTGGATCGCAGTAGATCCAGGCACTGCACCTACAAGAACTTATGCAGATGACTGGAAAAAGATGGATCGGAAGGCAAAGAGCACAATCTGACTGTGTCTCTCCGATTCAGTATTACTGAATGTGTCATAGGAAGTTACAACCAAGGATTTATGGGAAAAGTTGGGGAAGTTGTATCAGTCTAAGTCCCTGGTAAATAAACTATTCCTGAGAAAGAAGCTGTATAAATTGAGGATGAGAGATGGAGACTCGGTGGCAGAGCATTTGAATGCCTTCAATACTGTGGTAAGTCAGTTAGTATCTATTGATATTAAAATTTCAGATGAAGATAAATGTATTAGTTTGTTGTGTTCTTTACCAGACTCGTGGGATAGTCTGGTTATGGCCATAGGTAGTAATACAACTTCTTTGAAGTTTGAAGAAGTGGTCTCATCCTTGTTGTCGGAGGAGATGAGACAAAAGAATATGGAAGGACATAGCAC
>ML778117.1:2802-15446 GCA_009831015.1 Picea engelmannii | reverse complement strand
AAATGCATTCTCCAATGATTTGGGTTCCCAAAGGCGAACCTCATGTTGAATGTTATCCTTTAAAGTTCCTATGAATACATCAATCAAGTGTTCATCTAGAATATCAGTTACCTTTATATTCAATCTTTGGAAGTTCTCAATGTTCTCGGTAACTGAACCCCTTTTCCTGAGATTTATCAATTGGCTAAAGAAGGTATTGCTCCTTGTATCCTCATGGTGTGCTATCATTTCTTCCATGAAAATTGTCCAAGTGACGAGTGATTTGAGAGAAAAAATCCATCGATACCATACAAATTGATTAGGTTCTAAATATAATGAAGCAATTTGTACCTTTTGTGTATGTGGCACATTATGGAGATCAAAGAATTGCTCCATCTGAAGTATCCATGTGATTGGGTCCTTTCCATCAAACTTCCTCATATCGATCTTAGGAACATGGTTGGTATTCAAACCAAAGTTGGAGTTTCTCCATTATTGATTCACCTTCCTTGTGTCCTCATCATGAATTTCATGGGATGCATTTTCACTTTCAGGTGTCTTCTCTGTTACGAAATTTTTCAATACTTCCATGATCTCCCCTTTTAAACCCTCCATCATCTCTTGTAGTTCATCTTTTGTTACTATCTTCTTTCGTAAATCATTTATGTCCCTACACATTTCTTCAACTTCATCAAGAGTTCAAGTAGGATTGTTTGGAGGCTTATTTGGTGTAGAAGTTCCCTTTTTGGGTGGCATGTTGGCCAAGTATCACTTTTGAACCTTGATTTTGAGGTGGTTCTACTAGACAATCTTTCTTCTGTTGTATCTCCCAAGTTTTGGACCTTATGGGTATGAAACATTATTTTATGTATTTCTATGATATTTCTTATCTGCAATTCCATAGGTCTGATCAAAATTGGATGTGCCAAGTGGAATTTACAACAAATTCCCCACACCTTGATGATTTTTGGCCTTTCCGGGAGATCTCACTTGTATAGAGTGCCCCACACAAAATAATTGATATAAAATTTTGAAACTCTCACCAAAAATACTACAGACTTTCCACGATCCAATGCAACCAGTCCCACTCAATTTGGATACTATAGGAATAAGTTATGATTTTTTTACCTGGAACACCTTCTTGAGACTAGTCAGATACCCTATCTTACACAGGGTGTATCTACAAATTTAAGATGACACAAAAGATGAAAGTTTTACCACAGATACCTTACTAATTTATGTGAATATCTTCCAAATTTCAGGGTCTGAAACATTACAAAAAATTGTTTATAGCAAAAATTACGCAATGACTTAGTTCATGATGATTCCAGAGCCCTATCTTGTACAAGTTGTATCTCCGAAATTATAAGGCGTCAGGAGATTAATTTTGAACCCAACGTACCTTGATCTGTCTACTAAATATCATCCAAGACATTCCTTCTGAAACGTTGTAGAAAAAAAGTTATAGTAAAAATTCCAAGGTGTCTGATATGTAGCAGTGAAACCCCAAGACCTTGAGATCTGATACCATATGTTAAGAACCAAATATCAATATAGCATAGAAAAACCTCAGAAAAAGTACGCAATGCCTTGAAAAAGATATAATTTCAGATAATAACCCTCTTCGAGAGGGAAACCTCCTTTTACCCCACTTAAATGTTCAAGTACAAGATGATTCAAAATGAAAATGTCTCCTTGGTATATATAGGAGACTAGGAGGTATAATTACAACTAATGGCATAAATCTGACATAAATAAAATAAAATTACTAATATAATATGCCCCAATTAAGGGGTAATGAGCCAGTATTAGGGCTTAACATAACCCTTTCTTTTTTCAAAAAGTGCAACTCAAGAACCTTTGGCCTGGTTTCATTTTTGGCATACCAGCAAGTTCCCCTTTTTTATACTATAACCCTCTTTTAGTAATACAGGATCTTAAAAGCACTTAAAAAAAAAATAGCGTTATTTTCAGAAAGAATTATGATTCAATATTTCTTCTATAATTAGAAAAACAAGAAGATGTTAAAGTTTCATTTTGGAGGTGATACAACTGCACAATTTTTTTTACGTGTAGGTTATTATTGTACAACATTATTTAAGGATTCACATGCATATGTTAGAAAGTGTAAAAGTTTTCAAACTTCAGCTGGATGAGAAAATAAATCAACACTACCTCTGCAGCCAGTCATTATTGAACACCCATTTGAAAAATGGGGACTCGATATTTTTGGTGAAATTTCTCCTAATTCCTCCAAGCAACATAGGTATATTCTTACAACCACCAATTATTTTACAAAGTGGGTGGAATCCATTCCTTTGAAATTAGTTACACATGATTAGGTAATATCATTTTTAGATTAATTTATTATTACAAGATACGGTCTTCTGAGAACATTATTTTTTGATAATGCATCGTATTTTTATTTTCTATCGCTTACATATTTTTCACTTTAAAAGGGCATTAAAATAAAAAAATACATCCAAGTATTATCCTCAGGGTAATGGTTTAGTTGAATCATCACACAAAAATATTTTAAGAATTATTAAGAAAACTATGAGTGATAACCATAAACATTGGCACAATTCTTTGATCTATGCATTGTGGGTAGATTGAATTACTTATAAGGCATCACTTGATACTTCCCATTGCTTTTTAGTTTATGGGAAAGAGGTTATTCTTCCACCAAATATTTCGATACCATCCTTAGCTTTAGTAAAGTCTATTGTTGAACAACCTTGCTCTAGTATTCAATACCATACAAATCATATTTTCAAACTAGAGGAAGTGTGGGATAAAGATATGAATAATTTTTCTAACCATCAGATGATCATAAAAAAGTGGTTTGATAATAAAGTTGTAGGTAACAAATATTTTGAAGTTGGTGACCTAGTTTTGAGATGGGATAAATCCCATGAAGAAAAAGGTAAACATTCAAAGTTTCAAAAGTTTTGGTTAGGTCCTTTTTAGGTTTCTCATAAAATTGGTCTATCTACTTTTATTTTGCAAACTCTTGAAGGAATAGAAGAGGGTTTTCCTGCAAATGGGTTAATCCTCAAAAAATATTTTAATCCTTGTAAAATAGCTATAAAATGTTTGTATAAATATTTTTAAATCTTTCCATTTTTCTTTCTTTCATTTTGTTTTTTATTAATTTTTGTTGTTGATCTCATATAATAATTGGATACATATGTTAATTAATGGTCTTTGGAATTTTGTTTTTGTTACTGAGAGAAGATAATTTAGATTGTTTGAAATAAGAAAATTTCTTTAAAGAAAAATCAAAGGATAAATTTTATGACTAGTTTATCTCTATAAAGAATTGAAAAACAAGGAAAATACTCTTTAACAAAATCTCTTTGGAGTACTATTATGTCCCTTAAAATAAACTAATTGATTGGGAAATAACATATCATAGGATGAATGGTTTAGTTCTCATTTCATGATTTAGAAATAAATAAATAACTTTCTATATCACCCCTCCTCTATTCTCGACATTGCTCAAATGCAATTAATAAGTCAAAAATTAAAGATGAAAGTCAAAATTTTAAATAAGTAAAAATGAGAATGTGGGAAATATATGTTAACTCTCTGGGGTACTAAACAGTCCTACTGACAACAGGTAAATTTTTATATGATATTAAGGTAACTTCATCGGGGTACTGAACAAGCATGCTGGTAGCGAAGCAATACCAAGTACAATGAGTTAAATTTTTTAACTCTGACATAGTGCTGAGGTTTTACTTATTAGTCAAATCAAAATATTCCTTTCCTAGTCATAAGATTAATAAATTCTCCTTTTCTCGTCCAATGAGATAGAGTTAAAGAGTACTAACTTACTAATTTATTTTTTTATCTTTTACAAACTAGTCATAAATATAATTTATATACAGTTTGTAAATTCTCTTATTTCTTGCGATCTAGTATATTTTTTTTTTGTCTTATTTACAAACAAAGTTGGTTTCAACAGTGTGTCGCAATTTGTTGTAGAATACAACATCCTCCCAAATTTTTTATTATAAATAAAGATTTGGGGCCCTTCTTTTTTCATTTTCGAAAAATGAAATTTTATTTTACTTAAATATTGTTTCTAGTTTTGACAATTTTGGACATTCTCCTAATCTCTTTCAGTTTCATTCAATCATTAATGAAATTTTATTTTTTGGATGATAAAGGTTTTGATTGAAATGTTGGTTTTTAATTTTTTTTTTATCTCACATATTCCTTATGATTTCTTCCTCATTTCAAAGAGCTACAATATTTGACAAGCTACAATTTTTTTTTTAATTTTTTTGTCGATTTAAAAAGAACAATGCTCTAACCCATAATCTATTTTAATCAATTGAAATCCTACTTGGCCTGTCATAACTTTGATTTTCACGATCTATAATCAGTTGTTCCAGATTTTTTTGTGGTACGTTAAGCTTGATTCAAACATCATAAATTTAATTGAAATAATAGGGAATTAATTCAGGGTCCTTTCAACCTGCATACAAATAATACTCATTCTGTTGAAGTGCATTGTTCACATCCATGTATAGCGTTCAACTATATCTCTATATTCACAAGTTATTCCCTATCTTGTGTCTTCCTCGAAATAAGGTTTTGCTTCAAGAATTGAAAATCTGTCTTCATTCATTTGCAAGCAAGGGTCTATTAATGAGGGTTTTTGAATTGTAGTGTGGTAAAATGTTGTTAATATGGAAATGATTTCCAGGGTAGAGCCCACTTTCAAACTTATTGAATCCCATGAAGATTGTTTTCCAACTTTTGAGAAGGTTGGATGGTTAAACTTTATGCGCTTGTTTAATGGGCATAACGTGCAGGTCACTAAATCTTTTGCATGAACTTTTAATGGTGAGCGCGCCAAAATTAGGGATATATATTGATGAAAAAATAATAGCCAGAGATACTAAATTGTCGTTGAAAGGAGAATGTTGGTCTAAAACCAAAAGGGTGAAGGATATTCCTTGGTCATAATTTTGGTATCTCCTAAATTCAAATATGATTATAAAGGTATGCCCATATCCTCAATCAAATAAAAATGACATTTCCTATTAGTAGTTATTAAGGGGTTTATCACCTATGAGGGAAAATATAGCCTTTTCTTTATTTATTACTTTTGGTTTTTAATGGTATTCATGGATTGTGAGTTGAACATGCCTGCATTCTTTAAAATATTGTTTAGAATGGCACATGTATATTAGAGAAAGAAAATTGGTTCAGAAAGAAATGTTTTTCATCACGGTTTAGTGAAAATTTTGATCAAATTTCAGTTACAACAGAATGGTGATTCTTGGGATAAATTCGTGAAAAGAAATCACTTTCAGGTTAATTCTAAAGAAGATTCACAATTTCATCTTGCTCAGGAAGAAACCTTAGACTCTATAGAAGATTTATTTATGCCTTACTCACATGCTTCTTCTCCTCCACAAAACATTGCGGGGGTTACTCACAGTCAAAGTGTCAAGTTTAACCTTAGCCTAGAATCATGTGTTTTCAGTGAAGCACCTTAGGCTTCTTCTAAAGATTCCAAGAAATTGTAGTTTCCTCGCTTGGATCTAAATTTGACACACCTGTCACCAAAAAAAAACAATGACTCCATTAAGATTATTGATTTTATGAACAAGAGGCAAGGAAGAAAATTTTCAAGAATGCTTAGAAATGAATCTAGGAAAACCTCAAAAGTTATTTCTCCAATGTAGTTTGATGATGAAGAGATGGTTATGAATCAATAATTATCTTCCCCAAAGCACTTTTCCCCATAGCACGTTTCTTCACAAGAACCAATTGAAAAACTTTCTAACAAAAAGGAAAACGAAAGAACTGAAATTGGTCCCAATCTAGAGGTTTCTTTTTGGAAAGATACATATTATTCAATGGTTCGAGTGTTACAGGATAATATAATTGATTTGGAATTAGGAAATCAACTCCTTAGATAATAGAATATAGTTTTGATCGATATCCAAAGAAGACAAGTTTCAAGGATCAAAGAATATAAAAAGAAAGATGCAGTTAACATTAACTCTCCAGGAGTTAACATTTCCAGTCATTCTAATTTCAAGATAATTCCCAGTAATACTCATTGTTAAAATATTTTGGTTATTGGTATGAGTTTAGCATTTTTTAGTTTAGTTTTCATTTTCATTAATTTTAGTTAATAAAAGAGTACTTACATAATTTCAAATTCTTAGCAATTCTAATTTTTGTTTTTATATTTTATTAATTTATGATTTTCTTTTCTTTCTTTTTACACGTGAAAAAAGAATGTCCTAGAAAAGGCGGGAAATAATAAAATTGGTTTCCATACATTCGACGATTAGTTATTTTTATTTTTATATACTTAGTTAATTTAGTTTGGTGAATTAAACAATTTTGTTATTTTCCCATTCTAAATGGATAATTTTTTATGGTTATGGAAGTTAATTTTTGTTTTTGAATTCCTTCAATATAAAAATAGTCAAGGAAAGACAATGGTGGGGGTTCAATTTTTTTTGGAAATAAAATGGAGCTTATACGCTGTTGTACAAGTTTTGGTTTTGATACATTATTCAGAATCTCTTTATGACTTTGAATAGTAATACACACAATCGGTATTTGGTACTATTACTAGTATTCGAGTTGTTTAGTTTTTGAAATCAAAGTTTTATTTAGATTATGTGTTGATGATTAATACGTATGTGAATTATTGTTGGAATTATGAGTCTTTGTTAATCATTTGATCAAGTTAATAATTCATTTTTAGTTGATTTAATGAAATATTTGTTTTGAAGATCTATATCTTTAGAACATTGTTTATTTTACTTAGATTGATATACTATTTATAATTGGGCCCACTATTAGATTTTTCTTTTTTAGTTTTATTATGTTTTAGTTAATCCCTTTTACTTTCATTATACATACTTTTGAAAAGAAAACATATACTCTTTCATAGAGGTAAATTTTATGTTGATTAGAATTAATTTCTCTCTTGTATATAGTTTAAGATATGTATATATTGATATGTTAGCTTCAATTGATTAAACGATGCATACATTTTTAATTTAATAGATTATATAGTTTTATGTAACTAGACCTAAACCAGTTGGAATCACCATTTACAACAAATAAATATCTAATTGGGATCTTGACCGAGTGATTTCCCACATGTTGAACCTAGTCATATTTGGCCATCAACAGGAAGTAATGGTATCCATTGTTGATCCAGGATATTTTCAATGATGACATTTACATGAATTGCATTAAGAGCATAAATAAAATCTTATGTGCAACATGATTAAAGAGGACATAAACATGGAAAAAAGATGAGAAAAAGAGCAAGAACACAAGACATGATAACGGAGTTTGTCCCAACAATCGACTACATCTCTAGGATCACTTCGAAGTGGAGAGGATTTATGTTATCTCAACAATAAATTGGCATAAATTACATGTCTATACTTCAAAACTGAAAATGGCCTAGAAATTTGATGCCCACATGCAAAATATGACTACACCAGTGGATTTGTGGCGATAAATCATGTAGAAATGACTGTCAAATCATGAAATTATGACACTACTCATACCAGGACCATGCTGGGATATTTTCCTCGTAATATGTACCATTACAATATGCAATTCATCCTGCACCTACATAGAAAATAATGCCATGTCTAGATCTAGGTGCATACCCCCTAGTGGATGGTAAAAATTGAGCTAAAATGGAACTCATGAGGGGAATTACCATGTACCATCGATCGGTTTGTTGGGAACTTCGGTTATATCAAGTCATTATGTTGGGGGAATTCCAGGGGTCAAACCCCATGGACTCCCATTTAACACTTGGTTACAATAATATATAAATATAGTTTTCACAAACTATATTGGATGAAACAGCCGAACCTTCTCACTATTAAAAAAATTTGGCGCCCAATCCTTTAATGTGACAGGTGCATGAAATCAAGGTCTGACTTTTGGGATTGATGTCGACCGATGGACCCACTTTAAATGTCGTTGGGGAAGTCAATCATTGGTCAGATCGGTCATCAGATTCAACTCCGTTTTTCATTCTCCCTTCAACCTATCCTTACTGACGAACTAGTGATCAATTATGTGCTTGTCATGGTGAGCTTTGTACTATACTTGAATCTTTTCCAACTATTCCTAGACTGTCTGGTGTACCTATTGTTTCCTATGAATGAACTTGCGAGATTTTTCTTCATATCTTTGTTCACTTGATTCGACATATTTACCAAATGTCAAGTCCAAGGGAGCCTTAGGTAGATACCCAAAACAAGTCTCAAATGGTGAACTCTTTGTGGTGTTAGAAAAACAAGATCACAGAGAAATAAAATAAAATGAATGCAGAAATAAAACACAAAATATACACAATACAATAGAGACACAGATATACATGTTTAACCCAGTGTGGGATACATCCACCAAAGAAATTTCTAGGTCCTTCCTTTATTATTATCCAATAAATGAAGGGATATAACCTACAACACACTCAATGTAACTTCCTCTTCCTACAACACACTCAATGTAACTTCCTCTTCTTTCTCTCACATTATCCTCTCTTAGAATACAATATTCACAATAATACATAGCCACAATACAATTCTGTCATAAATGAGGGTTTCCTTCTAGGGAAAAAAACCCTAACATAACTTCTACCATCAGAAAAGTGACCTTATAATGAATGGTCTAGATTGACTATGAAA
Source organism: Picea engelmannii (assembly GCA_009831015.1). Taxonomy (NCBI): domain Eukaryota; kingdom Viridiplantae; phylum Streptophyta; class Pinopsida; order Pinales; family Pinaceae; genus Picea; species Picea engelmannii. Next base: position 6,765 of record ML778117.1, on the reverse strand, counting down.
TTACAATATTTGAATTACAAAAAAAAATAAAAATTTGACCCCCTACGAAATTCGCTACAGTTTCTTTGACCTGCATATAATCAAGAAGATAATCAGGCTCCACAACCAACACATGGAAGAATGCAAGGAACCGTTTTATGCATTCTACACATATTATATCTATTCATCCCACAACTTGGGATGTTTTCTACAATAGCCTTGAAGGAAATTAACCATTGTTTTGTTTACTACCTTTGCCTGGTTGTCGGTCTATGGATGGAAATAAGTACTCCTTTTCTACTTGGTGTCCATCATTTCCCACAAGATTTTCCAAAACTCTCCAAGGAATCGAGAATCTCGATATGATATAATGGATGTGGGTAGTCCAAAGTCAACCCATACATGCTGAAAGAAACGATAAGAAGGTTTCTCAGTAGTGTTCTGATTTTTACATGGCATCAAGACACACATATTGATAAACCTATTCACTACCACATAGAAGTAGTCATGACCCATTTTTGAAAAAGGAAACCCCCTACAAAATCCATGGAAATATTCTCTCAAGGATGAGAAGGAATAGGAAGTGGTGTGTACAACCCCAATTTTCTATTAGCGGGATTACAAGTTAAGCACAACTCGCACCCCTTTACATATTTGGTTACAACATCTTTCATTCAAGGATAGTAGAAAAACCTCTGCAAATGTTCCATATTCTTACCTACCCAAAAATTCCCAGACACAAGGGAAGTGTTTGCTTCCCTGATTATATGGACTCTTTCATTGGTTGGAAAACAAAGCTTTCCCATATGGTAGAGTAGTTTATCCTGCAAATCAAAATTCTCCACCTATGAACCATGGGTTAGACTCTCATATACATCCTTGAAATATTCATCATTAGAATATTGTTCAATATAACTATCATGAGCTAAGGAAGCATTTAAAAAAAAATGGTTGAATAAATAGGAGGTCTGGAAAGCATATCTTCAATTTTGTTGCTTATTCCCTTCTTATATATGATAACTAGATGGAATTGTTGTAAAAATCCCATCCACTTGTAGTGTCTTTACTGTTTCAGATTGGTCTATGACTAGAGGTACTTCAAGGTTTGTTGTTCAATGTATATTATCGTTTTCTTTCCCATCAAGTAGTGTGTACATTTCTTCATGATTTGTACCAATGCATACAATTATTTTTTATATGTAGGATAATTACGAAAATCCTTAGAAAAGTTTTTAGAATGAAATAAAATGGGCTTACACTATTTCATCATGACTTCTCCCATGGCAGAGGCACTGACATCAATCTTTATTTAAAATTGTTGTTGTAGGTCAGGTAGTGCTAGCATTGGTGCGGTGTTGATTGTTCTCTTCAAAGTGTCGAAGGAATTTTCTTGTCTTCCTCCCCACTGGAAGGGTTGTTTCAAACTAGTTAAGGTATGCAAAAGAGATGCAATGTAGGAGAAGTTTTCAATGAACTTTATCTAGTACTAAACTGCCCCTAAAAATATTCTAACCTCTGTATTTTATGTTGGCTTAGGTAGATTTACAATGAATTCAAATTTGGAGGGATCTATATTTAATTGAACACCTCCTACAATGTGACCCAAGTAAACTAATGAGGTCTTACCAAAGTCACACTTTGCCAATTTTACTTACAAATTTTCCTTTTTAAGGACATCCAATTCTCTCTTTACATTCATTACATGTTCATTCCAAGTCTTACTGAATACAAGAATTTCATCTAAGTATATAGTCACAAAGTCATCAATGAAAGGCCTAAAAATATCATTCATGACTCGCATGAATGTTGTTGGAGCATTACAACGCCCAAATGGAATCACAAGCCATTCAAAAAGACTTTGTTTTTTTTTAAAGCTATCTTCCACACATATCCTTCTGCAATTCTGACATGGCGGTAACCACTCCTCTTGTTGGATCCACATGTACATGCCCACATTTGGAAGAGGTACATTTGGTTGAATATGTATTTTATGATGAATCTCCCTCTTGGGAGGAAATCCACCTGATTTATGAAAGATTTCATCATAGTTAGATATAACATCAATCATTTCATCTTTGTGAGGGGGATCACATCCTTGGAAAGACTCAGATGTCTTATCATATTTTTCTCTTACAACCATGAGTACATATTTCTTATTAGTGTTTATGAGTCTTTTCACTTGTCCTACACTAAAAAGGGTTGAATTTAATTTCATACTATGGGAACTTATAATGTATTCCACTCCATCCTTTGTGAGGTGGTATTTGTTCTCATTTCTGAAGAGTTTTTCATTTCTATCATAAAGGTATGGACTCCCTAGAACTATGCCACATATATCAAATGGGGTAACATCTAAATCAACCTCATCTATCAACTTTGAAGAAACGTATAATCTAATCCTACAGTACTTGGTGACATTTAATTTTTCATTTTTAGTTACCCAACCAAAAGGGTAAGGTTTAGGATGAGTTTTTGTTTCTAAGCCCAACATTTTAACCATAGTTTCTAAGATTAAATTCACTTGAGAAACTAGATCAAATAGAGTGTCAATGTTTGTGTATTTAGATACAACTCTAATATAAAATAATTATCTTTCTTCTTATTTAATGGTCATGAGATGTACTTGTGGAACTTGAACCAACATGAAATAAAATTTTACCTTGTACTCCAATTATTGTAATCCTCATTTCATCACTTGAATCAGAACCAAGGTCTTGTTGCCTTGTTACAACCATTTTCAACTTCCCTTTTCCACAAAATCTCTTAGGCTTCAGATATGGATGTATCTTCCACCAGTGTTTGTCACCATGCCCATATTTCTTACAATGTGTGCAAGAGGGGTTTCCTTCCTCTTTATTTGTTGTCAATTTTGTCCTTTCTTTTCCCTTTTCACTTGTTTCTCTAGAACCTGGAAAATTTCTTTGGGTGGCCTTCTTGTACATTCTTTCCAGTTCTTTCAAGGTGAGTTTCTTACTCACACACCTCATATATGTTTGTGGTATTAAACAATAATATTGTATTTCAAATGTAATTGTGAAGTGCACCAATATACTTCATCAACGTTTCATTGGAATCTAAAGGAATATTTAATGCAAGTGCTTCTTTCCTAATCTCCTCTATGAAACTATGAACACTCTGACATTTACCCAGTCTTAAATTTTTCCATTCCATCATGGATTTTTGAACATAACCCAGTGGATAAAATTTATTTTTCAATGCAGATGTAAATTCAGACCATGAAGAAAGGAGTTTACCATTATTCTTAGTACCTTTCTAAAGTTTTCTCTCCCACCATACAAAGTTTGTCCCTTCTAGCCGAAGAGAAGACAACTATATATTCACCTCTTCCTCTTCGATCCATTGTACATGATAGTAAGCTTCAATTTGTATGATCTAATTATCAATATTATCTACATTAGCTTCTCAATCAAACATGGGCAAATCAAATTTCACATCTAGTTTCAACAAAGGTTTTTTAGAAGTACTTGGATGAAAACTAGAATGATGAGAATGCAAAGAATGATGAGAATGAGAGGAAGAGGAAGAAGAGTTTGAAATGGAAGATGGTGACAAAGGATCAAGAGGATCTCCTCCAATTCCATGGTTCATTGAAGCCTTATCCTATTCTTTATCTTTATTCTTCTTCTCCATTCTAGCCACTATCTTCTCGTAATCTGTGTACAATTTTTCTACCATGCCTGACATCCAGTAGAAAGCTATGCGGAAATCCTTCTCATTCTCTGCATGAATTTATTCATCCTCCATTTTTCTCCTTTGTGTTGCATGTCCAATCTCTAGGTTGAAAGTATTAAGTTTTCCTTCACCTGATTTGATCTTAGCCTTGGTAATCATTCAAACTTGAAATTCAAGTCAAATAAGACGACTCTGATACCAACATGATCTGAGATATTTTCATCGATAAAATTTACATGAATTTTCTTAATATCATAAATAAAAGCTTATGTGCAACATGATTAAAGAGGA
>ML778116.1:876650-894578 GCA_009831015.1 Picea engelmannii | reverse complement strand
CTCTATGCTAGTTTTTTTATTAAGCTCTGAGACCAAATTGGATGAAGGAAAAAATAATTATGACTACATTTCCAATTCAGAATATTAGTGGAGGATAATAATGATAGCAAGAATATATATGTTGTAATGTTGATTAATACAAAAATAGACGAATACAAATTCATGAAACCTGATAGCACAATTCACATATGGAATCTCCTTTTTGTTGGGACCAACGCTCGATGCATTTCCTATCATGAGCATATTGTGGAGAAAAAACACACATGTTTTGGATTAACAATTTAATGATAAAATACACACTTTACCCCCATAAAACATTCATTAGAAAAATATGACAAAATATAAACCACCCTTATCTATACCCCTCAACCCTATACCTTCAAGGTGCCAGAACATGAACAGGAAATCTCCATATTTCCTTTATTGTTCTCTTCCTGACAAATAAGGAATTCAACTAGTGTGGCATTTCCACTTCCCATCAGTGATTTATTTTTAAAAACCCCTAACCCAACCTAACCCTAAGCCTCTAACCCCTACTCCCTAAAATCCCATTAACCTCTAAATCTTCTAGGACCTAAACCCCCTAAAACTACCTTAACCCCTAATTAAGCACTAAGCCCTAATATGGCCTTATTAACCATTGAAATATTAAACCCTTACACCCTGTCCCCCTAAACCCGTAACCCCTTAACCACTAAACCATACCCTAAAACGTAATTAAAATCTACATCTTATGTCTACTTCTTCTCTTCTTAACTTACTATCAGTTTATTCATGTGTACGTAGAGTATATCCATAAAGAAAAAATAATACATTATTTTTCTTCTACATTTAACATATCAACGTTTACAAAACCAATATGCAATCTAAGGACATATAATGAATAACTTATGAAGGGATGATATTTATGCCCACCTTCAAGGTGTCCATACTCGCTACAATGTTTTTTAGTTGTTTCTATTAAAATCCTCCTTCTATTATAGCCCCTGCATTTTTTACAAGGGAAATAACATTTTCAATCACCCAAAGCCTTGATCAGTGAGATCTCAAGTCTCGGCTTTGTCCTCCTGGATGAATGTTATGTCACATTTTTCCTTACCAAACTTTGACTGATGATTATCTTAAAAAATCAATCTCAGTGGTTTAACCATTTGTAATGCAATTAACAAAATAAAAAAAAATTGTATTCTGACCTAAAAATATCCCTTATAATCTCTCTAAATCATCGCTAGTATAGCAACAACATCAAATGTCTTTCATATTTTGAACTTTTTAAATTATATATTTCTCTTTCGTTGGAATTTCGACGAATGTTGGCCAAAGAGACGTTGCTCAATGAACAAAAATATTGACTTCGTCAAACATCGGTACATACATCATTGACCTGGTGATGCAGGAGCATCGCAAATACCCAAAACGAGCGTGGAGCCAACGCATGTGTTTTTAAACACATGACATATTTCTTTGAAAACTTTTTGAAATTGAAGCACCAAAACTTTAACGAATCTTTTATGAAGGAGCTCCTTTTGTATATTGTATCAGACCTCGAGCCATATGCTCTTGTCTGAAGTAGATAAGGAGGCATTTAATCTAGTTAATGCAGGCAGGTAGGATTTATTTCTAGATTAGACAGTTTTAGAGTCTGAGAGGGAAAACGGATATAGACACCCTCATTGTATCATTGTAACATTAGCCAACATTCAGAGGAGAGAGCAGAGAATATTGTATGGAGAACACCCATGTATATGCAGTTGAATTAATAGAAGAAAGCTTTGATTCAAGCGCATGGTTTTGCATTGTTTTCTCTGTGTATTATGCTCATGAATGTTTGTTTCTGTTGTGCATTTGTTTTGCATATGTTGTGCATGTGATTTCATGTTTCAATTGAAGTCTAAGAGGGAGACATAATGAGTTTCAATTGTTTCTCTATCTGAGTCAGGAGATTTTTGCAAAGAGTGCAGTTGAATTCACCTGCAAAGAGTGCGTTGATGAAGGCTCAGTAGTTGAAATTTTATTCTCGTTCGCCCAGAAGTTGTTTTGGGTTATTGAAGTCGTGCAAGGTGAGTGCACAGGCAGAAAGAAGGAGTCTCAGTTGTTAATCTGAGCAGAGGAATTTGAAGATTGCTGTTGCAGGAAGTGCGCAGAGTCAGGAGGATTCAACACTTGGAGAGTCGTTGAACGATTGTTGTGAAGAGCGCGTGCACGAATCCATCTGAAGTAATCAGGGTAGAAACGATCAGGAGGTTTAGTACCCTCGTAACATTGTTGAAGGAGAACACAGAAGTCTGTGTAGGAGGTTTGATCGAGGAAGGGTCACTCAGAGTGGCAAGGGAAAGTTTGGAGAGAAAGTCCTTAGAAGGAACTTTTAGCCATCCCAGGAGATCCTCAAGAAGGACAAATCGACGGTCAGGATTCACAGATGAAATCCGTGGAATTCCGACAGCCATCAGATCTGGGAAAGTTGTGCTCAGGTTAAGCCTTAGAGTGCAGGGAAGGAGCCCGGGAGTCATCGAGACTCAGTTCATCGGAGAATTGGGGTTTACAGAGACGAGAGTCTTATGCACACTGAAATCGTGATTGGCAAATTCCCAAAAGGGTCTCAAACGTTGATTTCAACAGGGACACGTGTCGCGAGATCCCGGGGAGTCGGGATTCGACATTTCAGAGTTCTCGGTGACGAGGGACTCACGATTGGAGAAGTAGCGATATCCCGAAACGTGATAACCATGTGGTCACCGTGTCAAGTGGAGGACAAGTGTCAGAAGGCCAAGCCTTCCCATGAGTAGAGGACAGGTGGCATCGGGAATCGGGGATCGAAAATCCCGCGAGCGTGAGTTCCACACATTTCTATTCTACGAAGTCTGAATTTTCGATAAAGGGAAAAGGACGTGGTCAGGTGGGACAACAGGTCGCATGTAAGAAAGGTTAGTGGAGGGGGCTAAGACACGTGAGGTGCCATCGGAGATTGGGAGTCAGGGTTTTGTGGGTGCGTGACTCACGACCTTGTGAAGGCCGATGTCCTGATAAGACCGCAGGGAGATCAATAAGAGCATCCTTTGGGTGACAAAAGGTCCCGATAAGGGATTTGAAGAAGCAATTTATCTCTTCAGGCCTTGGGAAAAAGAAGTTCCTGGTGACAGCGGACGTGTTGGGTGGCGGTCCGCGTCAGAGTGGTATCAGAGCGAGAAAATCTCTTTGTTTTCTGTAACAGAGGAGAAGAGAAAATTTCACCATGTCGCCGAGAAGAGGAAGACAATCACCCAATCCAGAGGGGGAAAGGGAACTGTCCAGGGAAAGAGAAATGTCCAGAGAAAGAAGTAGCCAAGGACAGAATGTAGAGATGGAGAGGGAAATACAAAATCTTTGTGCCAGAATGGAAGATATGGAAGCAGTGCAGAGATGCACAACCAATGCTGGGGATCTAAGTGACTCCGAAGGCGAAGTTGAGGCTGAACCACAAGGAGAAGTTGCAGCCGAAGATGCATCCAATGAGAGATTGATTAAAGCTATCGCTCAAATGAGTTTTAAGACAAAAATGGACATTCCAGTCTACGAAGGAAATCTGGATGCAGAAGAGCTTCTGGATTGGATTAGATATCTTGACACCTACTTCGATTATGAGGATATCGAAGAGGATAAAATGGTCAGGCATGTTGTCACAAAATTAAAGGGACATGCAGCATTATGGTGGGACGAGCTTCAAGCAGATCGACGTTCCAAAGGCAAACAAAAGATCAAAAGATGGGATCGAATGATTGCGAAGATGAAGGAAAAATTCATCCCGAGGGATTATCAGATCACACTGTTCGGGAGAATGTAGAACCTGAGATATAAGATGATGACGGTAAAGGAGTATACCGAAGAATTCTACAAGCTCAATATTAGAGCAGGTCATCGAGAGAGTGATGATGAAAAAGTAGCCAGGTATATGAATGGCTTATGGTACGATATCCAGGATGAGATGAGCATGACAACCGTCAGAACGGTTGAGGATACGTATCAGATGGCATTGAAGGCAGAAGAAAAACTAAGTCGTAAGACAACACAGCGAGGGCGAGGCAAGAGCCATCCAAGGGGAAAATCAGTTGCCCAAGACAGGTTCCAGAAATGTAAGGACGACTGGAAGAATCCTCAGACAAGAACCGAGAGAGGTGCAAGTTCTCAGCGAGGCTAGCACACTGAACAGCGAAGGCAACAGGCAGAATCAGATGGAGGATACGCTGATAATAGTACTTTTCCTCGTACCAGAGGTAGAGGAAGAGGCCGAGGTGGAGTTATCACATGCTACACATGTGGGAAAAATGGACACAAAGCAGTTGATTGTCCAGATAGGAAGAAAGAGGGAGGAGAAGCTCACATCGTCGAGGCACAAAGGCGAGCTGCTGAAGCAGAAGACGCATAAGACAGAAGGTCTTTGATGATGCGAAAAGTTCTCGTTACACCCGAGAGGGAGGTGGAGGACATAGCTCAGAGAAATAGATTGTTCAGAATTGCATGCAAGACCAAAGACAGGAAATGCAAGGTCATTGTAGACAGCGAAAGCACCGACAATCTCGTTTCAACCGAGATGGTGGAGAAACTAGAACTGGAGACAACTGATCACCCTAGTCCATATAAAGTCTCATGGCTACAGAAGGGACATCATCTGAGTGTCACTAAACAATGCTTAGTGGACATCAAGATAGGAGGATATAATGATAAAATTCTCTGTGATGTTATTCCTATGGATGTATCTCATTTATTGTTAGGCAGACCATGGCAATATGACAGAAACGTAATTTGTGATGGAAAGATGAATACCTACACCTTAGAGAAGAATGGGAGAACACACATGTTACTTCTGATAAAAGACTAGGAGGTGAAACCGGAAGTAAACAACAGGATATTTCTCATGAGTGGGAAGGAACTTCTGGCAGAAGTAAAGAAGAAGGAAGATCCACAATTCTTTGTGGTCAGAAAACCGAGAGTTGTTTTGACCAGCACAAGAGTGGATGATCTGCCGACAGAAATTTAGGAACTATTGGAAGAGTTCGCTGATATAGTGGTGGACAAATTACCTCATTCGTTGTCATCGATAAGAAGCGTGAGCCATCACATAGAACTCATACCAGGGACCAGTTTGCCAAACAAAGCAGCATACAGGTTGACGCCGCAGGAGAATGAAGAGGTCAAAAGGCAGGTACAGGAATTGCTAGATAAAGGACTGGTTAGGGAGAGTCTAAGTCCATGTGTCGTACCAACGGTACTGAGTCCAAAGAAGGATGGAGGCTGGAGAATGTGCACTAATTCTAGAGCCATCAATAAAATAACCATCAGGTATAGGTTTTCATTGCCACGAATGGATGACTTGATGGACTGCTTGAACAGAGCAGAATTTTTTTCAAAGGTGTATTTGAAAAGCGGATACCATCATATTCTCATGAGGGAAGGCGATGAATGGAAGACAACGTTCAAAACTAATGAAGGGTTTTACGAATGGCTAGTCATGCCATTTGGTTTGACAAATGCACCAAGTACATTCATGAGGCTGATGAATGAAGTGTTGAAGGAATTCATTGGTAAGTTTGTCATTTTTTATTTAGATGACATATTGATTTTCAGCAAAACAAAGGAAGAACATTTGAAGCATTTAGCTGCAGTAATGAGGAAGCTACAGCAAGAGAAGCTATTGATCAATGTGAGGAAATCTTCATTTATGAATACATAACTCATTTACTTGGGGTTTGTCATATCAGAAAATGAATTGAAGATGGATCCAAGTAAAGTGGAGGTAATTAAAAATTGGCCATCACCGAGAAATGTTTTCGAGGTGAGAATTTTTCATGGATTGGCAAGTTTCTACAGGAAATTCATTAGGAACTTCAGTGGAATTAGCGCAGAAATGATGGACACAGTCAAGAAAAGACATAAATCTTTTCATTGGACTGAAGAGGCAAAAAAAAGCTTCAATCTGTTGAAGCGAAAGATCACTGAGCAGCCGGTGTTAGTGTTGGCAGATTTCATGAAGACATTTCAAGTGAAATGTGATGCAAGTGGCTTTTCCATAGGAGTGGTCTTGATCCAGAAGGACAGACCAATTGCATATTTCAGCGAGAAGTTGGATGAGGCAAAGGTGAAGTACTCAACGTATGATAAAGAATTTTATGCTATCATACAGGCGTTGAAGAAGTGGAGGCATTACTTGATCCCAAAGGAATTTTTTTTATATAGTGATAATCATGCATTATAGTTTGTGACTCAGCAGGAGAAGCTGAATTAGAAACATGCTAAATAGGTAGAGTATATGCAGAATTTTACATTTGTAATTAAACACATTTCAGGGACTGCTAACAAAGTGGCTGATGCTTTGAGCAGGAAATGTTTGCTGCTGCAGGAGTTCCGAGTCAAAACATTGGGTTTTGAAAATCTGAAGGACATGTATGCAAGTGATGCAGATCTTGCAGAGGCATATGAGGCAGCTGAGAATCCAGTTCTCAGAGATAGAAGCCCATGGATGGACTACATGATCCAAAATGGATTGTTGTTCAGAGGCAACCAGCTATGCATTCCAAATTGCTCCATGAAGGAGAATTTGCTAAAAGAGAAGCACAGCGGAGGACTACATGATCCAAAATATGCTTCGCTCAGCTTTGCAAATGGCACATTTCATTCCATGCCAGAAGACCAGCGATGCGACTCATATCGCAAACTTGTTTTTCAAGGAAATTGTTAGACTTCATGGTTTACCCAGAAGCATAGTATCAGACAGGGATACAAAATTCATAGGACATTTCTGGAGGACACTCTGGAAGAAGATGGGAACTAACTTAATGTTTATTTCAGCCTATCATCCTTAGACTGATGGGAAAACAGAGGTGGTTAATATAAGTCTGGGAGATTTACTCAGAAGCTTGGTGACAGAGCACCACAGCAGTTGGGACAATGTGTTGTCGCAGGCAGAGTTTGCGTACAACGACTCAGTGAAAAGAAGCACAGGAAAAAGTCCATTTGAAATTGTATATGGCAGGCAACCAAGAGGAATGTCTGAACTGAGAGATTCAGAGCAGATAATGACCAAGAGCGCAAGCGCTGAAGAATTCATAGAGGTGATGGAAGAACTTCACAGCAGGGTGAAGCAGCGATTGCTGGAAACAAACCAGGAATACAAGCACAGAGCGGATCAACGTCGGAGACAACTTCATTTCGAAGTTGGTGATCTAGTTTTGGCACATCTAAGGAAGGAAAGGTTCCCAAGGGGAACATACAACAAACTGAAGATGAAGAAAATTGGGCCATGCAGAGTCCTGAAGAAATTGGGAGAGAACGCATATGAGATTGAATTGTCGGATGACATTGGAATATCTCTGACATTCAATGTCTCAGACTTATATTTATATAGGGTTGAAGAAGAAGGAGCTGGAAGTGATGAACAACCATAAATCCAGTGGCAGAAGAAGATGTCGATTCAAGAGAAGCCATAGATGGAGTATATACTTGAAGCAGAAGCAGACAGAAGCAATACTTCGAGTATCTGGTGAAATGAAAAAACCATCCAGTGGAAGATGCCAGCTGGGAAAGCGAAGCAGAGATTCAAAAGCATGGAAAGACCGTGCAGGAGCTCATGGACATGATCCCATGAAAGTTTTCAAGCCGAGGAGTATGATGCAGGAGCATCGCAAATACCCAAAACAAGCGTGGAGCCAACGCATGTGTTTTTAAACACATGACATATTTCTTTGAAATTTTTTTGAAATTGAAGCGCCAAAACTTTAATGAATCCTTTATGAAGGAGCGCATTTTGTATATTGTATCAGACCTCGAGCCATACGCTCTTGTCTAAAGTAGATAAGGAGGCATTTAATCTAGTTAATGCAGGCAAGTAGGATTTATTTCTAGATTAGACAGTTTTAGAGTCTGAGAGGGAAAAAAGATATAGACACCCTCATTGTATCATTGTAACATTATCCAGCATTCAGAGGAGAGAGCAGAGAATATTGTATGGATAACACCCATGTATATGCAGTTGAATTAATAGAAGAAAGCTTTGATTCAAGCGCATGGTTTTGTGTTGTTTTCTCTGTGTATTATGCTCATGAATGTTTGTTTCTGTTGTGCATTTGTTTTTCATATGCTGTGCATGTGATTTCATGTTTCAATTGAAGTCTAAGAGGGAGACAGAATGAGTTTCAATTGTTTCTCTATCTGAGTCAGGAGATTCCTGCAAAGAGTGCAGTTGAATTCACCCGTAAAGAGTGCGTTGATGAAGGCTTAGTAGTTGAACTTTTATTCTCGTTCGCCCATAAGTTGTTTTGGGTTATTGAAGCCGTGCAAGGTGAGTGCGCAGGTAGAAAGAACGAGTCTCAATTGTTAATTTGAGCAGAGGAATTTGAAGACTGTTGCTGCAGGAAGTGCACAGAGTTAGGAGGATTCAACACTTGGAGAGTCATTGAACGATTGTTGTGAAGAGCGCGTGCACGAATCCATCTGAAGTAATCAGGGTAGAAACGCTCAAGAGGTTTAGCACCCTCGTAACATTATTGAAGGAGAACACATAAGTTTGTGTAGGAGGTTTGATCGAGGAAGGGTCACTTAGAGTGGCAAGGGCAGGTTTGGAGAGAAAGTCCTTAGAAGGACCTTTTATCCATCCCAAGAGATCCTCAAGAAGGAGAAATCGACGGTTAGGATTCGCAGATGAATGTCGTGGAATTCCGATAGCCATCATATCTGGGAAAGTTGTGCTCAGGTTAAGCCTTAGAGTGCAGGGAAGGAGCCCGGGAGTCATTGAGACTCAGTTCATCGGAGAATCAGGGTTTACGGAGACGAGAGTCTTATGCACACTGAGATCGTGATTGGTGAATTCCCGAAAGGGTCTCAAACATTGATTTCAACAGGGATACGTGTCGCGAGATCTCGGGGAGTCGGGATTCGGCATTTCAGAGTTCTCAGTGACGAGGGACTCACGACTGGAGAAGTAGCGATATCCCGAAACGCGATAACCACGTGGTCACTGTGTCAAGTGGAGGACAGGTGTCGGAATGCCAAGCCTTGCCGTGAGTAGAGGACAGATGGTGTCAGGAATCGGGGATCGAAAATCCTGCGAGCGTGAGTTCCACGCATTTCTATTTTGCGAAGTCTGAATTTTCGATAAAGGGAAAAGGACGTGGTCAGGTGGGCCAACAGGTCGCATGTAAGAAAGGTTAGTGGAGGGGGCTAAGACGCGCGAGGTGCCATCGAAGATCAGGAGTAGGGGTTTTGTGGGTGCGTGACTCACGACCTTGTGAAGGTCGATTTCCCGATAAGACCGTAGGGAGATCAATAAGAGCATCTTGTGGGTGACAAAAGGTCCCGATAAGGGATTTGAAGAAGCAATTTAGCTCTCCAGGCCTTGGGAAAAAGAAGGTCCTGGTGACAGCGGACGTGCCAGGTGGCGGTCTGCGTCACCTGGTCATCCACTGAATATTCGACAATTGTTGACCTGGTCCACCATCATATATTTGATGATCATCTCTTTTGTAGGATATTCGATGAACATTTGGGATTTCATTTTTTTAAATACAAAAAGTGAAAGTATAATCTGATAGTACGGTCGATTTTATCCATATTGTTGGAGTACAACGTTAGTTTTTCCGCCCATATGTAGTAGTGTGGGAAATAAAACTACTTTCAAGTGCAAGAAACATATCTATGAAATATGCAACAAGGTTGTGTAGGATATAGACACTCTCAGGGATGTTTCCTCCAGGGACATGAAGTTCTATATTATACAGGTGACAATTGCAAAGGAAAGTTTCTTATGAGAATGTGGGTGCAATGAGAAACAAAAGGAAAAATGAAATAAGTCATTAGGATAAAAAAAATGCAAGCAATGACATGTGATGCAGTCAATGCAACAAAAAACATAGAAAAAGTGGGAGCCCCATGGGTAATGGCCAGAAAATGATTGAGAAGAATTCATGTGGATTTTTCGCAAAGTCATGGAGAGAGTATATCTTCTTCCCTTCCTCTTATTCTCCATCCTCTCCTTCATCTACCTCTTCTCCTTCCTCTCTTTCTCTCTCTTTTCCTTTCTTTCCACTTCCTATCCCTCTTCCCTCTCTTATGATTTAAGCAATGGATACAAACAATTAACCAAAACATAATGTAAACAATACGTAGTGCACATACACACATTCAATACATAAAGATTTACCTTGGAAACCCTTAACTAGGAAAATAAACAAAACTTGGAGCCACATATCTCTCTTTTCAATTATATTAACTTTATCATTTTACAAAAAAAATAGATCCATAATAAGAAGTTGAAACTATATTATAACAAAATTTCTAAAAATCCAAAATCCCAAAACCCTAGGAAGCCTAGTTGGTACATCAACCTCTTGGGGTCATAGCTTTCTCATAGAAAAACCATTTGGGGTGATCTTTAGCCTATTGGGAAGATATCTATAATCTTTATAGAAAGGGAGGTTCCAAAATAGGGGAATCCTCTAGATTTTAATTATCTTGCAATGAAAACCACATAAAAAATATTTAGGACCCAAAAAATGTGCTAGAAATTAGGGCCTAAAAATTGTTGTAAATATGATTATAGCATTTTGGATCAATGTCAAGAAAGTGGAAATACCAAATGGACACTTGGATAATCCTTCCTTCCTCTTCCTCTTCCTCCTTATCCTTCTCTTGTTTTTCAACTCCTCCTTCCTTATATCTTTCTTCTTCTTCCCCTCTTCCTTGTCTCCTTCTTTCCCTCATTTGTCTTCATCCATTTTTTCCCCAAATACTCTTTCAATGATTAAATTATATTTTTTATTGAAATATATTATATCCTTATATATTGATGATGACAAGTGCAACTCAGAGGAATTTGAGGGTACTGACAACAATTTAACTTATATGTTTTTTATTACATCTTTAAAGGTTAGGAATTTTTTATTTTATTGAACTCATTTTATTTTATTATGTTTTTATAGAATGAGGATGGCAAGTGTTCAAAAGGTGAGGGAAATTACAACAATTCAATCAATTTATAATGTCAAATTTATTTCATTGGCTTGTATTTGTATTAACTTTATCTTTCCATAAAAAAGTATTTGTATTTGAAATTGTATTTTTATCAAAATGTGTAAAAATTCCAAAATCCAAATCCCTAGGGATCCTAACTAGTACATCAACCTCTTGGGGCCATAACTTTATCATACAAATACCATCTATTTGAAATGCCTCTATAATATTTAAAGAAAGGGAGGGTCCAAAATAGGGGAATCATGTGGCTTCTCATTTTATTACAATGAAAACCACATAAACATTGTTTAGGACCCAAAATATGTGCCAGACATTCAGGGCTTAGAAATTGTTGTAAATTTGATTATATGGTTTAGGTCAATGTCAATATAGTGGAAATACCAAATGACCACTTGGATCGTCCTTCCTTATTCTTACTTTTCTTCTCTCCCTCTTCCTCATCCCCTTCTTCTTCCCCTCCTTTATCTTCTTCCTATTTCCCCCCAAATACTCCTTCAATATTAACATCTATTTTTATTGAAATATATTATATGATGATGTTCATAAGTGCGACTCATGGGAATTGGAGAGTATTGACAACTATTTAACTTATATGTTTTTTATTACATTTTTAAAAACTAGTAATTTTTAATTTTATTTAGTTCATGTTTTTTAATTATGTTTTTAAAGTTTCAGGATAAGAAGTTTTCAAAAACTTGCAACAATTCAATCAATTTGTGATGTCAAATTCATTTAATTTCCTAATATTTATACACATTTTTACATGCAATGTTATATACAAAGTTGACATTTCAAAAAATTTCTTAAAAAGATAAAATTTCTTAATTATAAAATATTATAAAATTAGTAATTCAAAAAAAATAATAATAATTAAACACTACACATTTACGATGTAAATATGATGCAAATACAACTCGAAATGTTTGATATTTCAATGCTAGTATGACACGAATATCTAAGAGAATACATTATGGTGTTAACACAAGTAGATAATATTATGCCTTCTAGTCATACCTTTTGGGGGTCTTGGACATTTTATAGTTTTAAATGTTTCAAGAAATTTAAAAGTGTGGAACATCTCTTGGCACTAAAAACATGTCCTCTCTCTCTCTCTCTCTCTCTCTCTCTCTCTCTCTCTCTCTCTATATATATATATATATATATATATATATATGACATGTTTTTAGTGGCAAGAGATGTTCCACACTTTTAAATGTATGGAAACATTTAAAACTATAAAATGTTATATATATATATATATATATATATATATATATATATATATATATAAACTATTCAAAAAATCTATCTTATCATCACCTTCTAAATAACAAAAACATATAACCATATACACTCATTTCATAAAAAATATGTTGATATATATAAACTACTAAAAAAATCTATCTTATCATCAATTTCTAAATAACAAAAACATAGAACTATATACACTCATTCATTTCAGCTTCTAAATAACAAAAACATAGAACCATATACATTCATTTCAGCTTCTAAATAACAAAAACATAAAACCATATACACTCATTTCATAAATTGTTTTTTTTTTTTTTCCACGAGAAAAAAGTGCTCTTTATATTCAAAAGGATATAAATATTTACAAAATGACTTCTCTTACAGCAGCGTAAATGAAATACAAGGTGAGATCCGCTATAAACTTGTTCATAACCAACAGTGGCCTCACATTCAAGACAAGATCCATCAAGGCACCAAATCTGCTATGGAGAAATCAAGTCAAAGATTGATCTTGTAGATGGGTCCTTCATTGCCATCCTCCCAATAAGAAAAACTAATTTGGCTCGGAGGGAGGAGCAATGCCTTTTTAGAGAGGAGGTCTGCCTCGGAGTTTTCCTCTCGGAAAATATGCTGGAAGGTGAGCTTACTAAAGAGTAAAGTAGCATCCTTGGTCTTATCTTTCCAGCAATTGAGAGCTGCCACATGGAAGTCTGCCAGTCCATTCAGCCAATCGATTGTGAGCTTGGAATCAACAAGGAGTAGCAAGGTATCGGTATGGCGACTAGCCAGCACTAGCGAAGTCCAAGCAGCTATTAGTTCCACCTTTGTGTTAGAACCCTGACCATCGTTCAGCGTCCAGCGAATAATGGTGTGTGTGCTTAAAGTTATTTTTCCCCCAGCTCCACAAAGAGCGCCTCCTTGTTGTGAGGTCCCATCGAACCAGGCCACCACCCTATCAACTGGAATTTGAAAAGGTTGTCGATCCGGAGGATTTGGCTATATTGTCTTGCCAAGATTGGTTGCCTCTGTCAGAATGTGTGATGTGATAAAGTGGAAGGATGGCTTCTTGTCATTGAAAATAGCCGCATTTCTGGACAGCCAAATGAGCCAGCACGGATGTGACGGGAGAAAAGCAAGAGATCTGTTATGCTGGATCCAGTTTTGAAAGCATGCTTTGACATCATTGCCAACCCAAAAAGTGGAAATATTTAGAGCATATGTGATATAGTTCCAAATCGAACAAGTGAATGAGCATTGTACAAAAACATTCAGCGTTGATTCCATATCTCTGGCACAAAGAGCACATCGATTCGGGCCCTCCCATCCGTGCTTTTGCAAATTGTCCCATAGCAGAAGCTTATTTTCGAGCAGGAGCCAAGTAAATAATTTGTGTTTTAGTGGGCCGTGTTCTCGCCATATCCTCTGTCTCCAATTTGGAATTACATTCCTCCAGTTTTGTGCTGCCAGAGAAGGGTAAACATTCTTTGCCGAAAGTAATCCCGACCGGTCGCCCCCGATCCAGATTAGGGAGTCTTCCTGTGGATACAGTCACACGCTAGAAGCTTTGAGTTGATGAGGGAAGTCATCCCATTCTGTCCTGTGTATTGGATCAAGCTGCAGTTCAAGTCCGCTCAGCCACGAGTCACTCATAGGGCCGGTTGAAGTCGGGCGGTGGAATTGGTGAAGGAAATTGGAGACTTTTTTCATGTAGAAGGGCACGCAGCGATGAAGAGAGGCTCGCTTTACTGCCCAGACCCAAAATAAAATCATAACCAACTTCTATCAGATGCCCGTCCCCTGGATACCAAGAAATCCCCTTTAATATAATTGGGAGGGTAGAAGAAATTTTTTTCCAGATCGACGAACCTGTAGGTGGATGAATTTCAGCGTGTCTGATCCAAATATGCACTGGGAGATGATGCAGATACTTAGCTGTGATGACTGTATTCCAGAGTCCTGGACAAGTTAAAATTCAGCAAAAATTATTGGTCGAAAGAGCTTTATGAAAGAGGGGCAGGGTTTTTAGGCCCCAACCCCCCATCGATTTCGGTTTGGAGAGCTCCTCCCATTTGCTGAGATGAAAGCATCTAGTCTTGTTGCAGCCAACCCAAAGGAAAGAAAATGAGAGTTGACGGAGCGACTTCAATATGGTGGCTGGAATATGTGCTAAAGCCATCCAAAAGACTGGAAGGCTTTCTAGCACCGCTTTAATCAGAATAAATCTTCCTCCTATCGAGAGAAACCTGTGTTTCTAGTTGAGAATTTTCCTTTCAAATCTGTCCAAAAGCCAAGACCAATCTTTTATGGTGTATCTGGAGGATTTTAAGCGAAAGCCTAAATAGGTGAAGCCCTCCTCAAGCTCATGGAAATCAATTCCAGAGAGTGCTCTTAAGTCGCGTTTTAAGGGCTCCTGCGCGAATGAATACAAGAAGGAGGATTTAGAGGCATTGATTCCTAAACCAGAGACATCACAAAAAGTTGTTAGGATCGAATGAATGATGGACCACTCAGCAAAATCTGTAGTTGTCAAGATCAAAATGTCATCAGCAAAACGAATATGAAGAATATGAGTCAGCCCTGCCACTTTGACTCCTTTCAGGAGACCCTCCGCTTGTTTGTTCTTTAGTAAGATGCTGAGACCTTCCAGGATCAGAATAAAAAGAAGGGGGGAGAGTGAGAAGCCCTGTCGGAGGCCTCTTTCACAATGAAAGGCCTTTGTAGCTTCGCCATTGATTAAAATAGTCAGGGTTGCCGAGGAGATACAACCCATTATCCAATTTGTTGTAATAGTGTTGAATCCACTCTGGATAAGTATGAGGTGCAGAAAATTCCAATTTATGCAATCAAAAGCCTTTTTAAGATCGAGCTTTAGGAGAATGGCTTGTAACTTTTTTGTTTTGACACTGTGGATGCATTCTTGAGCCACTCCAACAACATCAAGAATTTGTCTTCCTTTGAGGAAGCCGAGCTGTTCTTCGGAAAGTGCCCGAGAGAGAAATGGTCGGATTCTAATGGCAATGAGTTTTGAGATTATTTTGTAACATAAATTGCAAAGTGAAATGGGGCGGAAGTCATTAAAATGCTTGGGGAAGTTTGACTTAGGTATCAAAACAACAAAGGTTTTGTTTAACAAGGAGCTAACAGTCCCTCTTGTTTTCGAGTCTTCTATGACGTCCAGAATGTCCTGATTCATTAGGTCGAATAAATGGAGGAAGAGTTCAACCGACCAGCCGTCCGGACCTGGGATTTTCTCTCTTTTAAATCTTTTGATAACTGCGAGGAGTTCCTCCTTAGTACATGGAGCATGTATTATATTTGCCTCCTCGGGAGAGATCATTCTTGGGAAAACACTGGCTATTGTAGACTACGCAGCAAGTGAAGGAGATGGAGTTGCTTTGTAGAAGGTTTTAAAATAAGTGTATGTTGCCGACTTGATCTCAGCCTGAGACTGGTATATGGTTCTAGATGTATCTTCGATCTCCCAAATTTGTTTTTTTGCTCTGCGGGAGCAGGCCACTCTGTGAAAGTAGCTGGTATTCTTGTCACCCCCAGCCAACCAGAGCATCCTTCTCTTGATACGCCATCTCTCCTCCTCGTCCCGTAGCAGATTGTTTCTTGCGGTCTCTAGGCTTCGTATCCTGTGTGTTGTCTCCACGCTGCTAGAGAGTTGTAACTGTTGAAATAGTAGATACTCCAGCTCTGATTCTATGCTGTTAAGTTCGGCATGTTCCCTATCCTTTTTCTCTTTGAGCCAATGTATCGAGAGAGATTTTAAGGAGTTGAGCTTATGGAATAAATTCCCTTGTGCATATCCTGGAGTGACAAGAGAGCCATCCGTCCAAACAGAGTTTACTAGCATGGTGTATGTCGGATCCTTCAACCACTGCGCATTAAATTTGAAAGGAAGAGCCTTATTGTTGCATCCTTCTCCAATTTGGAGACATATCGGTGTGTGATCTGACAAGAAGGGAATTTTAACCCAAGCCCGACAATTGTAAGAAGGCAGGAGAAGGCTCTCGGCTACCAAGAATCGGTCGAGCCTTTTAGAAATTTTTGCAGCTCCTTGTCTACCGTTCCGCCAGGTCAGTAGTAGCTCCAGAGGTTTAATGTCAATCAACGCATTTTTGAAAAAAAAATGCTGGAAGAAACTTGATAGTGGGTCAGTCATTGCCAAGTCCCCCCAAGTTTCTAGAGGGCTGGTAGTTAAATTCAGGTCCCCGGCGAGAATGAGATTCTCTACCGCTAGAAGTCCCAGGTTGTCTAGCCGCTGCCAGAAGTCTTTGCGTCCAGTACAGGGACCATAAACGTTCAGCAAATTGATATGTCGATTAAGTTCGAGACTAGTCCCAGATAGCAAAATTCCCCCAGGACTGAGCATCGGAGAGAGTTTAAAAAAGGTTGGATCCCAAGTAACCAATAAGCCTCCCGAAGTTCCCACTGAGCTTTCCGCACAAGAAAGCCAGCTCGGTCGAAGGAGGTGCATGAAGTCTCTAGCCACAGATGCAACTACCAGGGTTTCTTGAAGGAAGATGATGGAAGGCTGAGTCTGATCAATGATTCTTCTCATGGAGGCTTGTTTCAGAGGTCCTCCGACCCCTCTGATATTGAGGGATAACCAGATCATGGATTTCCTCTAGCAAGGGATTTGATGCCTCTAAGCGCCCCTTGTGATTGAATAGGAATGGTGACTCCCGCTGATGACGAGCACGTCAATGTCTTCTTCCTTGCACTGCGAGTTTTAAGAGGAGAGAGTTCCAATCCAACTCCTCTTGACCAGGTAGGGTCCAGTTTTGTTGAAGGTTTCGGTCCTGAGGAAGAAGGTTGGTCAGGTAGATTCTCGGAGCCAAGTATTTTATGTTTTCCATGATAGGTGTGGAGGGGGAGCGAATCAAAAGGAAGATGAGTTTCAGGGGTAGCTTCCCGAAGCATATTTTCCAGTTGTGTAGCCGAGTGGGAGGGTTCAGTGTAACCTGCTAGGACAACAGGTTCTTGGGAGACTTCAGCTACGGTGTATGGGTCAGTCTCTGAATGTAGGAGCGTAGTAGCAATGTGATGTGTAGTATGAGGGTCGGGGGGTGATGAAGGAACAACAGCAGTTGGGAGAGTTGTGTTTGATAAGGGGGGTTCAATGGAAGTATTAGGTAAGGTGGTCGAGAGAATAGGAGACAAACAGGAAATAGTATGCTCAACAATGAAAATCTTATCCGAGGCCATGAAAGTACTGTAGAGTGAAGGGCATAGTTCTTGAATCTTACTTACCAGTGAGTCTTCTGGAATAGAGTCATCACTTTGATAGAACTGTGAGTCAGTTGGTAAATTTGGTGACGAGATATATCCATTGAAGTTTGCCTCTTCTGTTGGGTCCATGATTTCCTCTGGTGGGGGATACTTGTAACAATCTCTTCTCAAGTGACCAGTTCTTCTGTAGTAGGAGCAGCGGAACGGAATGCCCAGATAGTCTAGCCTCTGTGAGTGGATTTTTCCTCGCCAGTCTATCTCCAAGACCTCAGCTAAACCAGCCTGAATATCTAGTTCCACATATATCCGAGCAATTTTTATGTCTGCTGCCTCTAATATGTTGGAGTCCAATTTGAGAAAACGTCCTAATGAGGCTCCAATCATTTCGAGTGCTTTCAGGTTCCAAAGCTGGAGAGGGAGGCCTGGGAGGAGTACCCAGGT
>ML778116.1:818629-847525 GCA_009831015.1 Picea engelmannii | reverse complement strand
TATATATACCCATTTTCTTTTCAAAAGGAAAACAATAAATTCCACCATAAAAAAAATCTCCATACACTCTCAACTATTTCTACTCATCCTTCATCCCTAACTTACTTCCATCTTCCATTCCTATCCTTCCTCTGTTGGACTATTTTGGAGCATCAACTATATTGACCTAACTCCAAATAGAACCCGTAAGTGCAAGTGTCACTATCTTGACCAAGCTTCCCCAGCAGGCAACTGAAAATCATCATCACATGTCTAGGGGAGTGTGAGCTAACACCGTCCTCCCATGACTTTAGGTTTCGGAGGATACACAGTGGGAAATTCCTCCACCCCTCCTAATCATAACTAGGGTCCACACCCTATAATGGAATATACAGTGGCACCGTGTTGTTGGGAGTTTTGTCATCGTCTATTCATTTTTGGGCAATCTCACCACCTGAAATCCCGCACTAGTCCACATATCATAGAAATACATCCAAACCAATATAATTTCCCATACAAAGATTCATACCATATTGTTTCTCGGCCAATGGTCATGACATGCACTTTCATCATCATTATCCCTTGGCTATTTCATAGCCCATAACCTACAGATTAGTCTGTAACATAAACTCATACATATCTATGCATTATTATCATGTAATTTCATACAACTATGATCTCAATTCGGTATCCTCGTATCAACAACTTTAACATCAAAGTTTTCAAGTTAGAATAGATCTCATAATATCCCATAATTCAATTAACGTTACCCATTCATAGAATTATCATTCACAGAATAGATTGCATCATATCCATCATCATTCAAATAGCATTTAAACCTTCATAGGATTCTCATTCACACAATATATCGCATCATATCCATCATCATTAATAACAATTAGACATTCATAGAATTTACATTCACATAGTAGATTGCATCATATCCATCATCATTCAAATACATTTAAGCATTCATAAAGATTCATATGTCTTAAAAGTTCAAGTGTATCATTTAATAGTTTCACTTGAGAATAGAAAATAAAGGTGTGTAGGCCTCAGGTAATCCTAGCTGTCTAAGTCAAAAGGTGGTGTTACATACACCCAACCTTCGAGAAACATATTCTCGGGGTGGTCAAAAAAGTGAGGGATAATCTCGTCATAGCATCTCGGCATCTTCCCATGTAGCAGATCCTAGACTATACTTGTCCCATTGGACCTTAACTTGGTCTACCAGACGGTTCCTGAGTTGTCAGACTCTACGGTCCAATATGCGTAACGGTTCTACTGTGAGGGTTCCCGCGTCTGATACCTACAATTCCTTCCAATTTAGTTTATGTGATTCATCAACAACATATTGACGTAGAACAGATACATGAAAAACATTATGAGTTTTATGCAAGTGGGGTGGCAGTACGAGACGATAGGCAACGGGTCCAATTTTATCTTGGATTCTGAATGGTCCTATAAATCGAGGTGACAACTTTGTCCCCTTCCCGAACCGTATGGTACTCTTATTAGGCCTGATACGAATGAAAACCTGGTCTCCCACTTTATAACTTCGGTCGGTCCTATGTGCATCCGCATAAATTTTCTGCCTATCCTGTGCTTCCTTTAGTCTCTGCCTAATCTGAATCACCTGTTCCTCCATCTCTTGAATCAATTCAGACCCAACTGTTACTCTATATTCTAATCTTTCCCAACTCAATGGTGTTCTTCATGGCCTTCCATACAGAGCTTCATAGGGTGGCATTCCGATGGAGCTATGAAAACTGTTATTGTAGGCGAACTCTACCAAAGGTAGGTACTTCTCCCAATGGGTTTGATTATCCGTGACATACATCCTGAGCATGTCTTCCATGACTTGATTTACTCTCTCAATTTTCCCATCTGTTTCGGGATGATAAGTTGTTCTTAAGTTCAAATGAGTCCCCAAAGATGACTGCAAACTTGTCCAAAACCTAGAAGTGAATATGGAGTCCCAGTCTGAAATGATCTTCTTAGGTATCTCATGCAAACGGATGACTTCACTTACAAACACGCATGCCACATCAGTGACATCGTAAGTGTTTCTAACTGGAATAAAATGAGCACTCTTGGTTATCTTATCAACTATCACAAGAATGGCATTATGTCTATGAGATCTGAGCGGCAACCCCGCAACAAAATCTAGAGAAATGACTTCCCACTTGGACATAGGAACATCATGTGGTTGTAAGAGGTCTGTCGGGTGGTGGTGCTCGACTTTCACTTGTTGACACTCTAGGCACTTGGCAACGAAATGGACTACATCATGCTTCATGCCTACCCAGAAGAAGAGCTTCTTCATGTTTATGTACATCTTCTTCACACCCATATGCGCACAATAAAGTGCTCTATGGGATTCCTTAAGTATGATGCTTCAAATATCCCCATCTTCAGGGATGTACATCCTTCCTTGATATCTTAACAGTCCGTCTGCTTCCAGACTATATCCTTCATACTTTGGATCTAATTGCCTCTCACTCTGGAGGTTTGAAGTAACCTTTAAATACCAACTGTCTCCTTGGAGTTGTGTCAACACATGTTCCCTCAGATTGACCTTTAAAGGTACCAAGGGGAAGACACGTGGTCTCCTACTCAAGGCATCTGCAACCACATTTTATTTTCCCTTGATGTATGAAATACCAAAATTGTATTCACTCATAAACTCACTCCATCACCTTTGCCTGGAATTCAGATCCCTTTGAGTGAAGAGATGTTTTAAACTTTGATGGTCCGTTTTGAGCTCAAAGTTTCACCCTACTAGATAGTGCCTCCAAAGTTTCAGATCTATCATTACTGCTGCCAACTCTAAATCATGAGTAGCGTAAAGTTCCTTGTGTTTCTTCATCTTCCTTAATGCATAAGCTATCACACCTCCATCCTGCATTAGCACAGCCCCCAACCTTTGCTTCGAGGCATCCATGTAGACTGTGAAGTCATTTTCCATATCCGACACTCGTAGAATTGGCGCCCTAGTTAGTAACCTTTTAAGCTCGATGAATGCACTATCACATTCTTCTGTCCATTCATACTTGAACCCCTTGCACTGCAAAGTGGTGATGGGTTTCGCTATTTTAGAGAACCCTTCCACAAATCTACGATAATAACCTACTAGCCCCATGAAGCTTCTCACCTCATGGGCATTTTTCGACACTGGCCACTCCATAATGGCCTTTACCTTTTCTGGGTCCACAGAGATTCCTTCATCAGAAATGATATGACCTAAATAGTGGATTTATTTCTGGAAGAAGGAACACTTCGACAACTTCCCATGCAATTTGTTCTCTCTAAGGCAGGACAACACCACTTGCAAGTGTTCCTCATGTTCTCTTTCATTCCTGGAATAGATGATGGTGTCATCTAGAAAGACTTGTACAAATCGGTCTAAGTATTTTCAGAATACTCCATTCATGAGACTCATGAATACTGTTGGCGCATTAGTCAATCTGAATGGTACTATGACAAACTCATAATGCCCAAACGGAGTTCGAAAGGCATTTTTAGGAACATCACCTTCCTTAATTATTAACTGGTGATACCCTGATCACAAATCAATCTTTGAGAATACCGCTTCTCCTTTCATCTGATCGAAGAGGTCATATATTTGTGGCATTGGGTACCTATTTTTCATTGTAGCACGGTTCAATTCCCTGTAATCTATACACAGTCATAAGCAACCATTCTTCTTCTTCACAAAGATTATTGGTGCACCCCAAGGTGAGACACTGGGCCTTATTAGCCCTAAGTCCAGTAACTCTTTCAACTGTATTTGCAGCTCACAAAGTTCCAGTGCTATCATCTGATACGGAGTTTTGGAAATTGGTTCTACACCAATTTTTAGCTCAATAGTAAAATCAAGCTCCCTCTCAGGAGGTAACCCTGGTAACTCGTTCGGAAAAACATCCTTAAATTTTGACAATACCAGGTACTGATCCAAGGAGGTTCCCTTCCTTTCATTCACTGCTTCCACTACATATAGTCGACACCCTTTCCTCAATCATCGCTTAACCTTCATAGTTGAAATAAAGCGTAGAGACACCTTTCTCCGTACACCCTGGATCTCTACTGGCCTTCCTCCGTCGTCAACACAAAGAACCCTTTTTGTGAAATAATCTACCATAGCTCGATGGGTTTCTAACCAATCCATTCCAATGATTAGGTCATACGCCCTGAGAGCAGTAACGTAAACTTTCAACCTAGTAGTACACACTCCCAGGTCTACTATACAATTATCAACACTAGGTCCAACCGCTTGTTTTTTCCTCGAGGCCATCTCGACTTGTTTAAATTCATCGTGCTCGTAGGCTGCCAACCCACTCTTTTCTAATGCAGATGGTGAAATGAAACTATCTGTAGCACAAGAATCAAATAAAATCTTTACATTGATATGATTTATCGTACCTGACGACTCCACCACTGTGGATTGATGTTATGCCTGGCGATTATTAACCGTTTCATAAATCTGGTGGCTGCTACTGGATCTTCCCATCGGGGCCTTTCCTTCTCTATTCACAAATCCTGATTGTAACTTTGGACAGTCACGCTGGTAATGGGGTCCTCCGCATCCCCAACAGGTAACACGATATTGAACCTACGCATAGTTCTGTGACTGTCTCTGAAATGAGTTCCTTCCCCTGGAACCCTTGCCCCTACTAGCTACTCCTTGAGATGGCCATGGACCTGCCTATGTCATTGGTGATGAACGAGATGCTGCACTTGCTTCCATTGAAATCCCTGTGACTACTGTCCTTGGTGTGACTCTATTACCATATGGAGGTGGCCTTGAGCCCCCTCCCCTAGGAAATGTCCTAGGGGCCTTCCCCACGAATCCAGGACGATGCAGAAAGGTTGGTCTCGTACCTTCGGTTAAGTTCATGTGTTCCTCCACATAACGCGCATTTTCCACAACTTCCGCTACTGAAGAAGGTTTCCACATCCACACCATAGCCCTTATATTTGGGTTTAACCCATAGACAAAGAGTTCTGCCTTTCATTGGTCATTATCCATATATGAAACATATTTGACCAATTCCATAAACCTAATCTCATATTCTTCTACAGTTCTGTTTCCCTGTACTAGAGCATGAAATGCTCCCACCTATTGTTCCTCGTAGTAAGATGGTAGATGTATCCTTCGGAACCTCTCCTCGAAAAGTTCCCAAGATATGGTGTTCGGGGTAAGATGCAGTTGCCTTTCCAGGTTTCCCTACCAGTTCAAGGCACTGTCTCTTAACTGAAAAATCACTATCTTCGCCTTTGAAGTGGGCGCATAGTCTCTTAAGGCAAAACACCTTGTCATGCCTTCCAACCATGCTTCTGCACGTTCACTGGCACGACCCCCGGTAAACTCTGGAAGTTTGATCTTCTGCAGTTCTCTAGTGATATCTTCGGGTGGAGGTCCTCCCCCTGAATCCCTCGACGCTTCTGGATTACCTGTTCCAGATGGTGGGGGCTCCACTTCGATCCCTGTTGGTTGACGCTCCTTTGAAGTCTCATTTATGGCCTCCAAAGAGCGCAGTATGAGAGCTAGTTCAGGCGATGGTGGTGGTGGCACCGGTGGTCCCTGCGACGATACCCCTCTGCCTCGATTTCCTCGAGTCCTAACCATACTGTATGATTTAACCTGCATCAACCAAAGTTTTCAGGGTGAGTTCAAGGACATTTCACATTTGCGCAACTTAAACTAGAAAACAGGGTTAGGCGTAAAAAAAAATTTACTTGTCTGTAAACAGACGTTACTCTCTTTAGGGGAGGTGGCTAGGTTAGGGTTAAAGTGTCTAATCTTGATGTCTTCTCCTAAGAAAACTATTGACCCTCTCACCTAGTAGTTACGCTAGCACTGTACCACACTCGACACAGTGCATCCGATCCCTTATATGGTGCTTTCTATTATACCCCAATTCTACCCTGACTATTCCCCATAACATGCATCAAACTCCCGCTACTCTACAAGGACTTTTAACCTTTATAAATTATAAAGTTACACTATTACATTCATAAATCATAGGGATATATATATATATATATATATATATATATATATATATATATATGATTAATAATCATAGGTTTCAAACCCATTATTAACATTAAAATTTTATAATGTTAATACGTTGTGCACAATATGCTCCCTTGCGGGCTTGGTGCTTGGCTTTGGCTTGTGGAATGGAATGGAAGGGCTTGGCGCTTGGCTTGATGGTTGTGGGCATGGAATTCAATGCTTGGTTAACTTGGATAATTGGAGATTATACTTCAGGATAGTACTTTGTTACTATTGATAATTAATTTATTTATATATATGAATTTATTTTGTAAAGGTGTATACATGGCATGTTGGTGTTAGGGCGCTTTGTCAAGGCGTTTGGACTTGGTGGTGGTTGTGGGTTCAAAACCCATGAACCCCAATATATTCCTTTTTTTTTAAACTTTATTTATTTATATTATTACTATTTTATCTTTATATATATATATATAAATATATATATATATATATATATATAAATATATATATATATGTAAGTAACATTTTTTTTAAACAATTTAAGAATTTTTTTTTTAAATGTAATTTACAAGAAATTTAAAAGAATTAATTTAAAAAATAAAAAAAATTAAATAAGAGAAATTTTAAAAGAAATTAATTAATTTATTTTTTTTTTCATTTGAAGTCGGGCATCGTGGGTGCATGAGGCCCATGTGCTCGCCTCCCCCATTTCCCGCCTATTCACCATTTAATTAAAATAAAATAAGAGAACAACTATTAAAACCCTAACAAACCCTAATCATCAAGGTTTTCCCTACTCTGATCGCTCCGCCCATGGCCTTCTCTCATGGCTTCTCGGGTGTTTGATGGCTCGTGGTTTGGGTGATAGCACTGTAACGTGATTCGTTGTCAGCTAGGTTTTTTTTTTTGGATGCAATAATGCCTGCTAGTTTTCTTTTTGTTGTTATAATGTGTGGGAAAGTCCTGCCCTTGTGAGCTCTCCTTGGTGGTTGTGTGCACTTGGTGGGTATGGTTATGGACGTGTTGTGCAATGAATATGACCTATGGGGTTTCTTTCACTTGATCTTGGCTTTGGTCCTCGATACTGGGCACTTGATGTGAGCTATCTCAGTAAGAATACTTGCTTTCTAGGCCAAAAAGATGTTCATTTTGAGTAAAAGATTGCAAATTTACTGAACCCGCCTGATTATATTCTTTTCTAAGCTAAGAGGGTGAAATTTTAAAGCTGGACATCTCTAAATTCAAGCTGTAGTAGGAATGTTTGCATATTTACCTACATAGAGGTTCATTTTACTTTCACTTGGGTGCTTTTGCCATGGGCGCGTTGATGCGTTGGGCAATGAATGGCTTGGCGTTTGGCTTTAGTGACTTCTCTGTGGACTTGTGTTTGGCGCTGGCACTGGCGTTGACTGGTATGTTGTTGTTTAACTTGTATTTTTTGATGCATTGAGAAGAACTTCTTCACGGGCTCTCCTCCATGTGATTTGCTCTGAGCTAACGTGTAAATATAGGCCCGTGGCTATGCGCTTGGCACGTAGGGAACTCTTCTACCCTCGTGGGTTCCTTCCTTGGCTCGATGCTTGGTTGTTAGGTTTTTGGTGCTTGATGTTGGTGCGTAGCGCACCTCACCTTGCCCCCATGGGCTCCTCCTCCATGTGGCTTTGCGCTTAGTTTGATCACTAACTTGCGCTGACGCGTAGTGCAAACGCAATGCTTCCCCTCATCTCTTCCCTTGGTTCCTTTGTGTGCACTTGGTCTTGAGTGTTGGCTTATATGCACCTTGTTGTTGTTGTGTGTTGGCTTTGTATACTAACTTGTGTTGTGCATTGGTGCAGCTGCTTGCCCCCGGTGTTGGTCTCGAATTTGGAGATTGGCTCGCAGGCCCAATAATTTTGCTTATTATATTTTTTTTTTTGCACAGAATTCTCCATCTTGGGATCCTCCCTTTGCGCTACCAGATTTTCTGGAATCTTGTGTGATGACTGTGGTTATGTTTGGTGGTTGTTTTCAGAATTGACCCTAGAGATTGCGCCCTTAGCTTAAGATTTTTCTTCTTTTTCTTATTATTATTATTATTATTATTATTATTATTATTATTATTATATAGGGGTAACCTCCTTTTTTTTTATTATTATTATTATTATTTTATTTTTTTAGTGTACAGAAATATAATTAGATTCTGATTTCATAAATATAATTCAGTTTCATAGCACTTTAGGCTGGAAACATCGTAATTCTTGTAGTAAGGAAGCCAGGAGTATGGCTACAAGAATACCCATCAATGGAGAAACTGCAGATTGGGTCCACACGAAATACCTGTAGTTCGGTATCAAGTCACAATCGGATGGTTATGGAACATTTGGACATGAATTTAGAGCCATTATTCTTTGCCACATAGCTACAATTTGGGTATAACGCAAGGTATACAATTACAAAGTTACGTCATAGCAAATAGATTCCTAAGTCGTTTGTGCCTGGTACAGACAAGAAGAAAGATTTTCAAGGTTTACATTGATTGTCCTCTCTTCTTTATTTAGTAGATAGCATTAAAGTTGTTAAACTACACTGTATTTAATATGCAGTAATCTTAGAGAGAGTTTCAATAAATACCCATGATTTTTTTACAATATTACAAACTATAACTCTTATTAATTCTTAGCCTATGTAGGTGAAGAGTCATTCTTACAGGTGGCTAGAACTAGGGAGAGTATCTCTTTTTCTAATGCACATACCCTCCTTCAATTCTCCTAGGAAGCATGCACACTCTCACGTTCATTCTAGGTAGTCTACATAGGGTTATAGGTCATTTCTGTTTATTTCTATTTTGAGTTGATTCAAGGGTTTTAGGCTGTAGGATGGGAGTTGTTTCAGAAAATAGTTTGCACAATTATGTGGGTGGTAAGGCCTTAGGTTTCAGTTTTTGAAACCAAGCTCTGATACAATGTGTAAGGTCTCTTTCCACAGAGCCTTATAAAACAAAAGTTAAAATAGAGAATAGAGAAAAATATCCTATACAATTTAATCTTCAGCATATAACCATAATTTATTCAGCAAAAATTAAATTTATTAATAGAATGGAAATAAATCACATAAAAATCACATAACACATCATATTCAACACCTTAATGATAACCACCTAACACAGTGTAATCATGGAAATACATACTTCTTTCTGATGCTATTTCTCCAAACTCTCGTTGTCCTCTCTGCTGCTCTGCCCAAACTCTACCCAAAACCGAATCCTTCCTCCCTGCTAGCTAGGAACAGAGCCTATCCGGCTCCCTAGCTCCAGGATTCCGTGAGGATTCCTAGCCCTCGATCCCAAAACTCCCAGCAACCGATGCACCCCTGTAATAGTCCACCCAAACTCCAAACTAGAAAAATACAAACCAGAAAACACAGTCCCTAATCTCAAAAAAAGCTTCCTTTCCCCCAAAGTTTCCAAAAGTCCCTCTCCCTGAATGCCTTTACCCCCTCATATCCTCCTCCCATTCACCGCCTCCTACCTTCATTTAATTCCACCCACCTTATCCCTCCATTTAATACCTTATCCCTCCATTCAATACCCTATCCCTCCATTCAATTCTTTATCCCTACATACATAAAGTTTTCTAATAATAAATTAAAAGTTATTAAGCCTTTAATTCGTTACCCAAACATTAAATGTGTTAATTAATCAATTAATTAATTAATCAACATATATTAAACAAGAATTAATTAATTAATTAATATTATTAATAAATAATCATTATTTAACTAATACACATTAGGACAGTTAATTATTTAATTAATTATACTTGATAAATCTTAAGCAATCATTTAGCTAGGGTTGTTACAAGTGTGAATAGATTTGATATGTTGGAACAATTATAAACTATATCGATCTTGGGACATTGGTGTATTCCCACTATCAACAGTGAAGGAACCTACCATTTATTAATAAAATCCCTAAGGTGCTATGAAGTCTTTTTCGAGGAAAAGATCTGAAATGATCTTACTCAAGCATTTTCAGACTCTGCTTGGATAAAGAAAAGTAGACGGGAATATCACCCTATGTTTATAGACAAAAAAAATAAAATCCTAACTCACAAGTATTAATTATGAGTGCTTAGGCTAGTATTTTATCAATAAAAATCTTGCTAGAAATTTTCTTTTTATGCAATTTTCTGAACATATCAGTTGCTGAAATAAATGTAAAGATAGAAGTAAAGTCACCAAGATGATAATCAAGACATATGAGACATAAATCAATCATGTATTTCATTCAAATTCACCAAAGAGTCATTTTCTTTACAAAGTCTCATGCAGAAATTTTGGACCAAAGTCAAACTTAGACATCCCCGATGGAACATACAAAATGACCTCTAACAGAAAACAAAAACTGAACTCTAAAATTTGGATCAACTTGCCACAAATTTCTTCTCACTCGACTCTGGACAATAGCATTTGTCATTCATAAAAATTAATTCACAAACAGACAAGTCTACACAGACTATCAAAGATAGATCAACACCTCTGAAAAACAAATGTCTGAATGATGTGATTCAACCTTGAATATTGTTGTCTACAATAAGACCCTACTATCATAAAAGAGAATTAGGCTTGTGATGAATAAATGTATGAATGAAAACTAAATTATCTCAGCATAAACTCAAAGAGAAAACCTTAGTATGCTTATGGTTCCATCCCCTCTTGTTCCTTCCTTTTCTTTTCTTTTAAACAAATTAGAATTGGTTGAAGTAGTTGAACCAACTCATTAGTTAAGTTCATTAAAAGACTCAACCAACTTTAGTTAGGGGGAAAAGTAATAATCATAATAAGGGTTATAATTAAATAATAACTAGTAGGTGGGAACCCTTGTGACTCCCATTAGTTCTTAACAATCATAACATACTAATCAATTAAGCAAAAACACACCTCCTTGTGAATCCCATCAACATATTCACTTTTGGCAATTTAGCTCATGATATTTGAAATTATTTAAAAAAAATATTACTCATATATCCAAAATAAAACATGTTTTCCAAAAATTCTTGAAGTCAATTGTCATCAACAATAGATAAAATACAAACTCAAAAGCCATATTTACCACTCTAAGATGCAATATTTCCTTGATTGTTGTTGTCACCCTTCGATTTTCCTAAATTTTCCTTTGGTTGCATTGAGCCTTTAGGCCTAATCTCACTGATCACATGGGAACAGTCATCCCTCAAATGCATCTGGGAAGACACAGATTTGTCAGAGCCATTGGAGGGTGAGGAAAGGGAAACAATGGTTTTTCCTTTGTCAAGGGCATGGTGGGCCTCGGTTTTCAACCTTTTGCTAGAATGAGAGGACTGTACTGGTGAGTGGGGGAAACTTGGACAACTGGGATTATAGGTGGAGGAGCAAGTAGGGATAAATTAGGCCAGCCACGATGTTGGGAGACTGTCAGGTGGAAAATCTCTTGCCATCCATCATTTTCAGGGACCTCGGGTTGCAATGAGACGTGAGGAGGCACAGGGATACCAGGGGCTTACGGAACTTGGAAAGGAGGTGTTTCGGCCCTGGGTTGGACCAATCCTTTCCTGATCCAATTGAAAAATCCGGCCTGAAACTACTGGCCAAGCTCTTGTGAGTCAACATCAAAATGTATGGAGAACCTTGGCCTTCTTGGGCCTCTCTTCCAATTACCTCTCCCTTTGTTTCCTCAGCCATGGCTACCTCGAATGAAAAAACTCATTCCTGCATGCATGATTGATTAGAAAATAGTCTTTTAAATAACCATACATGACAACTCTTAAAAATATGAAATAGATTTGGCTCAGCGATGTATCAGACTTATGCAATCCAATCCATAAAAAATGTTTTATTGTTTATCAATGAGCAGGGGGAGAATAAAGGGTCCTGGGATATGTGAGGGGTATGTATTGAGAGAAACATGATATGATGAGGGGGGGGGGATACGATTACTGCTCAAAGACAAAAAAAAATCAACTGCAAACCAAGAAAACATCATTGTAGTTCAACCAAGACACTGCTACTACCAAACTACTGCAACACAAAACTTTTCTTAACTGTAATCAATTTTAGAAAAGGGAGTGAAAAATGAATGTGGAAAGGCGATGGGTTTGTAATTAGCGAAAAAATGAAATAATGGTGGGGAATGAGAGCGGGTATTGTTCACAAAATTAATCAAGTAATACGTATAGTCATTCTGTTAAAAGGAGATACACCAACCAAACGATCATAACAATCATTGTGTATTAGCTAGTTCATTGTTCATAGTCGAATATCTAACACAGTGTCATCAACAAGACAATATGCATTCCACAACAATCTGTAAAGGAGCTTTATTCCTTTTATTTATCCAATTTGAATCTTATAACAATTCTCAAATGTATAATAGTAACCATTTCCACTCTGTTAACCATCAAAATCAACCACTGCCCACATATTTCTTCAATCATGAAATACACCCAAAGTCGTGTTTCAAAATTGCAATGAAGTTATACTATCACTGCAATTGGGCATGTCATTTAAAATACATGACATTCTTTAAACATACATAATGGTCGTCAACCCAATAATCCATATTTAATTGTAAAACCCTAACTCTTCATTTAAACAGGCAGACAACAACCACCATTCCAACACATGTTATTCACAAAATAATTCAATCATGCAAGTGTAATTCTATCACTGTGCAAGCCCAATTCAATGTGACTCTAAATAATCAAAATGTTGGGCTATCCATCCAACACAATGAGGTATCAACATCATGCCCGACTTCATAACACCATAATCGAATTGGAACAAGTTGTGCTTAAAACTCTATGACTATCTCTGAGTGCACAACCCGAAATTATCCATATCATACACAGTGGGAAGCCACCCAAAACACCATGATGCAACATTCCCATTTTACAATTCTAAACACACAGTCATAGTGTTAACTTAACCAATCGTGTCGAGCTATCAATCTAATACAGTATTGCTTCAAATTAATCAAACTGCAATCAACCATGCTGTGTAAAACTCAGGCTCATCCCTAATGATGAAATCAAATAATCATAATGCATACAGTGTATGGATTTGCTACAGTCATCTCGGTTCCAATAACCATTTGGCAAAAAAACAAAACTCATAGTTACAATTACCATTTATTCGTGGTGTAGGAACACCACACATTCATTATGTGCAAAGATCATTAAACAATTGTACCCAGTGTCAAGTTAAACATCCAAATAATCTTTAGTGAAAAAAGACAGTGACTGTGTATCAACCAATCAACCAATTCAATTATGAGCCTATACTTGGACTATCATAACAATCAATAACCGACCCAACATGTTGTGGCAACCACACATACCCACGCATCTACACAAAGCGAGGTTGTGACCTTCTCAATTAAAACAATATTGGATTATCAAACAAAAGAAAAACGATTGTGTATTTTGAACTGTCCAATTAACAATGCATGGTTTATCCATTGTAATAAATAGACAGTGACTAGATATCAAAACCAACACGATTGTCACATGACCAACTGGGCAAGCCTGTACCCAATTTTGCCGACAATACACAACCATCCAACAATAATCAAGTAGTAAACCCGATAGGCCATGCCAGTCTTCTCTATCAACCCTCAAACCTGTAGAGTTAAGGGTTTTCTCTGTGACCAACATAGGGAAATCCAGAGCCGACTCCTTTCAATGGTGAAAACCTCCTAGACCAACGGTGCACACATAGAGAGAACCACAAATTATTCATGGACAAGTAACAAATACTGTGACAGGAGGGATATAATAGAGGAGTGAGGCTCCAATTCGGCCTGGTAATGATACTTAACATGCGCAGGGTATAACCCTTGTGAATCTCCTGTCAAACAACCACAACGTTGAAGTGAAGACAGGGTCGAGAAAGAAAAAAATAACCCACTGCATGACCTTTAGTGGTGGAACCAAACCAATGCTCAAGTGAACAAGACACAGTGACACAGAGTGCTTCCAACCATTAAAACCTGTAAAATCCAAAGACTGGATATAGCGATATGAATGCATGAGGACAACCAACCACCCAATACCAAACAAAAACCCTCCAACTAAACCAGCAAGGATAACAGAGAGCCCTTATGGATTCTAGCACCCAGGATGACCAACAACACTATGAATTCAATATTATTGTAGAGAAAACCATCAACGATCCATTTCAAAATCACACTTTTACACGGTTGCAATACTTAAAGAAATCACAAACCAATACACTTGAGCCAACATCCATTTCATAACAAGAGTAAACTCATGAATGGCCAAAAAAATACATACCTGTAATCGAACACCTTAAAACGTGAGTTGGCCAAGTGGTTCGTCTCTGCTAAGAAATCAGAGAATAACCACAACAACAATGTTGAACAATAGCTCGACTAGGGTGGCATCCAACGAAAGGAGTAAGGGTGAGGTGCAGTAAATGCACGTCGCCTCCACCCATATTTCATTAACTCCTTAGTACATGCCAACAATATTTTCATTAAAACCATTAATTTAAACTATGCGTTGGAATCTTCATCTATTACTTGTCAAATGTGCCATCCACATCATACCTCCCATTTCTTACTTGACCATACATCAACTATATAATCCAATAAACTATGTATCGAATCATCACCAATAGCGCGATCCACATCAACTTATGCCATAACATAATCACCATGCATATCAACTATATAACTAAAAACAAATCGCATAGCTATTAACTTGATAGCTAGGATAGCAACAACTCATTAAAAATCGATGCATGTAGTATAGTATATAGAATGTTTTAGTTTCTTCCCTTTGCTTTTTTTCCAATTGCTTGTGTATGTCATTGCTAACATTTTTATTCTGTAGGTCCTTTAGTAATAGATCCAATAGCAGATAGCATTGATCATAAGGATAACATAGGCCGTTGTGAAATAAAACTTGAACCTAGAGCAGCAAAAAGAACCACAGAACATGCCTTATCCGTCGCC
This sequence comes from Picea engelmannii, assembly GCA_009831015.1. Lineage (NCBI taxonomy): Eukaryota > Viridiplantae > Streptophyta > Pinopsida > Pinales > Pinaceae > Picea > Picea engelmannii. The sequence continues at coordinate 832,535 of ML778116.1, read as the reverse complement.
AATAAAACAAAATTATATCACCATGTAAGGAGTGTTGAACAGTAGCACGACATCAAATAAGCACTAGACTTGATATCCAATCTACAATGGGGTCCCACCTACTAGTATTATTTAGCTTTAATAATAATAGGCTTTAGCAACACTTTGCGGGAAAAACTCCATTGCAATTTTAATCGTCAACAAACTGGCAAATCCACATGGAAATTTGTTTTCAACATATTTAGAACTCGAAACTCTTGGTTTTGCAGAACAAGAAAAACAGGGCAAGAATATATAACCAGGAAGATTATGCAACAGGGGGAAGTGAGCGGAATTAATGGAAAGATGACCAGAATTTGGGAATAATTCATGAAAAGTGTTAAGTATGAAGGGGTTTTTCCACTGTATGCATAATCATTCAACTAGGATCTGCTCTCACTGTTAGGAAAAAAAATAAAATTAGACTTTCTCTTAAAATCTCAATGGATGAAGAAATGGCAAGAAGAAGTGAGAGATAACCAATTCTTTACAAGACAACAGTGGAAATATATAACAATTTCAAGGGTCCTTCAGAGGGGACATCATAAAAGCTGTGTGAGCTTGATTTTTGTTGACTAACAATGCTTTGCAGGAGTGTCACTGTGGAAAAATTGGTCCAACATCCTATCTTGACCAAGTTAACTAAAAGATGATAGGAAACAAAATCATAACAGAAGTAAAAATTAAAAAATTAAAACAAGAGCAATAAAAGACAAAAATAAAGAAGCGACAAGAAAATATTTGAAACAGAAAGCAGAAATTAAACTATTGTAAAGCATAAAATAAAATAGCCCAGAAATGAAAGCAGAGCTAAGCTACTAATATACATAAAATCTAATCAGCATTAGAACTTTTCATGCTGGTCCCTCGCAATACCTCAAGCGAGGACTGTTAGTGTTGTAGGAAAACAATTTCCTCTGTAAATCCTTTAAAATGTATGAGTTAGTTTCCAAGACAAGAGAAATTAGGAATGGACCCAACACTTGGAATTCTGAAGTAACTATCAGCCCCTTGACACACAAAATTAGATCATCAAGATAGAGATGGATACTGACCAATTCATCAAGAGTCATGTGCATAGGTATTTTAAAAGAGGTACCTCTATTAATTAAGCTAGAAAGTCGGCATTGGTAAGACATGGTACCCCAATAAGTGATAAGAGTGGTTTTGTGAGCATCTGGCCCTTTTACCTTGATTTTCTTGCAACCAAACAAACAGTCAAGTAAGGTCTTTAACTCTGACTCTACAACTTGCTGCAGAACCATTTCCATACTGAGAGGAGGAAAATGATTTCTCATAATAGATTTTTTGAAAGTTCGAAGATTAATATATGTTCTAATATTATCGATGGTCCTCGAAGCAGGTTCCCAATTGGAAACCCATTCAGGGTGCACTGAAAAAACCATCCCATCCTATAAGAATTTTTCCAACTCCCTTTGAAAAGTTGTTTTAAATGTAGAGTTAATAGTTCTTCATTCTTGGATAATTGGTTTCATGTTGTCCTTGTTGGGGATAGAATTTTGTAAGAGACCAGGATCAAAACCACGAAGATCCTTATAAGGCCCAGTAGAAACCCTTCGAAATCCACCAAGTAGCTTGGAAAACTTCACTTTTTCACCATCAGAACATTGGGTATCTATGTTATCATTCTTTGAAGATTCGAGTGCCCCAATGTTTGAGGACATGGTTTCACCCACCTTCATTCGTAACTCCTTTTTTTTTTGTTTTTCTTTATTTCCTACAATAATCAATGAAAACGAATCATCAAGAGGAGTCAAGCTCTCGGGAATCTTATTGTTTTCTATGGAAATAATTTACTTGGGCTCAAGAGGTTCATATTGAATGAAAGCACAATTACTATCATTGTAAGGGAGTGTCTACCAATATTCTACATTTTCAGGGATATATGGACGATATAGAGATTGAAAATAACAATCAGGCCTGTGAGGCAAAAGTTGCTAATTAGGAGAGGCTACAAAGAAAGCTAATCGACCAGCCATTGAATTCAACTCCCTCTTAACATGAGTGATGTTGAAAGATATAAGGTTCGAGATAAACACCCAAATAGTTTGGGAGTATCGTTCCATCAACTTGTTGTTAGGAGATCACATTTTATCTATCAAGTTCACAACAAGCTCAGAATATCCAAAACCTGAAAGGTGACCACAACCAAGATTAAGGGCATTTTTAATGCCCAATAATAAAGCTTCGAACTTAGTGGCATTGCTAGTACAAGAAAACTCCAACCCGTAAGACATATTATAAATTTTTCTTGCAGGGTAAACCAAGATAATGCCATCCCCATTACCTTCATTAGAGAATGAAACATCAAAGTGCATGTGCCTTATATAATCATCTAAATCGATTCATTCCAAAGGAATATTATCCTCCTCGGAAAAGATGGAATATACTCCTTGGTCTTCTTCGATATAGTTTACGCTAGATTGCGGAACACTCTCTGTGTAGGGTGAAATGTTTCCCTCTCTAAGGACTATAATGTTCTTACCATTCCAAGGAATAGATAAATGTGTCCCATCGAGTGAGAGATATCCTCCTGTGAAGGCTTTCCAATACCTTCCAAGATAATTGAGTAATTGATTGCAGACATATCGATGACCTGAATGATGAGGGTTGTCCTTATCTCAGGATGAGCGCATAAAACCAAGGTCACATCCTTAATCTTTCCTATGGTTGTTTGTTGTAGACTATTATAGGAGAGCATGCTTCTAGCATTTTCATTTATACAAGACAAGCCTAGCTCTTCCATAATAATCTTCGACATCACACTTGGGCCCGAACCACCATCAATGAGGCAACAATGGGAAATATTATCCATAATTTTTACAGAAATATAAAAAGGGGGATATTTTACAGGGTATCTAAAGTTATGCACACCTAATTTATTTACAGAAGAATCCTCTTTGTTTACCTCTTCGGAAAGATTGGCTACAACAGAAGCTTTTGCTTCCATGAATTGTTTCAGATGCATCTGTTGTTCAGGGACGAAAACCATGTCTAGAAGGGTTGCATTTTCTTTGGTGTTGGCCAACTGATTCAAGATATTGTATTTGGGAGAGGGGAGAGGAGGAGTGATTCCTTGACTCTCAGGAACCTTAGAAACCTAGAGAGTAGCAGCGATTGAGGATGAGCTCGGGCTAGAAGAATTGAGGGGTGGATCAAATTTTCCCTTGGGAGCATAGGATTTGTTCCTAGTGTTGATGACCATGACATCCTATGGCTCTGCAAAATCTAGGACACCGATAATAGCTTCTGGTATTTTACCAAAGATCTTATCTTTGGCACTCTTCTTTACCTCACACGTGGTTTCTTCATGGTGTTCCTCGCAAAAGTTATACCAACTTTGAGGCGAGATAGACTTAGGCTGAAAATTATTTTCAACCGGATTCCTAAAGGGGGGTGCAAAAGAGGTTGAAGCTCCAGGGGTGAGAGGGGAGATAGTTCCCTTTCTCTCAAACTCTATCATACTACTATTCATATCTTGTACTAGTTGTAAGAGGGAAGACATGTCTGTTTTTCTAATCGGTTCTCCCTGGGGAAGACTAGTTATTTCAATTTCTTCTTCATACTCTTAACATGTATCCAGAGCAGAACCGAGATTATCAATGGATTTTTCCTCAATCCTATGATGGTAGGGAGAAGGAAATGCATTGTAGTAATGCATGAAAGAGTCTTGGTTCTGAGGGTGGATAAGTTTGGGGATTTGATTGTATAACTTGGTGAAATGCAAGTTGAAAGACTTGGTGGTCTCACCATCCTTATAGGTTACATGATTGTATTCCCTTAACTTCTCAGTGGGGCTTTTGGATTTCCCATAAGTGGATCAGAACCAATATATTAACTCCTCCCAAGTAGACAGAATCTTAGGAGGAAGGTCAAAGAAGTAGGTTGCAGCCTTTAATTCCAAGGAATTGATGAACAAGCGCATGCAAGTGTCATTGTCATTGGCCCCTATGTTATGATAAACTACCAGGTGTTTGTTTGTACTAACAATGTTATTTCCTGAAAACTTAGGCAGGTGCTCTTTAAACTTCAAAAGTGGATGAGTATCAGGTACTAGGTTAAGAGGAGAGGACACATGCCACAGTGTGGTTGTGGCGTCTTCTTCGAACTGAAAAAGCCCATACTTTTTAATGACTTTGGTGGGGTTTGTGGTAGATTAGATAGGAATATGGTGGATATATAAGCTACCAATCACTGATGGCAATGAGGATTGGGAATATGAAGCACTTCCAGTGCCACTGGAACCACCACTAGATGCCATCTTGTGGATGATAGATGAGGGAAAGAAAGACAAACTGGATGAATCTGATAAAGCCCTCCTTAGAGCACTTTGTTGGGAGGATAACACAACGTTTATTATTCCTATTTCAACAATATGATTTATTTAAGGTGACAAGCCTCTTCTTCTTCTAGAAGCGCGAGAATCTACAGACATGAAAGAAAGGCCAAAACTTGAAGAAACAAAAAGGTCACTGCTTATTTCTAAGTTGTCTACATCTAGCTTACAATTGTTCTTGACCACTAATATCTCGTCCAATTATTGCCCAAGAATGGTTAATCTCAGCACGGGAGTTGGCAGTGTCTAAGATGGTGTTTAACAGATTCAGAGCAATGTTGGTCTGATCTTAAAGACAGGGCTCAATATTGGGTTGCCTTGCAACATGAACAATCATTAAGAATAAAACAATCAAAGAATCAATATCAGAAAAGAAAGATGTATCGATGAAAATCGAGTAATAAAATTAACCAAATAGATATCGAAGATCTCCCCAGTATGGTCACCAAATAAATGTTGAGGAAACGATATGAAATGATCTTACTCAAGCATTTTCAGACTCTTCTTGGATAAAGCAAAGTATACGGGAATATCACCTTATGTTTATAGCCAACAAAAATAACATCCTAACTCACAAGTATTAGTTATGAGTGCTTAGGCTAGTCTTTTATCAATAAAAAGCTTGCTGGAAATTTACATTTTATGCAATTTTCTGAACATATCAGTTGTTGAAATAAATTTAAAGATAGAAGTAAAGTCACCAAGATGATAAATTATCAAGACAAATGAGACATAAAGAAATCCTTTATTTCATTGGAATTCACCAAAGAGAAATTTTCTTTACAAAATCTCATGTAGAAATTTTGGACCAAAGTCAAACTTAGACATCCATGATGGAACATACAAAAGGACCTCTGACAGAAAACCAAAACTAAACTCTAAAATATGGATCAACTTGCCATAGATTGTTGCCCACTCGACTCTGCACAATAGCCTTTGTCAGCCATGAAAATTAATTCACAAATAGACAAGTCTACACACACTATCAAAGATAGATCAACACCTCTGAAAAACAAGTGTCTAAATGATGTGATTCAGCCCTGAATATTTTTGTCTAAAATAAGACCCTACTATAATAAAAGAGAATTAGGCTTGTGATGAATAAATGAATGAATGAAAACTGAACTATCTCAGCATAAACTCAAAGAGAAAACCTTAGTATGCTTCTGCTTCCATCCCCTCTTGTTCCTCCCTTTTCTTTTCTTTTAAACAAATTAGAATTGGTTGAATTAGTTGAACCAACTCATTAGTTAAGTTAATTAAACGACTCAACCAACTTTAGTTAGGGGGAAAAGTAATAATCATAATAAGGGTTATAATTAAATAATAACTAGTAGATGGGACCCCTTGTAACTCCCATTAGTTCTTAACAATCATAACATACTAGTGAATTAAACAAAAGCACACCTCCTTGTGATGCCCATCAACATATTCACTTTTGGCAATTTAGCTCATGATATTTGAATTTTTTTTCAAAAAATATTACTCATATATACAAAATAAAACATGTTGTCCAAAAATTCTTGAAGTCAACTGTCATCAACAATAGATAAAATAAAAACTCAAAAGCCATATTTCCCACTCTGAGATGCAATATTTCCTTGATTGTTGTTGTCACCCTTCGATTTTGCTAAATTTTCCTTTCGCTATGCTGAGCCTTTAGGCCTAATCTCGTTGATCACGTGGGAACAATCACCCCTCAAATGCATCTGGGAAGACACATATTTGTCAGAGCCATTGAAGGGTGAGGAAGGGGAAGCAGTGGATTTTCCTTTGTCAAGGGCATGGTGGGCCTCGATTTTCAACCTTTTGCTAGCATGAGAGGACTGCACTGGTGATTGGGGGGAAGCTTGAACAGCTGGGTTAATAGGCGGAGGAATAGGTAGGGATAAATTAGGCCATCCACGATGTTGGGAGACTGTTGGGTAGAAAATCTCTTTCCATCCATATTTTTCAGGGACCTCGGGTTGCAATGAGACGTGAGGAGGCACAAGGATACCAGGGGATTGTGAAACTTGGAAAGGAGGCCTTTTGGGCCTGGGTTGGACCACTCCTTGCCTAATCCAATTGAAAAATTTACCCTGAAACAACTAGCCAAGCTCTTGTGAGTCAACATCAAAATGTATGGAAAACCTTGGCCTTCTTGGGCCTCTGTTCCAATTACCTATCCCTTTGTTTCCTCGGCCATGGCTACCTCAACTGAAAAAATTCATTCTTGCATGCATGATTGATTAGAAAATAGTTAAATAACCATACATGATAACCCTAAAATCATGAAATAGATTTGGCTCAGCGATGTATCAGTGTCATGCAGTTCAATCCATAGAAATTGTTTTATTGTTTATCAATGAGCAGGGGGTGAATAAAGGGTCATGGGATATGTGAGGGGTTTGTATTGAGCGAAACATGATATGATGAGGGGGGGGGAATACGATTACTGCTCAAAGACAACAACAATCAACTGTAACCCAAGAAAACAACATTGTAGTTCAACCAAGACACTGCTACTACCAAACTTTTGTAATAAAAATTTTTTCTTGACTGTAATCAATTTTAGAATAGGGAGTGAAAAATGAATGTGGGAAGTTGATGGGGTTTTAATTAGTGAAAAAATGAAATAATGGTGGGGAATGAGAGCGGGCACTGTTCACAAAATTAATCAAGTAATCCATATAGTCATTCTATTAAAAGGAGATACACTAACCAAACAATCATAACAATCATTGTGTATTACTTAGTTCATTGTTCATAGTCGAATATCTAACATAGTTCCATCAACAAGACAATATGCAGTCCACAAAAATATGTAAGGGAGTTATGTTCCTTTTATTTATCCAATTTGCATCTTATAAAAATTCTAAAATGTATAAAAGTAACCATTTCCACTATGTTAACCATCGGAATCAACCACTTCCCACACATTTATTCAATCATCAAATACACCCAAATTCATGTTTCAAAATTGCAATGAAGTTATACTCTCACTACAATCGGGCCTGTCATTTAAAATACATGACATTCTTTAAACATACATAATGGCAGTCAACCCAATAATCCAGATTTAATTGTAAAACCTTGACTCATCATTTAAACAGGCAGACAATAGTCACCATTCCAACACATGCTATGCACAAAATAATTCAATCATGCAAGTGTAATTCTATCACTGTACAAGCCCAATTCAATGTGACTCTAAATAATCAAAATGTTGGGCTATCCATCCAACATAATGAGGTATCAACATCATGCCCGACTTCATAATACCATAATTGGATTGCAACAAGTCGTGCTTAAAACTCTGTGACTACCTCTGAGTGTGAAACCCAAAATTATCCATATCATACACAATGGGAAGCCACCCAAAACACCACGATGTGACATTCCCATTTTACAATTCTAAACACACAGTCACAGTATTAACTTAACCAATCATGTTGAGCTATCAATCTAATACAATATTGCTTCAAATTAATCAAACTGCAATCAACCATGCTATGTAAAACTCAGGCTCATCCCTAATGATGCAATCAAATAATCATAATTCATACAATGGATGGATTTTCTACAGTCATCCTGGTTGCAATAACCATTTGGCCCAAAAAAAAACTCATAGTTACAATGACTATTTATTCATGGTGTAGGAAGACCACACATTCATTATGTGCGAACATCATTAAACAATTGTAACCAATGCTGAGTTAAACATCTAAATAATGTTTAGTGCAAAAAGACAGTGAATGTGTATCAACCAATCAACCAATTCAATTTTGAGCCTATACTTGGACTATCGTAACAATCAATAACTGACCCATCATGTTGTAGCAACCACACATACCCACGCATCAACACAAAGCGAGGTTGTGACCTTCTCAATGAAAACAATACTGGATTATCAAACACAAGAAAATTGACTATGTATTTTGAACTCTCCAATTAACAATGTAGGGTTTATCCATTGTAATACACAGGAAGTGACTAGATATCGAAACCAACACGATTTTCACATGACCAACTGGGCGAGCCTATACCCAATTTTGTCGACAATACACAACCATCCAACAATAATCAAGTAGTAAACCCGATAGGCCACGCTAGTCTTCTCTATCAACCGTCATACCTATAGAGTTAAGGGTTTTCTCTGTGACCAATAGAGGGAAAGCCATAGTTGACTCCTTTCAATGGTAAAAACCTCTGAGACCAACGGTGCACACACAGAGAGAACCATAACTTATTCATGGACAGGTGACAAATCCTGTGACAAGAGGGCTATAACAGAGGAGTGAGGCTCTAATTCGTCCTGGTAAGGATACTTAACACATGCAGGGTATAACCCTCATGACTCTCTAGTCAAACAAACATAATGATAAAGTGAAGACAGGGTTGAGAAAGAACAAAATAACCCACTGTGTGACCTTTGGTGGTGGACCCAAACCAATGCTCAAGTGAACAAGACGCAGTAACACAAAGTGCTTCCAACCATTAAAACCCATAAAAGCCAAAGACTGGATATAGCAATACAAATAAGTGAGGACATCCAGACACCCAAGGCCAAACAAAAAACCTCCAACTAAACCAGCAAGGATAACAGAGATCCCTTATGGCTGCTAGCACCCAGGATGACCAAAAACACTATGAATTCAACATTATTGTAGAGAAAACCATCAGCGCTCCATTTCAAAATCACAATTTTACACAGTTGCAATACTTAAAGAATGCAAAAACCAATACACTTGAGCCAATATCCATTTCATAACCAGAGTAGACTCATGAATGGCCAAAAAAATACATACCTGTAATTAAACACCTTAAAACATGAGTTGGTCGAGCAGTTCCTCTCTGCTAAGAAATCAGGGCATAACCACAACAACAAGGTTGAACAATTGCCCAACTAGGGTGGCGCCCAACATAAGGAGTAAGGGTGACATGCAGTAAATGCACGTCACCTCCACCCACAGTTCATTAACTCCTTAGTACATGCCAACAAGATTTTCATTAACACCATTAATTTAAACCATGCGTTGGAATCTGCATCTATTACTTGTCAAATGCGCCATCCACATCATACCTCCCATTTCCGACTTGACCATATATCAACTATATAATCCAATAAACTATGTATCAAATCATCACCAATAGCGCAATCCACATCAACTTATGCCATAACATAATCACCATGCATATCAACTATATAACTAAAAAAAAATCGCATAGCTATTAACTTAATAGCTAGGATAGCAACAACTCATTAAAAATCGATGCATGTAGTATAGTATATAGCATGTTTTAGTTTCTTCCCTTTGCTTTTTTTCCAATTTCTTGTGTATGTCATTGCTAACATGTTTATTGTGCAGGTCCCTTAGTAATAGATCTAATAGCATATAGCAGTGATAACAAGGATAACATAGGTCATTGTGAAATAAAACTTGAACCTAGAGCAGCAGAAAGAACCACAGAACATGCCTTATTCATCGCCAATAAAACAAAATTATATCTCTATGTAAGTAGTGTCAAATAGTAGCATGACATCAAATAAGCACCAGACTTGATATCCAATCTACAAGGGGGTCCCACCTACTAGTATTATTTAGACTTAACAATAATAGGCTTTAGAAACACTTTGTGGGCAAAACTTCGTTGTGATTTTAATCATCAACGGTATCTAAATCCCATTCTTATAGAGAATGTGTCGAAGTTAATAGGAAGATCTCCATTTGAAGGACGACATTGTGGTGGTCCCAATAATCCAACATAAGTGAACAAAAGAATAATGATTTGGAAGGTCTCAGATGAAAATTGTAAGGACACACCACTGAGTAGATATTTGGAATATTCCATATGGAATAATACATCTTAGGGACCCTTTGAGTAACAACCAATAATGAAAAACAATGATAGAGGAAAGGAATTCCACCAGTGATGAAAATGGAACCCAAGGTACCGGATGAATCCAAATGTGTGAATAGGGGTGTTGACATCAAATACAAGGGAAACCACTCAGTCAGTGACCATTAATTAATGTCATCTGCCAAGTGTGGGGTAGCCTATCAATAATGAAATAGGCCCATAGTAGTACTTTAAGTCAAACTCTTAGAGAAATGTATGTAATAGATAAGAGTCAATCCACTAGAGAGAAGTCAATTGATACCTTCCACATTGTAACGAGTAAATAATAAAGGTACTAATGATATTGAGACAATGTTTGACAATCAAGAAGGCTGACATGGATGGTGAAGAGACAACTGATAAATGAATGTCATAGGTTAAAACATCCCTTGAACATAAGAACAACACAATGGTGACTTGGGAAACATTCAACACAAAGTGGACCAATGATATAATCCCATGACATAGGAGGCATCAATGAACTCTCCATAATGACTGGAAGAATAACTAGTTGGAGGAGTAATAAAACTGAGAAATCAAGGTTTGACTTTCTAATGCCATACTAAACCCAAATTTCTAAGTGATTGACTCAAAAATTGGTGCTTTGTTCAAGGGTAACATGACTAAGGACAATTTCTAACAAAAACCATAGATCTTAATTCTTCCCCCCCTCCTTCTCTTTTTATAATATTTTATTTTTTTGTCATTTTAAAATTATTAAAGATTTAAAAACAATAAAACATTTATATGTTACAGTGGAGAAAATGAGTGTCATGGGCAAGCAAACTAGTTCCAAGTGCAAGGAACATACCTATAAAATATGAAACAGGGTTGTGTAGGATATGGACACTCTCGGGGATGTTTCCTCTAGGGATACAAGGTTCTATATTATAGAGGTGACACTTGCAAAGGAAAGTTGCTTATGAGAAAGTGGGTGGAATGAGAAACAAAAGGAAAACGGAAACAAGGAATTAGGACAAAAAATGTGAGCAACGACATGTGATGCGATCAATACAACTCAAAACATAAAAAAATGTGGGAGCCCCATGGGTAGTGGCTAGAAAATAATTGAGAAGAAGTCATGTGGCTTTGTTGCAAAGTCATGGAGAGAATATATCTTCCTCCCTTCCTCTTCTTCTCCCTCATCTCCTTCATCTTCCTGTCCTCCTTCATCTCTTTCTCTCCCTTTTCCTTTATTTCCACTTCCTCTCCCTCTTCCCTCTGTTATGATTTAAGAAATGGATACACATAATTAACCAAAACATAATGTAAGTAATGCTATAGTGCATATACACATTCAATACATAAAGATTTACCTTGGAAACCCTTAACTGAGAAAATAAACAAAACATAGAGCCACACCTCTCTCTTTTAATTTTATTAACTTTATCATTTTATATATCTAAAAAAATATCCATAATAAGAAGTAACAAGAAGTTGAAACTATATTATATCAAAATGTCTAAAAAATACAAAATCCAAAAACCTTAGGGAGCCTAGTTTGTACATCAACCTCTCAGGGCCATAACTTTATCAAAGAAACACCATTTGGGGTGATCTTTAGCCTATTGGGAAGATATCTATAATATTTATAGAAAAGGGAGAGTCCAAAATAGGGGAATCTTCTAGATTTTAATTTTCTTGCAATGAAAACCACAAAAAAATATTTAGAACCCCAAAAAATGTGCCAGAATTAAGGGCCTAAAAATTGTTGTAAATCTGATTATAGGGTTTAGGATCAATGTCAAGAAAGTGGAAATACCAAATGGACACTTGGATAATCCTTCCTTCTTCTTTCTCTTCCTCCTTATCCTTTTCTTGTTTTCCAACTCCTCCTTCCTTCTCTATTTCTTCGTATTACCCTCTTCTTCATCTCCTTCTTCTTCCCCTCATTTGTCTTCTTCCAGTTTTTCCCCAAATACTCATTCAATGATTAAATTCTATTTTTTATTGAAAAATATTATATCCTTATATATTGATGATGATAAGTCACTCAGAGGAATTGGAGGGCATTGACAAAATTTTTAACCTAAATGTTTTTTATTACATCTTTAAAGGTTAGCAATTTTTTATTTTATTGAACTAATGTTCTTTTATTAATGTTCTTACAGAATGAGGATGAGGAGTTTTGAAAAGATGAGGGAACTTACAACAATTCAATCAATTTTTGATGCCAAATTCATTTCATTTTCTTATATTGTTCCATGAAAAAGGAGACACAATAAGAGGTTGAAACTATATTTTATCAAAATGTCTAAACATTCCAAAATCCAAAAACCCTAGGGAGCCTAGTTAGTGCATCAACCTCTTGGGGCCATAACATTATCATACAAACATCATTTGGGGTTCTCTTTAGTCTATTGGAAATATCTCTATAATATTTAAAGAAAGGGAGGGTCCAAAATAAGGGAATCATGTGGCTTCTCATTTTGTTACAATGAAAACCACAAAACATTGTATAGGACCCAAAATATGTGTCAAACGTTCACGGCCTAAAAATGGTTGAAAATCTGATTATATGATTTAGGATCAATGTCAAGATAGTGGAAATACCAAATGGCCACTTCGATCATTCTTTCTTATTCTTTCTCTTCTTCTCCCCCTCTTCCACATCCCCTTCTTCTTCCCCTCCTATGTCTTCTTCCTATTTCCCCCCAAATACTTCTTCAATGATTAACTTCTATTTTTATTGAAATATATTATATCAAGATGATGATAAGTGTGACTCAAAAGAATTGGAGGGTATTGACAACTATTTAACCTATATGTTTTTTATTACATTTTTGAAAGTTAACCATTTTTTAATTTTATTGAACTCATGTTCTTTAATTATGTTTTTAAAGTGTGAGGATGAGAAGTGTTCAAAAGAAATTCATCTCATTTCCTCATATTTGTACATAGTTTTTCATGCAATGTTGTATACAAAGTTGACATTTCCCTAAAAGTTGGTGGTGTACCATTTGTTTATAAGAAAAACAAAAATTATATGATTATTTTACAATTTAATTTAGAATTTCATCCTTTCATTAATACCTAGATAGTTTTTTTTCTTTCATGGTGTGAAATTGACTGAATGCTAAAAAGATAAAATTTCATAATAAAATATTAAAAAATTGATAATTCAAAAAGAATAATAATAATTAAACACTACACAAGTAAGTACTTGTATAAGTACTTGTAAATATGATGCAAATAAAACCCAAAAGTTTTCATATTTCAGTGTTAGTATGACACAAATATCTAATAGAATGCATTATGATGTTAACACAACTCAACCTATACGACTTTTGATGCAAACTTGCAAAAATAAGTTTTTACATGACTTTTTTGCAATAATATACAATGCAACATGATGCTAATACAAATTAAGAAATATTTTTTAATTGTATTCTTAGTAGATAATATGATACCTTCTAGGCATATCCTTTGGAGGTCTTAGACATTCCATAGTTCTCAATGTTCCATAAAAAAAACTTAAAAATCTTTTCGGGTCCTAGACATTCCATAGTTCTCAATGTTCCAAAAAACCTAAAAGTGTGTGGGGGCATATATTGCCACTAAAAACATGTCCATCATATATATATATATATATATATATATATATATATATATATATATATATATATATATATATATATATATATATAT
>ML778116.1:797989-818549 GCA_009831015.1 Picea engelmannii | reverse complement strand
ATCAATTCCTAAATAACAAAAACATATGACCACGTACAAACATTTCATAAATTGTTGATACATTGATGAACCCACTAATTAATTCATATCAAAATATATCCACAAATAAACTAAAATAAACATTTTAATTGAATATTGAAAAAATCCAATCTACAAACTATAACTATATATGCATGAACTACAAAAAAATATATCATATCATCAATTCGTAAATAATTTATCCTACCATTCCACGAATTGTGATACATTGATGGACTTAGTAATTAATTAAGCCGAAAGGAGTACACCTATTGATAATGGGCACAATTAATTACCTTTTAATCTAAAATTATAATAGGATGGCTAAAAATTGAAGATGTTGGCATATTCTTAGTCGTCCTTCCAAATGAATGAATGTGATTTACTTTTCATAACTTTCTTGTATTTTTTAATGCATCCGTTAACCTGTTTACTTTTAAACATTTACCTAATCATATTAAGAAATTACTATAGCAGTATATGATTGCCACGTTTAAATGATTAATCTTTGGGATTACCACGTTTAGATTTGTTGGCTTTCTTCCACTGTCCGCGCGTTTCATTTTCTAGCTTTCTTCCACTTTCCACGCGTTTCATTTTCTCGTTGTAGGCACGTTTCATTTTCCGGCTGTCCACGCGTTTCATATTGGATCATCAAAGGTGGAAGACTATAACAGTATGGTGGGGGAAGACCATTGCTGCGGGCTCGGGGCAAATCATCAAGCGTTTAGGGTTCCGACCATTAACTTGCAGGAACAAGCTTTATCATTACTTTTCGACGTTCATGAGTCACGGTTTTGAGTGGTTGTGCTAGTCTACCTACAAACAAACTAAAATAATCCACTTCAATTGGATTTTGAAAAAACCCAATCTAGGAGCTAACACAACCATTTAAAGTTAAGGGAAGTTAAGGGATAGTTACAAATTAATAGGAAAGCTTGGTATTCAAATATTTTCTTCTTCGTTTGTTTTCTTTCATAGAAAATCCATGAAAATTTCCATTGAGAGTAGTTTTTATTATAAGATAATATTTTCTATTCACTTGCTTTGCTTAGCTTAATAGATAGATTAATGATATAATTAAAATTAATTACCATTAAAAATCCATCTCATTTTTAAATATATTAAAATAATAAAGACCTACTTGAGAATCACTTGAATTCAAATAGCTTGTTTACAATCATTAGCTACGTGATCAATCCAAATCTCCCGTTAAACACGCCAAAATTACACCACACGCTCCGTTATCATTCTAGAAGAATTCATTAATGGGATAACACTATAACTATCAAAGTCAAAGTTCAAGGCCGCTATTCATAGTTCAAACGGAATGACTGAAGAAAAGACAGAAAAGCCTTTGAGTTTTAAGGCTTTAGTTTTCATTTGTTTGCCTAGAGTTGTTTTATTATTTTTTTAATAATGATTTAACACTGTTTTGTTTTTTGTTTGTTTAAATATGTTTCGTATTTTTTCCAATAACTTAACTAATAACTTAACTACCTGAGAAGTACACAAACTCAACTGGTCATGGTGGATTTTTTTCCTTAAATTTATAAAAGTTATATTTTCAATTTATTGATGAAACTTTCACGGTTCACGTGATGACCCGACTTGCATAAAAGTTGCATTTGTAGACTTCTTAAATCACATCCTATAGCAACATATCGAATCGAAAACAACGTTTACCCTTTGTAGCACACACAAAAGATTTTGGGTACTCTGATATGTAACTGAAGGATGCAGGGGAGGTTTACTTAAGTCTTTGTTGTAATAGCTCTTTATTGTTTGCTGAAACAATTGTTGAAACTGTGGTTGTAGCTTAATGTTGCTGAAACAATTGTTGTAGTTTATTGGTGCTATTACACAGTGTTGAAAGACTTGTTGTAACTCTTTGTTGTTTCTGAAGCACTTCCCTGCATCCTTCATTGTGGTATCATAGTGAGTAATATTTCTTGTTCTTCACTGTAACTGAATATAGTGATTTGGAATTTGATCTGAAACGACCACAAATAGTAGTTTGGCTCAGCCACAGATTCTTGTTTTGATTGAAAGGAATTATGATTCTTGGTTTATCAAAATGAGAACAATTATGCGTTCTCAAGATCTTTGGGAGTTTGTTACTATTGGTTATCCAGAGCCTACTACCCAAGTAGCAGAAATGGATCTGACAAATGTCAAGTGAACTTTGTTGAAGAAGAACAGAAAGAAAGACAACAAAGCCCTCGATCTTATTCATCAAAGCCTAAGGAAAACCATGTTTCTGAAGGTGTCAAGAGCAATGACTTCAAAGCAAGCTTGGGACACTCTTGAAACCAATTATCAAGGTGTATCCAAGGTGAAGATTGTTAAGGTTCATAATTTGAGAAGGGACTTTGAGAATCTGAATATGAAGGACAGTGAGTCAGTTGATAGTTTCATCACTCAAGTCATGAATGTTGTGAATCAACTAAGGAAGTATGGTGAAGACCTCTCAGACAAGAGAGTAATTGAGAAAGTTCTTAGATCTTTTCTAAAGAAATTTGAATATGTAGTTGTACCCATAGAAGAATTTAAAGATATTAGTCTAATGCATATTGATGAATTAGTTGGTTCTCTAATTGCTCATGAATCCGGGATGTCTAGATATGATAATCCATTATAGAATCCCTTCAAATCTCAACTGCATGTTACTAGAGGCAGAGGCAGAGGAAGACCTAGTAGTAAAGGAAGAGGAGGTCGATTTGTTGGTCAAAGGGATACCAAAAATGATTCAAAATCTAAGGAGAAAACTCAGCAGAATACTCATAGTTTAAGGGGGAGTAGCAGTAGATCCCGACAACAAGGAAATCAGACGTATGATAAATCTAAGGTACAATGTTATTATTGTAAGAAATTTGGACATTATGATAAAAAGGGTTGGAAGAAGCAAACAGATGTTGGAAAGCAGTTTGCACACATGACAGAGGAGTCAAAGGATGACCAAAAACCTATGTTTTTGACTCGTAATGTCACCCTGGAAATTTCAAATGATGTTTGGTTTTTGGACAACGGATGTAGCAATCACATGACTGGAAATAAAGACTTGTTTTCCAGTTTAGATACTAGTATTCAGTCAGAGGTAAAGTTGGGTAATGATAGTAAGGTAAGAGTTAATGGTAAAGGTGTGATTCTTGTTTATACTAAGAATTATGAAAGAAGAAAAATAGATGATGTTTATTGTGTACCTAGTATGAAATGAAATTGGATAAGTGTTGGACAAATGATAGAGAAAAAGTACAGAGTGTTCTTCAACAACAAGGTATGTACAATTTATGATAAGTATCCAAGTAAGCATTTGATTGTCAGGGTAGAGATGACAAAGCATATAATGTTTCTGCTTATTATGAGAAATTATATGATTGACACTTTGAATTCTTACAAAGATAGAGGTTTAGATGAGTCATGGTTATGGTATTTGAGCTATGACCGTTTACATTTTGGAGGTCTAGATTTGCTACAGAAGAAACAAATGGTGAAGGGGTTGCCCAGTATTCAGCAAGCAACAAGCTCGTGTGAGAGTTGCATACTTGCAAAGCATCACACGGATAAATTTATTTCTGGAGTTTTGCATATGGCTAAAGATCCATTGGAACTTGTTCACACGGACTTATGTGGGCCGATGCAAACACCTTCACTGAATCGTAATGTCTATTTTATGACTTTTATTGATGATTTCAGTGGAAAAACTTGAGCTTATTTGTTGAGGAAGAAGTCTGAAGCTTTTGATATATTTAAGAGGTTTAAATTTATGGTTGAAAAGGAGAGTGGAAAATATATTAAATTCTTGATATCAGACAAAGGAGCTGAGTATATGCTAACTGATTTCATCGATTTTTGTCAGTCTCATGGAATCAAGAGACAGTTTACTACTCTTTATAGTCCACAACAGAATGGAATAGTTGAAAGGAAGAATCGAACCATTATGAATATGGCTCGAATTATGTTGAAGGAGAAGCATCTTTCGAACGAATATTAGGGAGATACAATTATTTTTTCAGTATATATTATGAAAAGGAGTCAAAATAAGAGTGTGAATAAACAAGTTCCACATGAAGCTTAGAGTGGTAATGTCACACACCCACTACCATAATCACAGTTTTTGTTGATTTCTGCAGAATCAGAGCCCCCGAATTACCTACGAAGGCCTAGCGCAAGCTAGCTCTTTCTCTCTCTCCGTTCCCATGTGATCGCGGGTCAAATAATCGTGGTTCCTCTTTGTATTTCACGCCTCGGCGCTACAGTGATGTCGAATCGTTCGACTCTGCAACTG
Organism: Picea engelmannii; assembly: GCA_009831015.1. Lineage (NCBI taxonomy): Eukaryota > Viridiplantae > Streptophyta > Pinopsida > Pinales > Pinaceae > Picea > Picea engelmannii. The sequence continues at coordinate 814,243 of ML778116.1, read as the reverse complement.
TCGAACCCCGACAGGGCTAGCGACTGGTCAATAGGGACGAATCCCAACAGGGTTAGCGAATGGCCAATAGGAACGGGCCTTGTCATGCGGTTGAGTGGAGTATAGTTGGCAAGAGGGAAGCATGACACGGTGGGTGACGTGACAGGAGACGGGTCCCACTTCACACGCCACACCATTCCGTACCCCCCCCCATTAAAGGAAGAATGGCAAGGGGGGTCCGGAATTCGCCTGAATGTCGTTGATCAAAGCTAATTGATCCTGACCATTCCTGAGTTGCACGTTTGATTCTGGATCCCCCCCCCCCCACCGCTAAAGGCAGAACAGCAAGGGGGCTCCGGAATGAAGCCTCAACCGTAGATCTAGGTGGGTGGACTTTGGTCGTCCATATCTCCTCGCCACTTACCCTAAGGCAATCTCGTGCCCCGGCTTAAAGTTGACGTCTCTTCCCCACATCTGACGGTCATTATAGACCCTGAGATTCTCTGAAAGAATCTTGTCCGTTCATCGGGATTTATCATCACGAGAGTCTGAACTCTCGACCACTGGACTCCCGAATTCTTGATCCCTGGTTTCCCGATGCGGTTAATCTCTTGACACGTAGCCTCCTTAAATCGAACGGTCCAGATCTGTCTCGAGGTTTCCACCATGGAAAGTCCTGATCTCTTGTCACCAGGACTCCCGAGTTCGTGATTCCCGATTTCACGAAATGGGAAATCTCACGACACATGGCCCCCTTAAATTGAACGGTCCAAATCTGTCTCGGGGTTTCCACCATGGAAAGTCCCGATCTCTCATCACCAGAACTCCCGAGTTCACGATTCTCGATTTCCCGAACTGGGAAATCTCACGACACGTGGCCTCCTTAAATTGGACGGTCCAGGTCTTATCTCGGGGTTTCCACAATGGAAAGTCCCGATCTCTCATCACCAGAACTCCCGAGTTCTCGACTCCCGATTTCCCGAAATGGGAAATCTTACGACACGTGGCCTCCTTTAATCGGATGACCCAAATCCATTTCGGGGCTTCGCCCTTATTCATTGAGGGTTTAACCCTCGGGTATCTCCTGACAGATCCAATGGCTGTCGGGTTTTCCAGCCGAGATCTGATGGTTCAGACAGGTTCCTAACTTGTGCATTCTCCCATGACTTCCTGGATGGGGAAAATTCAACAGTCCGGATGCTCTCATGGACCTTGGGGATCTACGGTCCTGACCTCTTCGCTACCCACGAAGACATAGAAAGTCACAGGGGTAAGGCACTTAACATCCTACTTTCTCCTACCAAATCTAATGGTCATGAGTGACCACAGATTTCCCGACGGAATATCGTTCGTCGATCACCACCTATCAAGGTTAAGGCACTTAACTTTCCAGCTTCTTCTTCTTATATGACGGTCGTGAGTGACCACAGATCTCCCGATAGGATCTCGTCCATCTATTCGATACCTATCAAGGATTTCTTAGGGCCTTGCGCCCTTACGTCCTCCTTCCAGGTTCTTGAGGATGTTTTCAAGGAGCGTATCTCTATGGGGAGGTTTACCCAGGGTACTATCTAAAGCAGATAAGGGTATCTCTCTCCCGAGAACCAGGCGTGAAGTCTGAATTAGATCAGCATGCATATAAATAACACTTTAAGAGAGAATAAGCCACACATAGTCTTTCCATATAAACATACAACTACCATTACTGATCAAGAAACCAAACATACATTCTTATAATGAAGTCATTCACGATTTCACAACTTATGATCATAAATGTCAGCATACATATATTTCAAGATGTCAAAGGCAAAACACTTATCAGAAAGTAACACCAGGGGTTATGCAACTGCTGAGAGGGGTACTCGTTTCCACCCAACCGTAGTCTCAGCAACTCCCAACGGATTTACCACTAGCCACCCCCGAGCTGAGACCACGATGTTGCGAGACTGCGTCTCTGTTTTCCAGTGACCAGGAGCGAAGGTTACTCTTCTTCCTCTCTGCTATCACCCACTCTGCATATAGCCAGAGTTCTCTTCCTCCCCTCGCGTCTGCCCCCAATCGCTTCTCCCCCACACCTTATCCTCTTTCGAGGTTGCATGTGGCGTGATTTCCCTCGTGCTGGTCAGGCCTGACGGCTCTTATGGATGGGCGGTTCACCTCCCCATCCCTCATTAATTCCTGAGGAGCCATCTACCTACCAGCCTGCGAGACATTAAATTCGGGGCCAGTGAGCCGCTTTTGGTTCTCTGGGCCAGTGAAGTCCAAATACAATATTATTTTTGGTGGAAGTTAACGCCACCTTTCCAGGTGCCTTCCACCGCCTCTCTGCAGCCATCGTGGTCTCTTTTTCAGCATATCCCCTCTCAGCAGTCCTGCAATATAAATTCATAATGTTATTCACATTCATCGACCTTTTCCACAAGGTCCATTCACATCACATGTTCACATTTCTAAGTTTGCCACAGTTCTGGGCCAGTCCAGTTATTTTTACAAACTGGGGGAAACAAGGTGTTACAGGTAAGAATAGCAGCATATCCCATTTGAGGATTTTCGAGTGTGTAGTTTATGCACATGTACCTGAAGAGATAAGGAAAAAGTTGGATGAAAAAAGTGATAAATGTGTCTTTGATGTATATAGTGAGGAGTTTAAGGCATGTAGACTCTATAATCCCATCACCAAGAAGTATGTTATCAGTAGAAATGTTGAGTTTAAGGAAGAAGAAGCTCGGGATGGTAGCATTGATAAAGTTGTTTCAGGGGGAGATGAATTATCCCATAAAGATGTTTATGGAGATGAGTAAGTCATATAGGGTGGAAAGTTGATTCCAAAGTCACATACACTTGTTGTAATAACTCTTGTAGAAAAATCACCAGGAATCAACCCATCACAACTAATAACACCCAGAACACATGAGTGCGATGAGCCATCAGGTCATGGTGGACAACAAACAAGATCATAGGTAAGTGACGAATCAAATCCTACTTTAGCTTCATTAAGAAATGGAATTAGAGGTCAGAAGACTAGAAGTTTAAGAGAATTGTATGAGAAAACTGATGAGCTAGATCAAGTTTGAAATTGTGCATTAATTGCATATGATCCTGTAAATTTTGATGAGGCTGTTAAAAAAGAAGTTTGGGTATAGGCTATGAATGAGGAAATCGATGGCATAGAAAGGCGTAACACTTGGGAACTTGTAGATTTCCCTGAAGATAAAAATTGTATTGGTGTTAAATGGATTTACAAGACCAAGTTAAATGTTGAAGGTGAAGTTGAGAAGCACAAGGAAAGGATTGCAGCTCAGGGGTTCAATAAACAACCCGATATTTATTATAATGAAACTTTTTCACTTGTATTCAGGCTTGATACAATAAGAGTGGTGTTATCCTTTGTTGCTCATAATAAATGGTGTATTTACCATATGGATGTTAAGTCTGCATTTTTAAATGGTTTTCTGGAAGAAGAGGTGTATGTGAAACAACCTCCATGATATGATATTGATGGACAAGAAGGTAAGGTCTATAGGTTAAAGAAACCATCATATGGATTGAAACAAGCACCCATCGTATGGTACAACGGAATTGATGAATACTTGAATGGTGAAGGATTCAACATGAGTCCGAGTGATCGAACTCTATATACAAAGGTAAATCAGGAAGTAAACTCTTGATTGTATGCTTGTTTGTTGATGATTTGATTTTCATTGGAAATATTTCAGTAGATGAGTTTAAGAAAGCCATGAAAACTGAGTTTGAAATGATCAATTTAGGAATGATGAAATATATTCTAGGAGTTGAAGGAAATCAATTTGAAGATGGTACTTTTATTTGTAAAACTAAGTATGCAAAGGACACATTGAAAAGGTTTAGGATGGTGAACTATAAACCAGTTGTAATTGCAACTGGCACAAAAATCAGTAAGAATGATGAGGGGTCATGTTGATCTGTTTATGTATAAAAGACTGGTTGGAAGTCTTATGTATTTGACAACAACAAGACCTGATATTATGTTTGATGTAAGTTTGATTTCTAGATTTATGGAGTCTCCGAAGAACACCCATTGGCAAGTTGGAAAGAGGATTCTAAGATATGTTGTTGGAACAACAAATTATGGTGTCATGTACACATCAGATTCAGATTTTAAGTTGATTAGATATATTGATAGTGATTTTGCAGGTTATGTATATGACATGAAGAGTACATGAGGATATGTGTTCTCTTTGGATGAGGAGCTGTAGCATGGGCTTCAAAGAAGCAACCCATTGTGACTTTATCATCTGCTGAGGAGAGTATGTGATGCAGGAGCATCGCTCCACGTCAGCAGCCAACAAGCCAGCCGTGCGAGCGCATGCATTCAACGCTGAAGAGAGAGGTGCAGTCGTCATTCAAATTTGAATTGAATGTAATTTAATGTCTTAGGCTGGTGAGCCAGGAAATCCGTGCCTTTGTGCAGGCGTTAGGTAGTTCGACCATTAATGTTTAGATGGCTGAGATCTAGTTCTGGGTAGCAGACTAGACAGCCCCTTAAATGTAATTTATTAGAGTAGTTGAAGTTTGGGAGGAAGCGCTCGATTGAGCCGCCTCATGTAAAAGAGATTTTGATATCTCATTTTGAGTTAGTTGAGCTAGTGAGGATTGAGATGAGAAGAGCCAGAGAGAGCTCATGAACACCATTGTAAAGATACAGGCATTTTTCTATTTGTTAATATAAAACATAACAGTTTTTCCTGCATATTCTTTGCATATGGATGTCTGTGTGTGTTCCTAATATATGTTGTGAATGTATGATTGTTAATGCATTCTGCAGGAGTTCTGTTTGATTTCAGGGTTGAGAGGTTCTTTGAGGCTTCATGCCGTGAGGGTATGACAGAGTGCTGCGGACTCTGAACGCCAGTGCACAGAGGATGCACTTCTGAACTCTGAGGAGTCAAACAAAGACGTGCTGAGGCACAGAACTGAGATCAACAACTCAGGAGGAAGACCTTTGAGGTTGATGAACACCTCAAGAGGCAAGTTTGTGTAGCTGAGACACAGTTGCAGACAAAACTTCGTTGAAAGTTCTGTAGAGCTCTGCCAAGTGGGCATTGAGCGTGAGTGTGCAAGGAGTGCACAGAGGAAGGAACTCTGTTGTGAGTGCAACAGAAACAGAATCATTGAGGATTCTGGAAGGCTCTGCCAAGTGGGCATCAAGCAAGTGCATAGGCGCACAAGAAAGGAGAACAGAACTGTTGAACGTTCTGTGGAAGAGAAGAGACTCCGCCAGGAGGGCGTCGAGGAAACGTGCAAGCAGGCACAGGAGAATAGAGAACTCTTGGAGTTCTATCATCAGAAGGAAAGAGTCCACTGAGGGACCTTTATTGGGTTACTGAATACCCAAGGAACTAAGCCAGGAGATTGTTTGAGCAAGGGATAGCCAGGAAGGTATCCATTTCATTCTCCATCTGTGGGAGAAGGAAGAAAAAAATCCCTAAGGGGTCTGAGTGTTAGTAAACGCTCAGGAGAGATAGCACTTTGGTGCGTAAAGACTTTGCAGAGGCGCAGGAGTCAAAAGGAATTCTTCGGGGAGTCGAAGGAAGAGAAGCTCAGAAGGGGCAATATTATCATCTGCGCGACGAAACTCAAGGTTCGAGAGTTTGCAGAGAAGAAGGTAGATGAAGGCTGAGACCTTTGTGAGAGCTCGAGGATTCTTCCAAGTGCAGGAAGAGAGCGCGTGCATGCTCAGGCGGAGCAGCATCAGCCGTCAGATCGATAAGTAAGAAGATCTGGACCGTTGAAGAGTTTACGTCCAGAGGGAGCTCAGGTGGAGCCTACAGTAAGAGGAGACCGATAGCCGTCAGATCTCACAAAGAAATCCTGTGAGTCGTTGGATCGGGAGGAGTTGCGCAGAGGTTAAGCCTCAGGAGGAGCGACATCGGCCATTGGATCAGCCGAGAGAATCTGGGCCGTGGATTCGTGCCCAAGAAGCAGCATCAGAAGGGCATAGGGGATGAAAGGTCTGAGCCGTCTGATCTTGGCCTAACAGCCGACAGTCGTCAGATCTGTCGAGAGTTGCGAGGGAGCTAAGTCCTCGTGAACTCGGGACCTCGTGTGTTGAAAGGTTACAAGCTTGGCGTCAAGGCCATGAGGATGCGAGGCGCGAGAAAAGAAGAGCCGTTGGATCTGGGCGTCGGAGGACCGTTGGATCTACACGTGCCATCGGGTCTCGGGACCTCGCAAGAAAAGGCTCGAGAGTTAGGGCGCGAGAGTCGCGAAGTCACGAGACGCGATATCCCGAGAGCCGCGGAAGTAGTGTGGGCCACAGCAGGGTGACGTGGCGGGTGACGCGAACTCATCGGAGTCTCGGCATCTCGGAACTCGGGAGCCGGAGAGTTGGATATTTGATCTCACGAGTGGCGAGGTGGTGAAGCCGTGAAGTGCCGAGAGCTGAGGCACGCGTGTGGACACGTGGCAGAATTGTAAAGTGGGCCCGGGAAGTAGAACGAGTGGACACACGTCACGCCGTGGAAGGAGTCAACACTTCGTTGACTTCCTCGTGTCTCGGGGACTCGGAAGATAAAGCACGAAAGTTCAACCGTGGAACTCGCGAAGGTGCAAGTTGCGAAGGGAGCTAGCGTTAGCCTAGCCGGGGGTCACGCGCGGAGGGCGCTGACAGGAAATGGAGTTATACATGTCTCGCGATCTCGGACATCGTGGAATGAGACGAGAGGAGTCGAGAGTTTAAACTCACGCACTCGCAAGTGGCGAGCTACGACAAAGGGGCCTAGGGGGTTAGACCCTTGGTCACAGTGCTAAGGTCGTTGGGGAGCAAGGAGCTCGCGCCTAGTGTTGATAGGAAAGGAGCTCTGAAAGGACCTGTGGACTGGGTCGGACATTGACCGAGATTCCCGAGGGAATCTCAAGGAGCCATTTCGGCTCATGCATAAGGGGAATTGAACGATCCTGTGTGAGCATGAGGTCAGGTGAGAGACCCTGTGGGGTGTTAGCTGGACCTCGTCTGCATCAGTATGTTGTAGTGACAGCAGCAGCATGTCAAACTGTGTGGATGACAAGTATTTTGATTGATTTGTTGCATGAACAACGAGAACCAACTCATATTTTTCACTGAGAATAAATCAACCATTGCTCTGTTACGTAATCATGTTTTCCACAAGAAAACTAAGCATATTGATATAAAATACCATTTTATTCGAGAGCTCATAAACAATAATGAATTTTTTGTAGAGTTTTGCACATCTGAAAATGAGTTTGCAAATATTTTACAAAGCCCTTAGCAAAGGAATTGTTTGAAATTCAGAGAAAGAACATTGAGGTTTGTGAAGAGAGGTTTTTTTTTTTTGAAATAATTAAGGGGGAGAATGTTGAAATTAATTAATTATTTCACTCGTTGTTGGGTTTACTAAGGGTCACCACCGTCGTGAATTTGTGCCGCTGAAATTTTCAAGAATTACCACCACCACACGTTAGGAGTGGCAAAGGGACACCACTGTCAAAATTAACTAAATCTATCAAGTGTTGAATGGTTGTGGTTGTAATATTTTAATTAGTAGTTTTTGTTTGGTTTGAGATTAGAAAGGTCAATCTCATATATATATATATATATATATATATATATATATATATAATTCTGATTTTGGAATAGATAAGAGAGTGATGAAATAGATACAGAATTTTGAGTGTTAACAGGAGATTTTATACTCTTTTCATGTTTGAATCTGATTTTGTAAACTCATGTTAAATGTTCAAAGTAATTTATTTTTGTTGTAGCATGAATACTATGTTTTTTATATCAAATTGAAAACTTCATTTAAATTCTTACACTGTGTAGTGTTTTGCTATTTAAATTTAGTACAGAAGTATTAGTTTGATTTACTATTGCCATAAATGATTTACTGAAGCTATTTCAGTGTTGTAATCTGAGTTTTAGTTTGTTATTATAATTCCCCTATTCTATTGTAACTCTGAAGCTATTTCTGTGTTGTAATCTGAGTTTTAGTTTGTTATTATAATTCCCCTATTCTATTGTAACTCTGTTTGTTGTAGCTTATTATGCAGATTAGAATATGCAGAACATATCGTTCACTGAAACAGTTGTTGAAACTGTGGTTGTAGCTTACTGTTGATGAAACAGTTGTTGTAGTTTACTGGTGTTATTACAAAGTGCTGAAAGTCTTGTTGTAATTGTTTGTTGTTTCTTGAAGCACTTCGTTGCATCCTTCAGTAACATACACTTAATAAAGTTTTGTAAGTTGAGACAATTACTTCCATGTCCAGTCAACAACAACTTGTTCTTTTTTCTCTACATGCATTTGTTATCAAGACCAAACAATGTTTACCCTATACAACATGAGACACGGAAGATTTTGGGGTACTCTATATGTCGACGTACATCGAAGAAAGTTCTGTGCGTTTACATCCATAGCCAATCAACAACAACGTGTTCCTCTTTCTATGCATGGATTTCTCATAGATCCATGGCCAATCAACAACATCCTGTTCCTCTTTCTATGTATGTATTTTTTATACATGTCGAGAGAAGTTGTAACTTCATACATTCGTTGGCCTGAAAACTACTAAATATGGCAGGCAGCAGCACGATTCTGATAGTTAGAGCTACAGGCTACATTGGTCGGCATATCACCAAAGCCAGCCTTGCTCTTGGCCTTCCTTCTCGTGAGAGATTCCACAGCTTCTTATAATTATGAGAAAATCCAGCTTCTGGAATCATTAAAGGCCTTAGGTGCTAATATCGTCCAGGTAAGTAAATCCCTAAAATAATATTTTAGGGTAAGATATTCAATAAAATTATTTAGATGTGGTGGAGTAGATGATTTAGACATAACTTATTAAGAATGAATATGTACTTTTCTTTCTCCAGGGTTCGCTGGAGGAATATGAGAGTCTTGTAGAGGCAGTTAAAATAGTGGATGTAGTTATCTCCGCAATAGGTGGAGGTTCTTCACAAATGCAACTACTCCACAGTTGTATGGGACCGTTTATGCTTCAACGCAATATTATCAAGGCTATCAATAGAGTTGGAACCTCAAGGCATGGATTATAGTTAATTAAGTTTTTTTTTAAATATTAATAATGAATCATTTGGATGTATCATAAGTTGTGATCAATTAGGTGTTTTTAAAAAAATGATATTAATAAATTTGGATTTGTCATAAATTGTGATCAATTTAGTTTTGTAGAAAACAATAAATTTAATTAAGTGTGCACCTTCTTATATCTATTACATATATGAATGCATTTACTAAAATAATTAAAACTAATCATGAAAGTTTTTTAGTTAACCGAATGTGGCTGAGGCTGGTCGGTGTTTTGATAATACGTTGGAAGTATTTATTGGAAAATAATTAAACGGGTTATGAAAAATTTAATTAACCAAACATGGCTCAGGATTCCCAGTGTTTTGATAATACAGAGATTTTTTCCGGCAGAGTTTGGGAATGACGTTGACAGAATGAATGCAGTGGAGCCTGCAAAGAGTTCGTACTTTGCAGTAAAATCTAAAATTAGTCGTGAAATTGAAGGCCAAGGAATTCCTTATACATACATTTGGTACAACTTTGCTGGGATTTTTGTCACAACTTGAACCATGCATTTTCTTCTTCTTTGGATTATGGTGTATCCACATCAATCCTCTTGGTTTAATGGATAAGTGTTCCCATTTGCAGCTTTGAGTTTAAAATGGAAACTCTTTGTTTCCGCTGATAGCTTGCATGTGCTTCAATGATAGCTTGCATGTGCTTCAATGGAGAAGAAGTTGAAGGTGATAGGTATATATGACTATGCAATCAATGAAGAAGAAGCTCAAGGTGATAGGTATACATGAAAATTGTCTTGGTTAGAAATGATGATTTCATAAAAGAGTTTATTATAAAGCTAAAGTGGGAAATTGGTCCCTGTATCAAACACATGTTGAGTTGGAAAGTTATGGTGCATTGTGTTTTGTAACTAGGTATAAATAGGGAGCACAAAATACCAATGAAATATACCTCTTATAGTGATCATTATATTCTCGTTGGATTTTAAGAGGTCAAATTGTGCCATGGTTACTTAGCTGCTATGATAAGAGGAGCATAAATGTAGTTTTTAGTGTCACCACAAAGCCATCCATGATTTTTGATATATTCAAATAGTTGTTTCTATTGAAACTTGCACTAGCATTTTATGATGGAGGTTGAAGTTCTTTGTGATGAAAAGACATGAAATTCCTTACTTATCCAATGGAAGCCACATGATCATAAGGTTCTTTGATATACTCCATGGGTGGTTTGAGAATAGGATACAACATCGTGCTAGATTGCATGTAATGAGTCATGGAAGAGTGGTATGGTTGCTGCATTGATTGGTGCAAAGTGACAGCATGGTCATATGGGAGCTTTTCCATAGTGCCATATGTTGCCCACCATATAATATTTATAACATAATGTAAACCCCCATTTTTAACTTGGACAAGATTATGACCTAGCTAGTGTTATATATCCCTATGGAAATCATTATCATAATATGTTGTTGGGATATGAAATGGAGTTGATAAAGGAGCGAAATTTCCAGCTCCTAATGTGTGGTAAACATAGCACCCACAAGAGGATGGAAACTAGAGTAGTGTTTCAATGGAAAATAAAGTGATATGAATGTGTGGTGTATCCAAGCAATTTTGGAAAAGCTATCTGATATAATATATAAAGAGGTAGAGTTCTAAATACAAGAAATAAATGTGGTCGAGAGAGTGATCCCAAAATAATGGCATAAGGTGATCAATCATGGAAGGCTTGGAACCATGACTATGGTTGGATGTTGAAGGAACAAAAAGAGTGTGTGTAAACCTCAATTGCTGCATTTTATTTATGTGTGTCGTACAATGGAACTAAGGATGATAATTTAATGTTAGGGGTGGTTTTCACGCAAAGATATATGGATCAATCATGGCAGTGTTAATAGTGTAGGTTTTGGCTTTAATCTTTCACCAACAAGCCATTCATTCCCATTGGGTTTGAAATCCGTAGAATTATTAGTATACAACACATTGACCTTACCTTGGTTTGAGAAACCTGCAACTTTTCCCAAAGGAACGTAGCATTTTGGTAAATCAGCAGCTTGAATAGTAGAACCATGTGGTGGGATCTAAAAACAAAACACATCTATGAGATAGAGAACAACAAATATCTGGATACTAACTAGAAAATTAGAACAACAACCAAACAAAACAACCTTTGCAATATATACACACCTTAGTCACAGGCCTCACAATCTAGGTTGGAGGACCTGTAGAATGAACATTTCCATGGGGCATGGGTTGACCTACAAAAACTGAATGTGATGGTTGCGGTGCCTTAGATGGCTGAGTTGATCCTTTTACATCCTAAAGCAACATTTTGTTTCCTTGTTGCTGGTGCAACTTTCGAATATGGCACCTAAGAGACAGTTGTTGTGGAATGGATTTTTCTATAGGGATGGAATAATACTTTCTATAATACCACTTGTGCCATACCTTGGAGTGGTCATATTATTCCATAGGGACAGAATAAGAATTGGAGCATGTACTCCATTCATAGTGTGAAAAGAAATCTATTGACATCAAAGAGAGCATAGAACTTGGTGTTCATCCATTCTAGTCTTAAACTATTGTCATGTAAATATTCTCACTACAGAGAGGGGCCTTGTAAGGAATGGGATGTGAATCCTAGTTTTGAGGAGTCTACTGGAGATGGTGTCTTAAACTTGAATATTGATGTTGATCCACCACCATCTAATGATGATGAATGGGAAAGCAATCGATTCCTTAAGCAACGTTTGGCATGATGAAAACAATCATGGAGATGAGGACCTGAGCTCTTTAGATCATGATTATGATGGTTAACCTTCTCTTCATTAATGTTTGTAATACATGCACTTTTTTTATTTTCAAGTTTGTATAATTAGAATTTAGCTTACGTGCACCCAATCTTCCCTATTTCTGGAGTTTTGTACACCCAAACTACCTTATTTATAGAGTTTTGTACTTGACATGGAGCTGTAGATTCCTGGCAAACTTGGTGCTTGTTAAGTTTGTAATCTATAAGTTACAAGTGGTTTCTATTAAAAAACCTTTTGTGTGGTGTACTTCATTAACTATATGAGCCAAAGCATCTCCAATGTCTTTTTTGTTCTTGCCTTAACCTTTAGCACTTCATGTAAAATCTCATAATTGTTTGATGATGAAACCTTTTCACTAATTGGAGAAAGAAAGTATAGATCTGAGGTAAACATCCAATCTTATTTAATTTCTGCTTCATTTTTCTATACATAACCACCCTTAAACATATGATTTTTCTCCAATGAGTAGTATGTTTTTGATCTCCTTATCAGAAACAACCAATGCATCTACCACATTTTTTATGTTGTTATATTTTAAATTAATTTTTACATTAATATATTAATGGTAGTCCCAAGGCATGTCCATCGTCAACTAGCAACAACCACTTTATAAAAGTGGTTGCTATACACCGATCGGCATCATTTTTCACCTTTCCAAATTAATGATGTTGATCTACATATATCAACCACTTTTATAAAGTGGTTGTTGCTAGTCTTTTAGTAGTTGATGAAAAACCTCCCCCAATTATGTAGTGATGAAATCTTATATATATACAAAGAAATGATAAATTAAGTAAGATTAATTATTTACAGTATTTGAAGCTTCAAATCTTGATATTATATTCCAAATGTATGTAAAATTATACAAGATATCAATAGCCTTGATGTGATGTTAAGTGAAGGCAATACAGTATTAAGAGATCAAAGGAGAATTGACAAGATGTCACAAAGAGACTTCATGGATAGTACTTAGTATGAGAAGGCTTTTTCTCAAACATATTGCATTTAATCATTGCACTACTTTGCAAGATATACTAAGATGTAGGGAGAAGGTGGAATTTTCCAAAGTTTTTTTGACTAATGTATTACATAATAGCAATTTTAGGGTTATGAGGATTTAAGGACATGAGTTGGGGGTTATGTTGGTTATGATGGATAAAAACACTCAAATATATCTTTGTTTTGGGGACAAAATGTATTATATCATTTTTAAAAGAATTAATACAATTTACAAATTTTGTTGTTCTATTAATTTACATTTTCAAATTTGACTTAATTTTATTTGATGTTGTTATAATTGTAATATTTTTCAATTAGAAAACCATTTTGTACTAATTCCTTTATTAAAAATAAATTTAATTAAACATGTAATATTTTATTTAACACATTTTTTTTTAAATTGATTTTTTTTTTTTTTAACTTTTCATTCTGAAAACTGAAAAGGCTACATCTTAATTTATTGTTTTCAATTGAATTTTTTTGAAAACTGAAAAGGCTACATCTTCCATGATTATATACTCTTCTCACTAGAACGGACCCTTCAAATTTAATGGGCACAGGCCATTCCAATCAGTGGACGCCTATAGGCCTAATTAATAGGCCAATAATAAATGTGGTCAGTTAAACAGGCGTGAGTATTTTCATTTTCTGGGGCAACTTGCCTGCATACCAGGGGATGCCTGCCAACGTGGGGAAGGCGATTTCGACTGCGAGGTATCTTTACGTAAGTCCTACGAAAACCCTTTGAACGAAGCGAAGGAAAAATATATTGACAGAAAACATGGAAGTATATCGGGTTTGGTGGGTAGCTTTCACCTCACGCGAGAGCAGAATGCAACACCAGGTTGTGTGTACTTGAAAAATCGATAACCCAACGCGCCAGGCAAGTTGCAACTTGCAGTTATTAAAAATCGAAGGAAGAAGGATATATATAAACAAGTCTCTGTGTCGTGTTTTAATCACTGCTTTTCTTTTCAGAGATGGCTGCCTCTTCACAAGTTTGTCATAATAATGAATTTTTGAATGGTGGGTTGGCTTTGCCAGACGTGAAGAGAATCAATAGTGGAATGTTGGTGCTTGAGAAGATCGATTATATGGATGCTAATCCAAAAGAACCCCATTCTGTGATTCATCTCAAGGACGAGAGGCTGAACGGGGTTATGAAATTTGCTGAAGATGAAGTCGGATTAATCGGGCAAACAGTTGATGTTGATGTTGATGGAAAGGGCAGTACTGAGTTGGAATCAATGAAACAAGGTGAATTAACAGACGGGTATTCTGGAGCGATCTCGGTTTCTGATACACTAGGAGACATGCATTCAGAAGGAAATTTGACATATTACGACGATCTTCTGGCAGAGCTCGATTTATTCGTGGACAATACCACTGGCGAACTTGGAATGATCATGAACCTTTTCGATGGAGATTCAATGACTAATATGTATTCAGATCCCGTGTATGGTTATGCTGAGACTCCGGTAGTTTTCTATGGGTCTCTGTGGGAGGATGATATTTGGCAGTTGAATGAACCTCCAGTAATTCAAAACGGTTTTGAATCACCGCGACGAGAAGAATTTAGAATTAGTGGAGCGGAGTTTCACGACGGTCGGATCGATTTTAGATCAATCCATCCAGCTGTGAGCTCCACTCTGGAGGAAGGCCTGTAACTAGCACAGCAGCAAAATAGCTGCTGGTAAACGCCGAAAGGAGTTTAAATTTATATTAAAATTTAAAGTTATATTAAAGTTATATTTTAAATAAAATTTAATTATATTAAAATTATATTTAATTATATTAAAATTTAATTTAATTAATGTAAAATTAAATATAATGTAACTCTAATATATGCACTTGCAACTGGAAGGTAACTCTAATAATCTACGCACCTGCAACGCATTTTCTTATTATAATATGATCATTTTGCCCATCATGACCATCACAGTGAAAATGGTGAAGTATGGTCGAATCTACCTGAACATATAGATGCGGACACCCACGATCATTCATTTCTCTTTCATCATTCATTGTAACGCACGGGAAGTTAATCTCTGAATTTCCGGCGGCTTCCATCGACACAGATATTCAGTCCTCGTGATATATTCGAACGTTTGTGATATATATTCATACTATCATACTAATCCAAGTCGTGATATATTCTAACGTTTGCCGATCATCACTAATAACGCTCACCATGATCACGAGTTTAGTTTCACTCTGTTTAATAAGCCACACAAAGCATTTCACATCCACGCGCCCGCCCTGGTAAAAAAAAATGACGGCGCACTGTAAAACACACAGAAGAAACGGCAAGGTAGATACTTACAGTTCATAATCCGCGGCTATACGCATCCGCCCATAACAATAATTTTTGTTGTTATTTCTTAATCATTGAATGTGGCAATCTGGTGGTGATCAAGTAATTTTTTAATTTTATTTAGTAAATGTGAAAAAGTAATTACATAAACGTACGTCTTTATAAATGAGCGGAACTTAATTTATCAAAATCTCATCCATTGATTAGAGAGGACGACGAAGAATATGCCAGCATCTTCAATTGCCAACCCTAAGATTGAAATTTATAATTAAAAGGTGATTAATTGTGCCCATTGTCAATAGGTATACGCCTTTCGGCGTAATTAAAAGGTGATTAATTGTGCCCATTGTCAATAGGTATACGCCTTTCGGCGTAATTACGTATTGTGAAGAAAAATTGCCTTATTTGTTAAAAAAAATGTTTAACATTATTCCTTTACGTGATTATGAAATCTCTCTACTCAACTCTGTCTATTCTAAAACATAAAATATAGGACTCGTGTATTGCCTCTCACGCCAAATAGCCAGTTTTCATTATCTTGGATTGCGACGAATTTTATTCCCGGAAACTCTTCCGGAAAAAATCAGACTACCTAAAACAAAAGTAGCCTGTTTTTATAATGTTGTAGGGCTGTGAAATTCAATAAATAAAATATAATATTGTATTTTAATTTGAAATTCTGCTGGTTTGGGCTCAGACTTGAAAGACGTGCAGCTACAGACGCAAACACCACGGCCCTTCAAAAACGATGGGCCAGGAAACCACTGGAACTAGAAAGTCCTGGTGGGCATTTGGAGGGAGGTTTCATTGCCCGTGGAATAAAAATGAGAAACTTGCAACATGTGTCAGGACACTCTCTGAAAAATCAGTGCACATGGCAGCGCGTGTTTACAGAGACACATTATACATAGGTATTGTTTACTGCCCCAAAAGCATGGCACCAGCCGTTCGCTCACTGCCATTACGCCCTGTCGAGCATAGATTGAGCTTCATCAGCTGTACGAAGCGCCGTTCACGTGCTTTTGCAATGTACATGTCGTGCTCAAGTGCTTTGGATGGCATCATGGCTGTGCCTGTCCCTGTGTCTGCCGGTGCGTGCC
>ML778116.1:781436-796023 GCA_009831015.1 Picea engelmannii | reverse complement strand
ATTGTTGAGATTATAATAAAAAAAAATTAACAACCATTCATAAGATCATTTAGTTTATAACTTATGATGAAAGTTTTTGTAATCATTGCATAAATACTATAGTTAAATAACATTATAACTTATCATGAAAGTTTTTGTAATCATTACATAAATACTATAGTTAAATAACATTAGTAATGATATATAAAGTTATTTAGTTTATAATTAAAGATGAATTCTTTTATTTTAATATTTTCATTAAATTAAATTATTGATTTTTTTAAAGTTATTATTAATAATGGTGAAGGGGAATGGGAGGTCTGTGGTTTCGCTCGGCACTCTAGCATAGAACTTGAGGCTTAGTCGTAGGCCCAAGTGGGGGTCTCTTCTCGGTGGTCCATGTTCTCCACTTTCTCTCACTCCTTTTTCCCGGCTCCCTCTCCCGACCCTTTCTCTCTCATCACTCCCTCTCCCGCGGACTGATTAAGGTTCCAGGGAGGTTATCACAGTTTTTCCCCCGATAGACTCCCGTCCAAGCAAGTTCTTAGATTTACCCCCTGTTATCGACACTCACTGTCTACGCCCGTTGCAATCAAGGATATAGAACTGTTAGAATTTGAGGCATATTTTTTGGACAAGAAGAAGATATGGGTTTCTCCACCTGGAACCTAACCCAACTCTGGTGCAAGCTCGAAGGAAGATAAGTGTTTTCTGGAGGATCATGAAGGCTCTAGTGGTCCGAGTTTTCTTACCTTAGGAGGTTGGGATAGCTTTGGGGGTCTCTAATCAGAGGCTTTGATCGATGCTAGGTCTATTGTGGCCTCACCCTTACCTATTCTCTCTCCTCTAGAGATGGATCTCTTGTTGAATTATTGTATCCTTTTCCCTCACTAGAAATTCGGGCGCAAAGTGACTCTAGGACAATAGAACAACTTGTTGGTGACCTCTCAGGAACTAGGAAGGATTTTCCTTCTTCTTACAACCCTCTCGGTAACATCCACAACTAGGTCAAACCTTGTTCCGATCAAATAATCCCCACTCATGGTTGCGATGTGCAAGACAAAGGGTGAAGTTCTCACTCAGAGACTAAAGGTAACTCCTTAATATCCCTTTCACCAATGCTTTCACAAAAGGTTCGACAACAGGATAGCATGTAGGAAGAAGACTCAAAGGAAGAAAGTAGACAAAGGGAGCTTCAGGAGTAAGAAAATCCTCGTTATGTGGAAATCAATCAAAGGTCTTCTTCATCGAGTAAGAAAACTTATTCGTCCATCAAGTCGGCTTCCCCTCTCAACCTATCCTAGGGAGACGATGTAATGCTTCCACAAGTCCAAGACATGGTGGAGAAGGTGCTAGTAGGAAGAGAAATTGGCCTATATTTCAGTCAACAAACCTTGGAGGAATGGGTTGGTAAAACTTTGGGGAGGAAGCTAGAGGTGGCTTTAGAGGTCCAAACCCTAGCCAAGGGGTGGTTCATGCTGAAATTTATGAAGAAAGAAGAGGTGGAATGGGTGTTAAAATCACTTTGGCATTTAGACTTAACCTCGATTTTGTTAAAGAAGTGGTATCCTCTTTTGATGCAAGCAGAGAAAGAGTGGATGAACTTCCAATTTGGGTGAGACTATTGGGGATTCCAGTGGAATTCTGGACTAAGGAGGGTTTCAGACTGTTGGGAAACACAATGAGAGCTTTTTTAGGTGATGATATGTCTTTCTTAGAGACAAATAAAATGTCGGTCGCTTAGATTTTGGTGTTCTTAAATATCAGAAAAGGCCTTGCGGAGGAAATAAACCTGACTTGGAGGGGTATTTGTTTGGTTCAGAAATTGGATTATGAGGGAATTTCACTTAGATGTCGAAGATGCCACAACCATGGTCATGTGGAAAAGGATTGAAAATTTCCTTTTCTGGAAAAGAAATGAGTCTGAGAACCAAAGGGCCTAAGAAGGAAAAGAAGAGAGGAGCATCGCAACTGGAAGATGACCCTCCCCTCGCAACATCGAGGCTTTACTCTTTGAAGGTCCAGGATCAATATGGGTTTTCAGCGTCAAATCCCCTTAAGGAAAGTGGGGATTATATGGATCTCGGACATGAGACAAATTTCTCCCCAAAAGGTCAATTGGTCTTGTGGTTGTCAGAGCAGTAGGATCTAGCTCATCCCATACCACCATCACATCCTTATTATCCTTTTCATGCTTTCAATTTAAATGTTCATTCTATTACTCTTGTTGGGCAGGGGTGGGCTGGGATCTCCAAAAATCTATTACCAACTTCATGTTTCGCATTAAATTTGACCCAATCTTCCCCTATGCCTTCTTCCTCCATGATTTCCTTGAACCCTGTCAATCCCTCAAATCCTTCTCGCGAGATTTATTCTTCCCCTTCATCCTCGAGAGACTCGGAGGAGGAAATGATTCCCTACCATCTTCGTAACAAATCAATTCTGACAATAAAGGAAATAAATAAGAAGTTTGAAGGACTAATTCTATACCCTCCTACCACCCAAGGGATAAGGGGGTAAGGTAGGAAATCCTTTTTGTCAAAAGAATAATCCAAAGCATCGTTGGATATAGCAACAGAAAAACAACAGTTGATTCTTGGGGTCCTTAGAGAATCTCATCCCTTGGAATGGGGTAGGACATGAAAAAAATTTCATTAAACTTTATGGGTGTAGCGAGCCCCTCCAAAAAGTCCACTCTCCAAAGGTTGGTGGAGTTAAACCAACCTGATATCATTTTTTTGCAAGAAGTGTTGGGGGATGAAGCAGTGATTACCTATTTCTTAGAAACAACACTCAAAAGATGGAATTTCTTCGGTACAAGTGTTAGAGGGAGATCAGGTGTTGGGTCTGTGTTATATTCTTTGCACGAGTAGCAGTGTCACATTTTTTCTTTGGGAAACATGTTGCATTTTTGCGTCATTTTTCATGTTGCCTCGATTTTCATGTCCATTTTTGGGAGGTTTTTCAGCACATGGTGTTTTTCCAATGGTTTTCTATTTTTGGTTAAGGAATTAGGCTTGTGGACTAATCCAGGTCATTGGGTTAGGGTTTTGGATGTCGATGGCTCATATATGCATATTGCATTGTAAACAATGTATCACTATGAAGGAATATAGAATATGATGGTTTTCCCGGTTTCGGTTTACAGGTAAAACTCTTTGTGTAATGTTTGTATTTTCCATTGTATATTTTATATTTTTATTGAAAATTTGTTTGTAGTAAATACTGTACAAGGTTAAAATCTACATCAAGAAGCTTGGGAATTAGATGGAAATCTAGTAAAATAAATATCTTAAGCTCTTGGAGCTATGAATTGGTTCTGGGAGAAAGAGTATTTTCCAAACTCCTTGGAAAGGAGTTTTCTGTCATAAATGTGTATGGCCTCCACCAAGACAGAGAAAATTTCTCGAAAGGTCTGTTGAGGAAATCCTTTCTAAATAATCATGACATCATTTTGGGAGGAGATTTAAATTTCTCCTTGGGAGAAATTGAATCATCAGGAGAAAAGGAGAGGACTGGCCCACTCTCAAATTTCTTCTCCCATATGATTGTAGGAAGGGGCCTAGTGGATCTAGTTCCTCAAAAAATAACTCTAACTTGGTGAAACAAAAGACTGGTAAAGGAATATATTGCAAAAAGATTAGATTGTTTCCTCTTGTCAAGGTATATTTTGGATTCTATCCTCATGTGTAGAAAATGAGTAGGAAGTGGGGAAGACTCAGATCACCATGTTATTTTACTCGAATTTGTCCCCCAACCAAAAAAACCTACGAGTCCCTTTAAATTCAACTCCTCATGGCTAAAAGACGGCAAGTTTATACCTCTAGTAAAAGACATTTGGACGCCCATTGATTCCTCCATAGGTACGCGGAAAACTATTCAAATGGCCACAAACTTGAAAAGGTTGAAGAAAGAGACATACCAATGGGAAAAAATAAAAAGGAAAAGAGAAGACCAGGAGTTGGATGAGATAGAAAATGACCTTCAGGACCTGTATGAAGCAGAAGGAGGAGGGTACTCCAAATAGGAATCCAAAGACCAATTTCTCAACCTTGAAAGGAAGAACAATCTTTTCCACCAAAAAAGAGAAGAAGAGTGGCACTTAAAAAATAGAGCTTTGTGGCTCAGAAGTTGAGATGAGAACACAAAATTATTCCAAGATTATGTGAAAGCAAGAAGAATGACAAATACTATATGGAGTTTGATTGGTCCTTTTGGAAACAAATCCTCCTCTTTCCAACACATGGCACAATTGAGTACTCTCCACTTTAAAAATATCTTTAAGGAAGAGGCTCACCACCAAATTGAGGCCATCTTGGGAATAATCAAACCTTTCCCCAGATTTGAAGAAGTGGAAGATAATATGGAAGTAATGAAAGAAGTACAGGAGGAAGAATTAAAGGAGATAATATTCAGTTTCCAAAAGCATAAAATCCCATGCCTAGATGGTTGCTCTATGGAATTTTCCTACAGATCTTCCTACAGGTCTTCCTGCTCCTTTGGAAACAATTGAAGTGGGGATGAAGAAGTGTTTCCTACAGATCTTCCTGCTCCTTTGGAAACAATTGAAATATGAACTCAGACAAATTCTCCAGCAACAATAGAGGCAATTATTCAGACCGAGGAAGTAGTTCACTCCACTGAACATGAGGCCATCATTAGCAGGTTAGAAGAAGAACTGGTGCAATCCCAACAAACCCTGAATTAATGTAGAAGTGAAGTGGTAACAATGGCAGAACATCAGAAAGTTGTCAAACAACTTCAAGCCATGTCAACTATAGAGAATGAGACCTTTGTTGAGCTCAACAGAGCTCAAGGAAAGGTGAAGAAAGTACAGGGCCAGTTAGATGGAGCCTTGGAGAAAATCAAAGAAATTTTCTCTATTTATTCTGATATAGTAGCTTGCAGGGCCCCTGCTACTAATTACATCTTATTTTTATTAGAAAGTTATATGTTGCTAAGGATAAAAGCTATTAGAGAAGGAAAACCTTTTGAGTTCACCATTGTTTTTTTTTTTGTTTCATGTTTTAGAGAACAAGAGGAGGGAGTACAATACTTTATGTTTGAACTATACCTTCACAACTTCATCATAGGAGAGAACAAAAAAGAGATCCCCAATCCTTTCACTGGGGACATGCAGTTTCAGGCATTCTTGTCCTTTGCCAAAAACCAAACCAGGTGGGCTAAAGAACACGTGGTTTTTATGAAAAGGGAGACTGGGCTAGACCTATGGATCAGAGGGGAACCTCCTAAAACCATTAAAACCATTATGAAGAACATAAAATTCATGAAGAGGGAGAAGGTTGTAGAATATTTATCCCCCATCCATAGACATGTTATAAATTCAGGTCTATAGACCCCCCTTCAAAGACATGTTATAAATTCAGGTCTATAGTATTTTACAGGGCTTAAAGAAGAATCCATTTTTGTTGCTAAACTAAGATGGGATGTCTCCTCAAACGCAGTCAAGAACAGGGCACCCTTTGGTTTCAGAAATTTTCATGCAGCCACCTTCAGGTTAGAGAGGTATATCAGAATGATCCTAGATGAAGGACCTGCCCGGATTGGATGTACGTACAGTCTTCCTATTATTTGGTATCCTCCAAAGGGTTATCAGAGTATTTATGAAATTCTTAGGAAGGAAGAAGATGCATCTTTTGAAGAGCTTAAAGGTAAGACTGGGTTTAGGAGACTTGGAGAAAAGACCACTCCTCCCTTTAGTGTCACTGCTTTACATGTAAAATATTTTCTTGCATGAGGACATGTGTTAAGCCCTAATATTGGCTCATTACCCCTTAATTGGGGAATATTACATTAGTAATGTTATTTTATTTATGTCAGCTTTATTCCATTAGTTGTAATTATACCTCCTAGTCTCCTATATATGCCAAGGAGACATTTTCATTTGGAATCATCTTGTACTTGAACATTTATGTGGGGTAAAAGGAGGTTTCCCCCTCGAAGAGGCTTATTATCTGAAATTATCTCTTTTTCAAGGAATTGAGTACTTATTCTAAGGTTTTTCTATGCTATATTGATATTTGGTTCTTAACATATGGTATCAGAGCTCAAGGTCTTAGGGTTTCACTGCTGCATCTGAGACACCTTCGCATTTTTTCTATAACTTGTTTTCTACAACGTTTCATAAGGAATGACTTGGAGTATATTTAGTAGATGGATCAAGGTAAGTTGGGTTAAAATTTCAGCTCCTGAGGCCTTATACTTTCGTAGATACAACATGTGCAAGATAGGGTTATGGAATCATCCTGAATTGAGTCATTGCGGAATTTTCGCTATAAACCGTTTCTTGTAACGTTTCAGACGCTGAACTCTAGAGTCTATTCACATAAATTAGTAAGGTAACGATGGTAAAAATTTAATCTTTTGGGTCATCTTAACTTTGTAGATACACCCTGTGGAAGATAGGGTATCTGACTAGTCTCAGGAAGGTGTTCTAGGTAAAACAATCATAACCTCTTCCTAGAGTATCCAAATTGAGTGAGACCAATTTCATTGGATAGTGGACAGTCCGTAGTATTTCTGGTACGAGTTTCAGAATTTTATATCAATTATTTTGTGTGGGGCATGCTATATAAGTGAGATCTCCTGGAAAGGCCAAAAATTAGCAATTTGTGGGGAAGTTACCGTAAATTCCACTTGGCACATCCAATTTTGATCAGACCTATGGCATTGCAGAGAAGAAATATTAGAGAACTACAAAAAAAGAAAGTTTCATACCCAGAAGGGCCGAAACTTGGGAGATACAACAGAAGATAGATTGTCTAGCAGAACCACCTCAAAATCAAGGTTCAAAATTGATACTTGGCCAACATGCCACCCAAAAAGGGAACTTCTACACCAAATAAGCCTCCAGAAAATCCTACTTGGACTCTTGATGAAGGTGAAGAAATGCGTAGGGACATAAATGATTTACAAAAGAAGACAGTAACAAAAGATGAACTACGAGAGATGATGGATTCAACAGAAGCTAAGTTTGAGGCAATAAATACTAAGATGGACGATTTAAAAGGGGAGATCATGGAAGTATTGAAAAAAATTGTAATAGTGTTATAACCCTAATTTGCACCATACATGCTTACCTGGCATCATGCCATCTCAGATCCCTTCTTTGCCAAAGCACTGCTGAACAACTCTTTAAAAAACCTCTTTTATAAGGGCCCACGCACCCTACTCCATTACTGCACACGTGTACACGCTTGCTGACCTAAAACAGGCCGCATGGATCGACAAAATCATGAAAAAAGGAAAGTTGTTGACGGAACACACAACTTTGGGTGAGTTAACTAAAGCTCTTGACCATGCATGGCCGAGGGTTCATCCAAATACCTAGCTTCTTTTAGCCTATAAAAGAAGGGCTAGGGGTCCCATTTGGAGGAAGAGAAATAGAGTAAAGAAACTCTGCCCAATTGCATATTCCCATTGTCCCAACCCTTTATCCATCCTTGTGCAAGAAGATATACAAAGCAAAGAAGTTGGAGGACATTTGAAGAGGAGCCCAGGATCAGGATTCGCAGAGCAGTGGCCGGTCTCGACATTGTAAGTTGATTCATTAAAGTTAATAATAAAGAAATTCTTTTCCCATCCCACTATATGAGTTATTCATAGTTCAGTAAATATATGTTTGAATCTCTAACCCATTAGTCTATAGGTAAAATGCATGTGTATTTTGGTGCTTGTTTTGTATGCAGGTCAATATTGAGAGGATAGCTGCCAACAAGCGATCAAGCGTGAAGGAGGATCAACATCAAACATCCGAAACAAGGTATGTTGGTCTAAACCATGTCTTTGCTAAAAAGGAATGGGGTTTAAGTCTGGGGACGAAGGTAGAAAGTAGATTTCTTTTGGTCATATCTGCATGCATAAGATAACCTTATTTGCTAGTCCATAAGGAGATTTCCCTCACAACAGAATTGGTGACCATACTAGGGAGAGTCTCTAGGGTTCCTGGAATTTTATTTTTTTGGGGTAGTTTTAAAAGACTAGTTTTCTTGCATGTTTTTTTAGTTTCTGCAAAGTCTGAGCTAGCAGAGAGACTAGTTTCCCATACTATTTGTCTTTGTTATTTGCTTGACTGTGTTTTCTCAATACCCGCACAAGTACACGCGGCCTGTTTAAGGTCTGCGTGCATGTACCCGCACCCTACTCTCCTACATCCCACGTGTAAACGCTAGCTGAAGAAGTAGTAGTAGCGTGTAGAGTCCAGAAAATTTTTGAGGCAGTCGTCCTCTTCCCTGTCAGAATTAGATATTCTCAGGTGTTTTCTATAATTCTTACTAAGTCTTGGTTGTTTGCAGTCTTGTCTCAGATTGGTTTGTTTTACAAATTGTTTCCTTACATTGTTTGCTTTTTCTGTTAAAGAGAGTGTCCAAGCCTTCAAGAGATCCCGGTTCTCAATATCAGTGGTCTCTTCCTGGTTAAGATTATCTGTTGTTATTTTTTTATTTATTTTTTTATTTTTTCAAAGTTTTAGAGATACACGTGGCATGTAGAAGGTCAGCCTGCATGTACACGCCCTCTGTCTCTATACAACTCGTGTTCACACGCTTGTTGTTGGATTATCAGTAGCGTGCTTGTGCAGGATAGTTTTTGTTGAGGGTAAGGCAATCATCCTTTCCCTTGATGAGAGTTTATACCTCTCAGGTTTTTGAATCTCTGTCTTAGCAGTCAGTAGCTTAGGATTAATCTTAGCCTTAGCTTGCTTTTTCTCATTTAAAAGTTGTCATAAATATATATATATATATATATATATATATTTAGGGTTTTTAGACAGGTGTGAGAGTCATTTTTTAAGTTGCTAGTGTGTGATTTCTTGAAGTGATTCTTTACGATCTGCGATTAGGCCAGAATTATTTTTCTTGGTTTTTTACTTGTTGGTATTTTTCCTTTTTTCTTTATCAGCATTTAAATAAATAAAAAAATCTCTTTCATTTTCTTGTTTGGTTGAAGAGTGTGATTCTGCATTATTAACCAGGGAAAAGTCTTTTATTTCATAAGTTATTTGCAGTTTACTTAGATCATAAGTAGCTCGAAGTCGAGTGAAATTCCTTTTGAGTTTGTTGTCCAAAATCTTAAAATATTAAAAAAAAAAAAAAAATTAAAAGTTGTTGAAATTTTGCATTAAGTGAAAGTTTTTGTTTCCAGCTTTTTATTCATTTTTACTTTCGTCTTTTACACATCATCAATTTCACTTTCATACGCCTTGACATAATACAAGCCATAAAATTAACACTAAATCTAAAATTTATTAGACTTTTATGTTTGTAGGGTTAACTAACTAGTTCAGGAGTAGGGCCTTGGATTAGGTTGGAGAGGAAACTCTTCAAGGCCATTACAATCAAACATTGGAGTCTGAGTTAGGGAGTGTCCAAGTCGACTATCATGAAATTTATCCGGGACCCCCCTCTAACACAGGGGATAAGCATGAGGTCACGTGCGAAAAGGTAGCGGAGATAACCCCTCCAAAGTTGGACCAATCGTAGTGGAGAACACATATAGAGGGCTTGTTTTGGGATTTCGTCGATTGCATTTGCCACGGGGCTTCATGGGTCTCAAATCCATTCAAGGTCCTCAGTTGTATTCCAAACCACTTTCTTTCGATACCCTTGACAGGTTTCGGGCTCGATACCCTGCTCATTGTGGTCTACCCGACTTTCGACTATACCCGCTTGGTGACTGTTCACGCGCTGGCAACCTAATTGCCTATCTTTTTTAGGGACATACACAGGTGACTGCGGGGGTATAACCTGGTACCTAGGACAGATATTGGGCCACTCTTTGCAGAGTATACCCGGAGGGTGCTTCCGTTTTCGAGTTGCACTTGCACTAGTAAGTTGCTCTAATGTTGGTTGTTGTAATTGTTCTTCCAATTAATTTAGTGTTTGCCTGTCTTATCTTATAGGGAATTTTTTAGTGTGTGTTACTTTTTAACATTTAGACTACCCTAGAGTGTCTTTGATCTTCTCACACAGTGGAGGATCATGAGATCCGTCGGTAACGAAGGCTTCTTGGCCTGCCGCAGGTTACACTGGAGCCACCCCCACCACCACTAAGGCGAAAGCTAGACCAACAACGGTCTTTTGAAGTGACCAGGTCACAAGTAATTGTGCCCGACCAACATCCAGAGGAATCAACTATTTTAGACCTTGGAGCGCAAGCTTTTGGTCTGGTTGAAACCTCCACCACTGATCTTTTGGCACCCATCATAGTACCGATTCATCCTTACTTATACCAGACAGTGTTGCACGTGGAAATGGAAACAAATGTTGTTACTCCTTCTGGGAATTCTTCAATTCCCACTACGATCGTCACCACAGGAGAGTTTTCACCTCCTAACCCACCATCACCGGTCCGAGCCACCATGGTCTCGACCGCCTCTACATCACACAGTGGTCTGATCCCGTCTTTGGCGACGGCCACAACCCCTCTCACACCAAGTGCGACAAGCCATCCGTTCTCATACGGGATGCCTAGTTCGGGTACAAGTCCTGTACTTTCCTACTCCACTTTACAGACTTCAGGTCTGGGGGCAGGGAGCTCTAGCGCTCCTCTGCAAGGTCACATGGGGGGCACTCCTACTCCTTTTAACGCTTTTCCCTACGGAGGAGGTCATATACCTCCTTCGTCCCCTTCACTCGGTGGCTCGCATCGACAATCCGTCGGGCAACCTACACACCATAGTTTATTGGGAGCGTGGAGTCAAGGACCACTTTCACATAATATGCCAGTAGGTTTGACACCATTTTCTTTGATCAGAACGTTTGGTAACAATGCCTTCTCATTAGCCACCTTCCCGACTGGGCGCAATCTTAGTTTTGGACAACCATTCCTATGCAGGGTACTATTCCTGCACAGGGGGAAAACCTAGGAACTTCTTCCGCATCAGGGCCTTGGAATTCTTGGCAGGGATCTGTTCCCTCGTCCGGAATACCGATCTGGGGTAATTCTTTCCACAAAAAATGGAACCCCGGACAAACTACTATGCTTATCCCCACGGGACCGACATGGGGCAACCCTTCCCAAAGTTCTTCGAATGTAATGCATGCCCAACCATCTATGTCCTATTTTGGAAATCATCTGATGATGTCTCCACATACGCAAAATCCATATGTTGGCCAGGGCCATGG
This sequence comes from Picea engelmannii, assembly GCA_009831015.1. Taxonomy (NCBI): domain Eukaryota; kingdom Viridiplantae; phylum Streptophyta; class Pinopsida; order Pinales; family Pinaceae; genus Picea; species Picea engelmannii. The sequence goes on along the minus strand of ML778116.1, from coordinate 784,900 downwards.
TTTCTTCCAGAATCTAGGCTAGCAGCCAAACTTTTCTTGACAACCTGGTGCCAGTCAAACTCCAGGCCCCTTTTTCCCAGGTTATCACGAACAACCCAAACTACCCTTCTTGGGGACTTTGCACTTGCCAGATTTGACAAGGTTTTTGAATGACCCTATCTATCATGATCCGCGTTGGCCTCCTATGCCGACGAAGTTTCCTTCGGACATCCCAAAGTTTGAAGCCAAGCCTAATGAAGATCCAGAAGATCATGTGACTACCTTCTATCGTTGGTGCTCATCTAACTTGTCGAAAGACGACTCCGTATAGTTGTGATTGTTTCAACGTACTCTCATTGGGAGTGCCGCAAAATGGTACATTGAGCTTAATCGCTCAAGATACTCTTCCTTTGGCGAACTGGCGATGGCTTTCCTAAACCATTTCCATTTACCTGTGAGATAGGACGCTGGCACCAAGTTGCTTTCCAATTTCGAACATACAACAGCGGACCATATCTATGCTCACATCCGAGAATGGAGACGCCAGAAGAGTTTAATTAAGGTGCTAGTCCCACCAGCATTCTTGCTTGAGTGGTTCTTTAAGTCTTTGGTCCCATAGTTATCCAAAGACATCACGATGTCGAGAATATTCTCCGAAGAAGATACCATCATGAGATCTCAACAATTTGAGCTCATCTATTCTCAGTCCGGTTTATTATACAACATATTGCCAGATGCACCATGCTCAATACTTGATAAAACTAGAGAGAGAGCTGGACCACATGCCGATGGTATTTTTGGTTCAGCACAAACAAAGCCCGTTGAGCAATTGACAAAGCAATTGCAGCAGTTATCTATACAACACACAACGGCCAACCAAACTACTACTTTGGCTGCTCCCCCTACCAAAACGTTGGAGGTACACACAGTGAAATCGACTAACCCAAAGGCCACCCAACAGCCCGAAGGAAATAAAAAACAATGAAAGAAGGGTAAGGGGGATAAAATAACCTAACGATAATGCTGGCGGGGACAACACTGAGAAACGAAAGGCGAGGTATCCATGCAACTTGTGCGCGGAAGACCACTCGACCCATCTATGTCCTCGGCTTGTAGAAGCCCAAAAGTTTGTGACACAGCAACAGCCTGTTGTGTTGACCAATCCATTTCAACATGGGAAAAATCTAACCCAAGCCTCTACCAGCACGGAAGGGGGAAGCCAAGAACCCTCTCCGCCTGCGAATAACCCCGCATCCGCGAACGTATATATGGTTAGGGGTAATTCTTTTATATCGACTAGAGCGCATGACAATAGAAAACCAAGCACTTCTGAGAAGGGGAAAGAAGATGAACTCCCATCTCTTCCTCTACAGATTGAGAAGACGTTGTGTGAAACAATGACACACATTCCCAAAGGCGCATTCAAAAAAGCTTCTCATAACCCAAACGCAAGGGCCGCCCAGAACTACTCTGTGGTGGAATATTTATCAAAAACCCCTTGTGCGATGTCCACTTTAGAGGTCCTCCAAAGCTGCCCTTCCCAGAGGAAATCTTTGTTAACTGCTTTAGGACCTACCAAGACTTGTAATCCAAGTACAATCATGCTGAATACAACCGACTTAAAACCTCGTCTGCCTTACCACGTAGCATTTCAGATAGTAGTGTCTTATCCCATGAAAACTTTTACTTGGAATATCTTCCGCACAGTGGTTGATGAGGGCACCTCGACATGCGTGATGTCGTTGGCATGTTGGAAGGCCATTGGCTGGCCCGTTTTGTCTCCATCACCTACTCTCCTCACCGCTTTCGACGGTCGTTCATTCCGACCACTTTGTATCGTTCCTTCTTTCCCTGTACAGTTAGGAGGGAAGACCGTGTGTGTTGAAGTAGAGGTAGTCGATGCTCCCCTTGACTATAACCTCTTGTTAGAAAGGAGTTGGACTTATGCCATGCAAGTTGTGGTTGCTACAGTTTTCTGAGTCTTGTTGTTCCACACGAGGGCTGGATAGTGACCATCGATCAATTGTCTTTCTCCAAACCTGACCCTGCTTTGGGGGCATCCATGGTCCCGATGATTGATAATCCTCAACCAGGTGTTGTCAACATCGGGGTTGGTTTGTGCCCATATTTGATGGGTACCTTTGATTACCCGCCCCCTCAAGGTGATAGAAAGTTTATATCCAATCACCATAAGGTTGATATTTTTCAAGTTTTGTCATTCCGCACGACTTACTTCGACGATCTGTGGATACTTCCTTCCCCATCGGCCACGATGGATGGGACAGGGCACCCGGAAATGTCCATGCCCTTGTCCGCAGCTGAAGTAGCATACTCTTTAGTCCAACAAACTTCATCCCACGCTGATCCAGCTCCTGCACAAGAGTTTGATCCACTTCTAGAGCCTATTTGGGCTCAGGTTTCTCTCGCTCACACCAATTCATTAGACTTAGTCTTGCCCTCTGATGAAGCAATAATTGAAGCAGTGACTAGTCTGGATAAACCCTGGGAAGATCTTCATCACAGGTCATACTTTCTCCCAGAGTTAAGCCGAATTGAAGCCGGAGAATTCACCGTGACTATGACGGGAGATCGGTCTTGTCCTATTAATCCCTTAGCTACACATGAGGTTTATGCTGAGGGTAATATGGAAACTATCACAGAAACTTTATCAATCAATATCTCCTGAAACCCTGGCATCATGGAGAATGTCTTCGTCGGAGCTGACTGATCCCCCGAAGAGATTCAAGTCTACACAGATCTTTTCAAAGAATTCCGTGATGTTTTTGCCTGGTCGTATGAGGAAATGCCAGGTATCGATCCAAAAATAGTTGAACATGAAATCACAACGTATCCTGATGTCAAGACGATTCGGCAGAAGCTTCGTCCAGTTAATCCTAAGAAAGCAGCAACCATTAAGGTTGAAGTTGAGAAATTGCTAAAAGCCATGTTTATCTATCCTATCCATTTGACCCAATGGGTCTCAAATCCTGTGTCGGTCAGTAAAAAAAAAGGCACGATTTGTGTTTGTACCGACTTCCGTGATTTGAACAAGGCATGTCCCGAAGATAATTTTCCCACACCTTTCATCGACCAGATCATTGATGAATGTGCGGGTTGCGAAGCCTTTTCTTTCATAAACAATTTTTTAGGATATAATCAAATACAAATCAAACCCAAAGACCAACACAAAACGACGTTCATTTGTCCTTGGGGTACATTCGTGTACCGGAAGATGCCTTTTGGTCTTAAAAATGCTCGAGCAACTTTTCAGCGGGCCATGTCCTTTTCTTTTCATGACCTCAAGCATATAGTCGAGGCCTATTTAAATGATTTAGCATCTCGATCTCGCAAGAGAATAGATCATCCCACACACCTCCAACTTATCTTCGAACGTTGTCGCTACTTTCAGATTCGCTTGAATCCAAACAAGTGCAGCTTCTGCATAACATCAGGATGATTGTTAGGTTTAATAGTGTCAACAATAG
>ML778116.1:666232-692343 GCA_009831015.1 Picea engelmannii | reverse complement strand
CATCTTTCTTCTTCACGAATAGGACCAGGGCTCCCCAAGGGGACACACTGGGGCAAATGTATCCCTTCTTTAGTAGCTCTTTGAGCTGCAATTGAAACTAGCTCTGGCGTACTCATTCTATAAGGAGCCTTTGAAACTGGAGTTGCTCCAGGCATCAAATTTATAGAAAAATCGATGTCCCTCTTCGGAGGTAGTCTAGGTACCTCCTGAAATATGTCCTTGAACTCTTTGAGTACCTCGTGATCTTCCAGATTCGAAACTACATCTCTGGATGCTTCTTCCACACAAGTTGCAAATAATTGACAACCCTTCCTGTAGCACTTCTTCAACTGCATAGTTGAGATTTCTCTAACAACCACAACTCTGGGAATTCCTTGGACTATTTTTCGATTTCCCTCTTCATATAGACATGTAAACCTCTTGCTATGGAAGTCCAGAAGGGCATGGTGCTGGTCCAACCAGTCCATAAGACCCTAAAGGCAGAATATTTAATTCAGTCTTAGTGCTCAATCCACCCATGTCCACTGAACAAGACTTAACCAATTTAGGGACCTTCCTTTTGGTTCCTGTGGCCAACTGCACTAGCTAAGACTTTTCATGTTTGCTTCTTGATAAATGCAAACTTTCCACCACCCTAGGATCTACATAACTATGGCTAGCCCCTGAATCAATTAAAATAATAAGTGGTCGGTTGTTGATCATACCTTCCACTTCAATCATGTGCAATTGAAATTCTGCTTGCTTGTTGTTCAGGGCTGCGTAGATCCTCTGCATTCTGTTGCCCATATATTCCACTATTTCAGCTTGCTGAACAGTATGGACAGTTCTCGCTTTACCATTTTTATGGGGACATTATCGGTACTTGTGGTTTCCTTTATAGCCCCAACACTGAATGGGCATATGTCTCAGTCTTTGTGCTCCCTCTTTAGTCATTCTCGCTTCTCTAAACGATGGTTGTCCTTGAAGACTATTTCTAAAAAAGGAAAGCTTGTTTCCCTTCCGCCTCTGTTCCTTCTTAAACTTCCTCTGATCATTCCAAGCCTTCCGAAGGATAGGCCTTTCTCCTTGTTTTCATACAATCATTTCTCCCTTCTTATGGTTTCTTCCATGGTCTTAGGATCATCATACTGAATCTTGTCACCCATGGACGATGGCAGTCCACTCAGATATCTCTGAATCTTGATAGCCTCATCTTTGATGAATGGAACATACTTCAGTAGTTCCAGAAAACTTCGTTCATACTCATCAATAGTCATGCTACCTAGCTTGAGTTCGAAGAACTTCTTCATCTTTCTGTCATAGTATCTTTTAGTCAAGTATTTCTTCTCGAAATACCTCTTAAATTCCTTCCAAGTGACCTCTTTCTCTCTGATGTGCTGCACCTGCACAAACTGATCCCACGACATGGATGCTTTTCCTTTCAGTTGATACATTGCAATTCTTCCTTCTGCATGGGCGGAATAATTCTACAGTTGGAAATATTTTCTCATGCCAAGCAACCATGTCTTGGAATCTTCCTCTTTCTTATGTTCTCCATCAAATGTTGGAGGCTTGATCTTGTTCATCTCCCCTTTCAATTCATCCTTTCCAAATTTTCGGTTTTTTCTGGTAGGGGACGGGCTTGAACTACTATGTGTTTCCCTGCCAAAATGCTTCGGGGAGAGACGGTAATGTCTGCTACCACTCCTCGATCTTCTTCTCCAATCAAGGGTTCTGACACTTCTTGATCTGCTTGTGTCACTCTTTTTCCAATTTCTTTTCTATTCTTTTCAGGCTCTTCAACATTTTTAAGTTGAATTCACTCTATCAATCCCTAACTTTCATGAGATTTCAGCTATCATCTCGGCGTACCTGGGCATCTTTCTGCAATTTTTCAATGAGTTTCATCATATGTCCTTCTTTATCTATCTCTTTTCCATGCCCATTAGAGTTTGTTCCTTCGATTCCCAAGTTGACATCCTTTCCTTCTCTTTCGTCCTCAGTTTCGGAGGCAATCTGCACCTCTTCCATTTCTATACTCGACATCGATTAACTGGTGTCTTGACACTCATTGAACTCTGCACACACAATGTGCAATCAATCTGAAGTTTGTCAGGCCTTAAACCTTTAATAAAATCACAATAATCATAAACCAACGTGAGTGAGAAACATTTGACTTCACAAGGTTTTCTGAGCTCTGTGAGCTCTGCAATTTTTGGGACTTCATTTTTTCGGGGTTTTTGTCCACGAGGATCCAACAGTTAAATCCTTGATAGTTCTTATGTCCTTCGAAAATTTTGGGACTTCGGGATTTCAAAATTTTGGTCCCCCGGAGGTTCTCACGCTCGCTTCCCTCTCTGACTCCCGACTTCTGAATGTCCGACCTCTTTTCCCTAGGCCCACAGCACAACTGTTGCCAACTATGGTAGAGATTTCAGGATTTTGGCACTTCAGTTTTCGAGTCTTCGATACCCGGGAGTTCACGAAGTAGTGACTCCCAACTTCTTGTCGCTACAATCCCCAAAATCCGATACACGGTTTCTTGTACGGGATCCAACGATCCTCGATGAGTTGGATTTAACGGTCCATATCTTTACAAAAATTCATGAATCGAAAGTTCACGATGCAACGAATCCTAATCTTTGTCGCCTCAATCCCAGAATTCCAAAAATTCGGTTTCCTTGATCTCTGGGCCCATAGCACAACTGTCACCTTTTAAAATCTGCTACGGTTCTTCCGTCTCCAATGGCTTCAGGACTTCGGAACTTTGGGACTTCGGGTTTTCGGTACCTGGAAGTTCACTATGTAGCGACTTCCAACTCCTTGTCACTACAATCCCCGAAATTTGAAATTCTGATTTACTTTATTCTCCAGGCCCACAACACAGATGTCACCCTTAACCACAGTGGCGCATGGCATGTTCTGGAGGGTCCACGTCACCCTCAGTGACTTCATCAGGTCCCACCACTTTTGCCTTTCTTCTCGACTCACTGGCACGTGGTACACATTCATGCGCCCACATCCATTCCAAGAAAAATCCAACGGTTAGACTCCTTCCTTAGATCTACGGCGCAGATCTTTTCGGTGTTTCGGGGTTTCGGGCATCGGGAGTTCGTGCACCCCACATCTCGAAATTCCATCTGCCAAAATCCTGAAATTACGGTTTACTCCTCCACTGAATCGGATGGTCAACTCCCTTCCTACGATCTATGGTGTAGATCATTTCGACGTTTCGGGTTTTGGAGTTGTTCACCTTCCTCACTTCCCATCTCCTGACTTTGCGAAATCCGAAAGTTTTTGTGACTAATTCGAGTGTGACTCCGCCAAATCTAATGGTCAAGCCTTCCTCCCAAATCTACAGCATAGATCTTCTTGAGTTTTCGGGTTTTCAGGAGTTCGCGTATCGCGATTCCCACGCTCCTGTGCAATTCAAAAGGGATTTTAATCCCTGTGCACATTCTCCAGATCTGATGGTCACAAGGGTTCACCTTCCCTTCTGAACAGATCCTAAGGCTCCCATACTTCTAGTGTGGAGTCCTCTCTCCCTATGGCCATAGACCACACCGGCTGCGGTTTCACAACACCGCTATTCCTCCTGAGCTTTGTAACACGGTTAAGTGACTCCTTGACACTCAGGAACATTCAAAGGTCCAAAATTGGTCCTCCAAACACAATTTCTCCTCAAAATCTTGGTCCAAAGACCACTCAACTGGCCCATCTAGCCTCAGCGTCGAAACCTTGGCTCTGATACCAATTTGGAACACCACTTTTTCTGTTACCAAGGCTTAATTTCTCTTACACAAAAATATAACACCATTTTGTACATAGCTCATACCGACATTATAGTAATAACATGCATTTAATCAAGAAATACAATTAAACTCAGAGTAAACATAAGATTTACTACTATAATCAACAATCAATAGCATTAACATTAAATTGATATACACAGCAGAATACATGAATAAACATCATCTGATACTTATCTTTGAAACAATGGTAGATTCCACCAACCACGTGCAGGCCATCCACGAACCTCCCAGCCTTAAACCGCACTGCTCATCAACTCAACAGTAGGTCACCCCCGATCTGGGACTAAGCTCCACCCCAAGGCAAGGAATCCTAGGCTAGGCTGAGGTTAAAGGAAAAATAGCACAGAAAACTGGAAGGATTCTTCCCAAGATTCCATCTTACACCCACTACTACCAGACTCTCATTCTCCACATTCATGTTCTACCTGGGAGTATACACCTTCACAAGAATAGTCCATCGATGCTAACCTCCCTCCCTGGGTCTTGACAATAGGCCGGATCAGGAAGTCTCAGAGCCCGAAGCTGGTGTTGGACACTCTTTGGAAGAAACCACTTCCCAGCAAACTCTCACCTGGAGAGAATTGCTCACAGACTTGACAACCTGCCTCTTCCAAAAACAATCACCTCCCTCACCTGGAGAGAGGTCATACACAAGCTCAATCACAACTTGCACTGGCCAGCAAGCCATGCACAGTCCAACTTTTCGTGGCCACCACAGCCAACCGGAAAAACAAACACGGGCTTCCCAAACAGGCTTATCAATGGCTCAAGGTCTCACAGTGTTGGTTCTTGGGAACATGTGACAAACAATCCATGTAGGGAATGACACAGGTTCCACAGCTCAGAATGGAGAGGGTGAACCCAGCATTTTCAGGAAAAAACAAAGGCTTCTCGGCTTTCAGAACAGAGGATATACACATTTTTTTTCAGAGCCAAACACAGGATTTTCGGCTCATAGGGAAGCACGAGGGTTCTCTGCAGAGCTCGGGTCGATCGTACTGCTCAGAGCTATGTACACACTCAGGCAGTCAGGTGGAATGGGCGAGGGACCCCTCTCACGGTTCATCTCGACCTTCTTATTTGCATGCACCAGGGTTGACACTTGTCACCCATGGAACTGCATGTGTTCCATCAGCATGCATTCCTTCCCATTTGGCAGTCCCTCGTCCTTCCCTAAGAACTTAGGATAAAACATCACATTCACATAATTCACATTGATTTTTGGAATAACAATATAATATTATTCCCAAGGACTTAAGCCCCTAGGCTCAACACTTAGCCCCTCTTCCCACCTTCCATCCCCTAATTCCTTGCCCACTCTGTGGAAGCTCAGTCCCCCATCACTCATTCATCGTGGTCGGTCTGCACACGACGGTGTTTATATTTTATTAATGTGTTGCATACATATAGATACAAAATCAGGCCCTTGGCCTACAACCCTTAGGCTCTCTGGCCTAACAATCACATAAGCCACAAGCTTATACAAACTTGGCTCACCAGCCTACAACACATATTTACAATTCATTTCATAAACCAGATTTACAAAGGGTTCGATTTTGGGGACACTACACTTTAGTTTCATGATCTTATCCGGCTAAGGCTTGCATGTGTGTATCCCCTCCGGGAGGTACACAGTGACCAAGGTGTAGTGAAAGTCCCTGGGAGCAGTGTCACGATTCACCACGTCAGCCAGAGGTGCGATGTAGTCGGGCAAGATGGATGAGATTAACTTCGCATTCACCAAGTCATCTCGATGCTTTGTTCTTTTCTCGGCCGCAGATCGGGATGGTTTGGATCCGAGAGAATTCAATGGGGAGGCTTGCACTCCTCTCGTCGATGAAGCTTGAATTTCGACAAACATCACTTTCTGAGCCATAAGTTCGATTATAAATTCTTCGATAGAATTTTCTGCGATGCTAAGTTCATCCGACATGCATGCTCAAGATCGGATAACTCAGGTTGATGAACAAATGCTCAATGCAATAGAACAGGTAGTGAAGTCTCAGTAATCACAGCGCAGTAACAATGATTTCTCTTGTTGGATCAGATACAATTTGAGAAAGTGTTCTAGGAGCAACAGTAGATGGAATAAGTAGACAACGATGTAATAGATCCCTCTAATGGACAAGAGGACTTCATCAATATAGTTATGTTCGTTACGACACGGTCCCAACGGTTCGATAGCGAGCTTTTTGATCATAATTGTTGTTCTAACTGTTCGAGAACGTCAACCTAACGGTTATAATGCCTCCATCTATCATATCGCTCCACCATGGAAAAGTACCAATCTAGGCTGCTCTGATATTCCAATGAAGTTCAAATTTTGGAGACCTTCCTTCTGCGAAGTCTTCTCTGGAACTTCCTATAATTTCTCTAACTTTGTTTTCTTCTTGCTAAGATTTCTAACCTTCTTCCCTATGATGTGCATCTCGGTATTCCTCTTTGAATTATGATTCTTATCTCCTCTTGACATAGTAAATTCACGATGGTGATGGTCTTTACTAGGGTTCAAGGCCAATACTTCTTATTTGTCTGGGGTAGGTGCTCTACTCTCTTATACGGACATGTGTTTCAAATCTTCTTGTGTTCTTTCAAATTTGACATCCATATTTCTGGTCCTCAGTAGCTTCGACTAGTTTTCTTGTTCTTCCAGTAAGTGTGCTATTCTCTTAGCCATGAAGTCTCTTAGTTCTTGCTTTTTCTGTTCTAGATCTTCCTCTTCTTTTCTTCGGGTCTGATCTTTCTCAATCCAGGTTTTTCCTAGTAACATAGAAAATGGGGCGTTGTTGTCAATAAATTTAACAACCTCAAATTCTTCTTCTGTCGAAGTTCCATGAGCACTCATAGATGTTTGCATAAGTCTTCCACATAGGGTTGTCAAATTTCCTCTAAATAATCCAATTCCTCCCAATGAAGGAATCATAGCAGGATTTCCTAAAATTTTCCAAGTTCTTTTTTTCATAATATTCACCTGTGTTTCCTCATCCAAGACACATTCTATGTCGAAGTCTCTTATTCTTGTTTCTATACACTCTTTCTCCTTGAGGATCTCCGATAAGTTGATATCTCTGTGATCATTCAGGGTTTATTTCATTTGTAGTAATATAGTCTCTAATTCTTTCTGGGATTCTGCCATGGTCTCAATTTCTTGGCCTTCCTCAGGGTTTTCTTGTCTCATATTCATTCTTTCCACCTTAGCAATCATTCTAGGGAAATCCAGAATGTCCTGGTCCATAGCTTTACAACAAAGACAACTAGGTTTCCTACCAGGGCATGCCTTAGCAAGATGTCACGGTCTTCTGCAACTGTAACAAAGAGTTAATCCTCTCTTTCTCTTAAATGATCTCCAACCTTTCTTGTACTGCATACTAGGATCATAGTAGCTAACCTGCAAAAATTTCTTCCTAGGATCTTGCATCCATCTGTTAGTCCAAACATTCTTTCTATGCATAGGAATAACATATCTTTCATTATTTCTATCATATCTACTCATATCAAACATACCTAGATCCATACTTTCAAAAGAAAAAAATTCCACTTATCTTACCTTTAACAAAGCGCAAAGATTTCAGATCTTACCTCTTTTCTTCAGATCTGATTCATTTCTTAGCACAAAGCTTCACAACCAAGTAGAATACTGCACACTTAAAGAAACAGATCTACGCATAGATGTTTCTTTATTTTCCTTAGTTACCAGCAATCACAGTTTCAGGTCCCAGCAACGGAACCATTTGTTGACACAGAGGAAGACCCAGGTTTCAACGCTTCAACAATGCACCAACAAAACCCTAACTATTGGCCCTTTTGGCAACACCTGCGAAGTAGATGAAGTCTCACTCAGGTTAGATGCAGGGGTGGTTGCAGGACTCAGATGTCTGCAACCTAGCTGGGACATAGATCTGTGGTTACAACACCTTAATAGATCACTTAGCGGTTGTCATTCATTAGTACTTAGCCTTTGTCTATAGCACAGATAAACCCTAATTACAGTGCAACGTAGTATTCAACAAGATTCAACACATTCAAGCACTAAGAACATCAACATAGATCAGATCTAGCATCTTATTCACACCATTAGGCACTAAGCTATCATATTCATCTAAGCATACATCATTGCACTAAGAATTAATCATATGAACCATAAAAAAGCCATAATGCATGAACCAACCACAAAACAGGATATACGTGGTTCACCCCCAGCCTAGGGCTACGCCCACCAACTCTTCTTCTCTTTATTGTCTTCTGTCAATCATCTACATGCACAGATCCACAAGGTCCTACTCCGCATAGGACAGGAGATCTGCACGCACCTCACCATATCCTCCTTCCTCGAGCTAGGTTACAGCACAAATCCTTTACACAATCTCTTATAGTCACTTGCACTTAGCCCTGCAAGCCTCACACGGTATGCACAAAGCATTTACAACTATCACTTGCACCTAGCACATTGGCATTAACTTGCCTTTTAGCACCCTTGGCCTTCACTTGCCTTTTATCAACTTTTACTTACATCGCCCATCTTTCTATTTATACATTACAAAATGGGCCCAAACATGGGTAAACCCATGGGCCGACATCCCATACCTGTTATATAAGCCCAAAACCCAAAAATTTCCCTAAAAAAGGGTCGAGATCCCACGATCTCCACTTTGACTTGCGCTCCACCTTCGACAGTCTGTCGAAGTCCCAAAATAGGTCACACCTGACCAAGGATCTCCAAAACTTGTTCAAGGGCCAACAACCTCATTGTGGCTCTACATACCATTACCGGGGAGATGCTCATGTAACATAATGCATTAAAATAACAATAAAACATTAAAATAATAATAATAAATAAAAAAGTAATACAAGTAATTATATATGTATATATATTTTAAATTATTATTATTTTTTATTTTTTTATTATTATTTTAATGTTTTATTATTATATTAACTTCTCAACATCTCCTCCATACTAGGTTGTAAAGCACCTCATTACTCTTTATGGAGAAATCAAAATCAGATGATTGAACAAAGCTCTTTCAATAGTGTGTAGAGAAGAAGATTAGAAATCTAAACCAGCTTAGATTCATGTTAAAGTCAGATTTATCAAGCATGTAGAGGGAAAAAAGTAACGTGAGCCATAGATCCAAGGGAAATCAAGAGTCCTCCTAGTCGTTGGATCTACGTCATGGTCAGCCTGGCGTTGACCACTTCAGGAGAATAGAGACATCGTAACACAAAAACCCCCGAACGTTGGAGTTGCAAATTAACATGAGCCATGGATCTATGGATCCTTTGGGATTATCCTCCACCGTCTGATAAACTAGTGTAAATCACTCTAGAAAATCCCTGCTCCAGGAGATCCGACATGTTTATGAACAAGGATATCACTGAAGTGATAAAGGTCAGATTGACGTGGTGAGTCGACGTCACCAGGGGTGACGTAGACCCATAGTAGGGGTGCCACATGTCACCCTAATCTGTGACTTTCATAGGTATTAGGGTTCGAATCTACCCTGACATGTGTCGCCAGTTGTTTGGACTACATGTCACATGTATCCTCCACCAAATGTCACCCACTGGACCTATGTTGTGGTCAGCCCGATATTGACCAATCTGGGAGTAAAACAAAAACTACATGGCTAAACTCACGAATGTCGAAGTCGTGAAGTGATGAGGACCATTGATCCAAATATCACTCAGGATCCCCCCTCATAGTTATATCTAGGTTGTGGTCAGCCCAACGCTCACCACTTTGGGAGTAATAAAGAAATCATATAGTGAACTCCCTAAAGGTCAAAGTTGTGAAGCAACGAAGGCAGTAGATCTGGAGATCTACGTGGACACATCTCAACTGTGAATATCTAAGGGGTGTTGGAAGGTGGTCAATCCAGAGGGACGTTGCACGCTGAGGTCACCAAGGGTGACGTGAACCCATGTTTGATGTGCCACATGTCATCTTGATTTGTATTTATCATAGGCCCTATGAGCCTATTAGAACGTGACACGTGTCACCCACTGAAGGGACCATGTTTCATCTATGCCTTGTTGCATGTCACCCTGACGCAAACCCCATTCCCTCCAAAGGGTTGCTCGACCTCGCGGTATTGGATCATTCGAATTACTAAGTCAGAGTGACTCTTCCGGTCCCTGTGGTTACCCAAAAACACTATACATACATAGGCCCCTTTTTCCCAAGTGACCACGGCTATGACCGTGGGTCTATCTATTCGTGATTCAAATTTCAGGGATATCCTGAGCTCTACTTTTGGCTATTCCCAAAGTTCCCTTCTCTGAATCTCCGAACTTCCGCCACACGTCTCCTCATATTTTGATGGCCCTAATATAGTTCGAGTTTCACGACTTCGTGAAACTCTTTCTCTCTCACCCACGAACCTCCATATTTTTGAATCCTGGATTCCTTAATCCACTGCCACGTACTCTCCTCACGATCAACGATTGAGATCAAACCGCAAATTCGAACTTCGCGACTTTGCAATTGCACTCCTCGCATAGTTTCTGAACCACGAAGTGCCGAAACACCTTGCGACTTTCCCCGTGTAGCTCCCCTAGATCCGACGATCTGGAATCGTTTTGTTCCCCCCCCCTAACCGAAACGAATCTTTACCACTTATTTTAGTGAAGACTTTAGGGACCTTTCTCCTTGGATTTTTCTGTCGCTCTCCCTCCTGAGCTTAAATTCTTCGATTTTCTCTTGTTCCTCTAAACACTCTCTTCAATACTTGGTCTAAATCCTGACCTTTGCGCACCTTGCAATAGGTTTTCTTCCACACTTGACTCCTTTGTGAATGATTTTTCACTCCTTGCAACTACTCTTCAACAACTTCTACCTTCTTTGACTAAAATCACACTACTTCTCCTTAAGCTTTCAAGTCTCAAAACTCTGTCATGCACTCCTTGCACAAAAAATTTCTCTCTATATATTCTGAGCTTACAAGTCGAAACAGACTCCAACAATGCACTCCTTGCGGATGCTATGCACTCCTTGCACTCACTCATAGAAGAGAAACAATTGAAACTTATTCAATATTCAGAGTGACTCATACACTATATCCTATGAATGCATTCATAGATACAAGAACAAGAAATAACAGATCCAAGCAGAAGTCTACCATTCACTCATTTAGATAGACACAACAACAACACACATTTGGGACAATATTCCTCTGCTATATTCATTCAACTGAAACTTGCATACATTCATACAATACTTCTCTATATCTCCCAGCTCTTGACTATAATGGAAATCTACACATTATATTCAACAGTCTCTTCTTGGCACCAATACAAAGATTTTATACAAAGGGGTGCTCTTAGAGCCTTTCCCTCCAGCCAATCTACAACTATCCTATCGAAATTAAATGCTATCAACCACTAACATTTATTACAATAAATATTGAGTCAGACAAATTAGAGTAGATGCTCCAAATCTTTGTTGTGATCCTTCACATTAAACAAAAATACATTCCCCGTCGATCTTACGCGATGGCTCAGCCTCTGATCATTAAAGGTGTTCATAACTTAAAAGCTTTGTCATATATTACATTAATACACTAATCTTTGAAATTCAAAATGTTTTAAAATATGCGCTAGCGCACCTAGCTTTCCTCCATGCATGTTTTTCTAGAAATGCTCCTGCATCATACTCCTCTAGCTCAAAAATTCATGGACTCCTGTCCATGATCTCCTGCACCGATTTTCCATGCTTCTGTATGTCTGCTTCACCAAGCCAACTAGCGTATTTTATTAGTCGTCCTTTCCACTTTACTAAATACTCAAAATATGTCTCCCTTTTGGTCTTCTTTCCAATCCACTGATCTAGGATCTCCTCCATATGCGGCTTCTCCGCTACAAGCATCTTCTTTCTCCACTGTATCTCTCCTCGATATTTTGACCCTTCGGTTCTATCTTCCTTGTAAGGATACAGGTCTGCAATATTGAATATGGGTGATATGCCCACATCTTTTGGCAACTCTATTTCATAAGAATTATCTCCAAATCTTCTTAGGATTTTACATGGCCCTATGTTTTTCAATTTCAACTTATTATATGTTCCTCTCGAAAGCCTCTTCTTCCTTAGGTGTGGTAGAACTTGATCTCCAACTTCAAATTCAATCTTTCTCCTATGTTGATCAACTCAACGTTTATATTCACTATTGCTCTTCTTCGACTGTTCCTTGATCTAATTATGAAGTTCTTGCATTTCTGCAGTGAAGTCTTCGGCTCCAGCGCTCCTAAATTCGCTCTGCTTCAGATATCTTAACTCTGACACTCCTCTTGGATTCATTCCATACACGATTTGAAATGGACTTTTCCCAATGCTTGTGTTCACTGAGTAATTATATGCAAACTTTGCTTGTGCTAGAATCTGATACCATTGACTATAGTGTTCAGTGACAAAACTCCTCAGCAAATCTCCTAAGCTTCTATTCACCACTTCGGTCTGTCCGTCCGTCTATGGATGATATTCATAACTAAAATATAGCTCTGTCCCCATCTTTTTCCACAACGTCCTCCATAAATGACCAACAAATTTGGTATCCCTATCTGAAACTATACTCCTGGGATATCCATGCAGTCTCACAACCTCTTTGAAAAAAAAAATTGCAACATGTGTTGCATCATTGGTCTTCTGGCATGGGATAAAGTGTACCATCTTCGAAAATTTGTCCACTACCACAAATATGGAATCACTTCCTCTTTGCGTCCTTGGAAATCCCAACACGAAATCCATGCTTATTGCATCCCAAGGCCTCTCTGGAATAGGAAATGGTTGATACAACCCAGTGTTTTGCTTCTTCCCCTTGGCACACTGACAAATATTACAATTGTTCACAAATATTTTCACCTCTTCTCTCATACCTGGCCAATAATATGAGCCGGTTAATTGGGAAAATGTTTTTTCATGGCCGAAATGTGTGGCTAGACCTCCACTATGCTTTTCCTTTAGCAAATTATCCCTCATCAAACATCTTGGTATGAAAAACTGACACCCTTTAAACAACAACCCATACTGAATCGGGTATTCCTCCCACTAGCTTATGTCTCTGAGTACATGATTCACACATGCTTCATATGCCTCTTCGAAATATGGATCACTATGGTACATTTCCTTAAGGTGATCAAAACCCAAAGTTCCAGCTTGAAATTCCTGTAGAATTAAAATTATCCTACTCAATGCATCAACAACCTTGTTAGCATCACCAAAAATATGTTTAATGAAAAAAGTGAATTTTTTCATAAATTCTATCCACTTAGCATGTCTCTGATTTAACTTCTCCTATCTGGTTATGAATTGTGAAGCTTGCTTATCATTATACAAAACAAACTCCTTCATTACGATATAGTGTCTCCATTTCTTTAAGGCTTGAATTATGGCATAGACATCTTTGTCGTATGTGGAGTACTTCTTCTTGGCTTCGTTCAACTTCTCACTAAAATATGCAACATGCCCGTTTTCCTAACTTAAGACCGCTCCAATTGCAACTCCACTCGCATCACATCTCACTTGAAATGTCTTTCCGAAATCTGGCAGTACCAGAATCAATTGTTCCGTTATTTTCTCCTTCAGTATGTTGAAGCTCCTCTCAGCCTCTTCTATCCATTTTAAACATTTATGTCTTTTCTTCACTGTATTCATCATTTGAGCACTAATCCCACTAAAATTGTTGATGAACTTACGATAAAAACTTGCCAACTCATGGAAGCTTCTCACCTCAAAGACATTCTTTGGTGACGACCATTCTCTGATTGCTTTCACTTTTTCGGGATCCATCTTCAATTCATTTGAAGAAATAACAAAACCCAAATATATGAGTTATGTCTTCATGAAAGAGAACTTTTTCAGATTAATCAACAACTTATATTGCTGCAACCTCTTCATCACCAGTGTCAAGTGTCTCAAGTGCTCCTCCTTAGTCTTTCTAAAGACCAGTATATCATCCAGATATATAATCACAAACTTATCAATGAAATATTTTAACACTTCATTCATCAGTCTCATAAAAGTACTCGTGCCGTTCGTTAAGCCAAACAGCATAACGAGCCATTCATACAACCCCTCATTTGTCTTGAATGATGTTTTCAACTCATCACCTTCCCTCATTCTTATCTGGTGATATCCAGTTTTCAAATCTATCTTTGAAAAATAGTTTGCTCCACTTAGGCAATCCATCAAATCATCCATCCTTAGAAATGTAAATCTGTATTTGATGGTGATATTGTTTATGTCCCTTGAGTCTATACACATTCTCCATCCTCCATCCTTTTTTGGACTCAATACAGTTGGCACTACACATGGACTCAAGCTTTCTCTGGCCAATCCTTTGTCTAACAAATCTTGAACCTGTCTCTTCACCTCCTCATTCTCTTGAGGTGTCAACCTATATGTTTCTTTGTTTGGCAGGCTTGATCCTGGTATCAAATCAATGTGATGACTGATACTTCTGATAGGTGGTAATGAGTTTGGAAACTCATCCACTACAATATCAGCAAAGTTCTCTAGTAGTTCCTGAACTTCCTCAGGAAAATCCTCCATTGAAGTACTGGTAAGGATAAACCTCAGCTTCCTTACTACAACAAACTGCATCTCCTGCTCCTTCTTTACTTCCTTCAGGAGTTCCTTCCCACTCATGAGAAGTATGCTCATGATAGCTTCATCCTTCACCTTCTTTTCTTCAATTGGCAGCAACATGTGTGTCCTACCATTCTTCTCCAAAGTATATTTGTTTCTTCTCCCATCATGAATCACATTCATGTCATATTGCCACGGTATTCCCAACAAAACATGACATGCATCCATGGGAATCACATCACACAGGATTTCATCTCTATACCCACCTATCTTAAATTCAACCAGGCATTGTTTAGTGACTGTTACCTGATGACCTTTCTGCAACCATGAGACTTTATATGGTGTCGGGTGTGCAGTCATCTCTAGCTCTAGCTTCTTCACCATCTCTTTGGATACTATGTTTTCAGTGCCCCCACTGTCAATTATCACCTTGCAAACATTGTCCTTTGTTTTGTAGGTTGTCTTGAACAAATTGTTCCATTGCCCTAGGTTTTCAGTCTCTGGCTCTTTCTTTAAGAGAACCTTCTTCATCATCAAGGACTTCCCATCCTCTGCTCCTTCGACCTCAACATCTCTCTTCTGCGCTTTCGAAATGTGAGCTTCACCTCCTTATTTCTTCCTCTCAGGACAATCCCAAGACATATGCCATGTCTTTCCACATTCATAACACCTTACTTCTCCTCCTCTTCCTCTTCCTCTGAGAAAAGAATTTCCACCACCACTCTACCTTCCCCAAGAACTTCCTCCTCTCTTAGAGTGACTATGTGGATTATCCTCCTCGTCTTTTGTCTTCTGTGCTTTATCTTGGGCAACGCCTTTGCCTTTATTCAAGCTTCTACCTCTATTTTGTTGACTTTGCTTCCTCGCCAACTTCTCTCCTGCTTTCAATGCTATTTGATATGCATACTCTACTATTCTAACTGTCTCCATGTTTATTTCATCTTGGATATCATATCTTAGGCCATTGATGTATCTGAAAAACCTTCTCTTCATCTCTCTCTCTTTGTCCAACCCTGATGTTCAATCTGTAGAACTCCTTTGTGTACTCTTTCACAGTCATCCCTTTTTGTCTCAGGTTCTGCATCTTCATAAACAAATTCATCCGGTAATCCTTGGGCATGAATTTTTCTTTTATCTTGGCTACCATTCGATCCCAACTCTTAATATTTTGTTTGCCCTTGATTTTCCTGTTAGCCTGCAGTTCATCCCACCACAGTGATGCATTTGCTTTCAACATAGTGACAACATGTCTCACATTTTTCTCTTCCTCGACATCCTCATAGTCGAAATACTTGTCCATTGCTCGTATCGAATCAAGTAATTCTTATGTATCTAGATTTCCCTCATACATTGGGACATTGATCTTCGCTCATGCTCCCAATTTGACAATCTCTCTCAGTAAGCGTTCTTCCAGAGCATCCTCGGCTAGAGCTCCTTCGACTTGTACTTCTTCATTTTCTTCCTCGCAGATGTCTGCAGCATCAGGTGCTCTCCTTTCTTCTTCTTCGATGGAATCCAACGTCGCACGCATTTCTCTCATCTCCCTCTCCATATCTCTCTTGGCTACAGGTGGCTCTGTGCGTCTTCTAGGCGACATTTTGCTGACGCTTCTAATACCTCTTGTTTATATCAGCCTACCTCTCTTCCTACATAAATCAATTATGTACTCGCTCTGATACCATGTTGACGTAAAACCCCTTCCCTCCAAAGGGCTACTCGACCTCCCAGTCTTGGATCGTTCGAATTACTGAGTCGAAGCGACTCTTCGAGTCCCCGCGGTTACCCAAAACCACTATACATACACATGCCCCTTTTTCCCAAGTGACCACGTCTATGACCGTGGGTCTATCTCTTCGTGATTCAAACTTCAGGGATATCCCGAGCTATACTTTCGGCTCTTCCCGAAGCGCCCTTCTTCCGAATATCTGAACTTCTTCCACACGTCTCCTTAGATTTTGATGGTCCCACTATAGTTTGGGTTTCGCGACTTCGCGAAACTCTTTCTCTCTCACCCACAAACCTCCATATTTCTAAATCCTAGATTCCTTAATCCATTTCCATGTACTCTCCTCGTGATCAATGGCTGAGATCAAACCGTGAATTCATACTTCACGAATATTCACTTGCACTCCTCACATATTTCCCTAACCACGAAGTGCCGAAACACCTTGTGACTATCCCCGTGTAGCTCCCCCAGATATGATGGTCTAGAATCGTTCGTTCCCCCCCCCCGATGGAATGAATCTTGTACACTGATTTTAGTGAAGACTTTAGGGACTTTTATCCTTGTAGTTTTCTGTCGCTCTCCCTCTTGAGCTTAACTTCTTAGATTTTCTCTTGTTCCTATGAACACTCTCTTCGACACTTGGTCAAAATCTAGACCTCTTCACACCTTGCAACGGGTTTTCTTCCACACTCAACTCCTCTATGGATGATTTCACACTCCTTGTGACTGCTCTCCAACAACTTCTACCTTCTATGACTAAAATCACGCTACTTCTCCTTGATATTTGGAGTCTAAAAAATTTGTCACGCACTCCTTGCGGACGTCGATGCACTCCTTGAAAAAACAAGTTTTCACTATCTCTTCTGAGCTTGGGAGTCGAAACAGACTCCGTCAACGCACTCCTTGCGGATGTTATGCACTCCTTGCACTCACTCATAGAAGAGAAACAATTGAAACTTATTCAATCTTCATAGTGGCTCATACACTCTATCCTATGAATGCATTCATAGATACAAGAACAATAAATAATAGACGATTGACAATAAGCAGAATTATACCATTCACTCATTCAGATAGACATAACAACAACACACATTTGGGACAATATTCCTCTGTTATATTCATTCAACTGAAACTTGCATAAATTCATACAATACTTCTCTGTATCTCCCAGCTCTTGACTACAATGGTAGTTTACACATTAGATTCAACAGCCTCTTCTTGGAAACAATACAAAGATTTTATAAAAAGGGGTTCTCTTTGAGCCTTTCCCTCCAGCTACTCTACAACTATCCTATTGAAATTAAATGCTATCAACCACTAACATTTATTACAATAAATATTGAGTCAGACAAATAAGAGAGGATGCTCCAAATCTCTGTTGCGATCCTTCGCATTAAATAAAAATACATGCCCCATTGATATTACACGGTGGCTCATCCTCTGATCATTAAAGGTGTTCATAACTTAAAATATTTGTCAGATATTACATTAATACATTGATATTTGAAATTCAAAATGTTTCAAAATACGCGCTAGTGCGCCCAACTGTCCTCCACACATGCTTTGTTGGCGATGCTCCTGCATCACACCCCCTGACATAGGTTCACTTGGTCCATGTGGTAGGTGGAGTAATCGGGACCCACCTGTCCTTACCTCTACATTTAATACGCCACCACGTGCAAGGGTGGACCCTTCAGGAGTTCAGGATTTTGGGACTCCGTAGGATTTGCGTGCAGAAAGGAAAAGAGACATTCAACACCAAAGTGTCGAACACCGAACTCCCCTCTAGCTTATGTGTTCAATGAGGATCGAGTCCTGCCATTGGATTGGACGGTGGATGGACTTCCACCATGGGTGTAGGAATTTGGAGACGGTACGAATGAGATGGATCCACGTGGGCGCCATGTGGCCCTTGACTAATTACAATTGAATAGCTTCAAGAGGCAATAACTAGCAATCCAAAGCTTGGATTTGAGCTTGGTAATAGTTGTTAGAAAGATACGTGTGAGTTGAAGAGGATGAAGACCTCAGACCGAGGATTCGAGACGATTAAAGTAAGCAAATTTTTGATGCTCCATCCCTAGAAAGGGTACTTATGGGTCGAGTCTGTTACACCTAAGAATTTCCATCAATGCCAAAGGGGGGGATTGTTGGAAATTTGGTTGTCATTGATGTCAACCCTTAGAGAGTGATCTTAGATATTAATGTCAACCCTTGAAGAATTTCGGGAGCCCTGATGATGTGGTTTTGGTACCCAAAGTTGAATGAAGAATATGGATAGAGAGGATAGTGTGAATGTTGGAAAGACCCTCATATATGGATAATACTCGTTGTGCAATTTTCGGTGATATGAAAAACTCCACGTAGTTCCTCACGGTTAGGGAGATATGGCCTTGTAAAGTTGGAAGCCTCGAAGAGTGGACAAGAAGCCCCTAGTTTGTTATAAGTCTTAATCAAAGGGGTAAATTTGTTGTAATAAGAAAACCCTAGAAGCCCTAAATTAAGGAGAGGAGTTACCTAGAACAAATATATAAACACTTCAAGGATTCATTCACAAGCATACTCACACACATATTCATTGCTTAAATTTGTTGTCATCTAATGATATTTTTGTTAAGGTTATAGCGTAATTTTCTGAGGTAGCAAAGGAAGGTCTAAGGCGAAAGTTTTAGAGTTGCAACAATAAGGGAGGGTACACCCATAGTTGCAGAAAGAAGGGCGTGGACACTTAAAGTTGGATAAATAAGGGCACAGACACTCGGAGTTACAACAATAAGGGCACAGACACCCAAAGTTGTAGCAAGAAGGGTGCGGACACTTAGAGTTGCAACAATAAGGGCGCAAACACTCATAATTGCATAAATAAGGGCGTAGACACCTAGAGTTGAAGCAAGGAAAAATTGTATCTTGTATGGTATAGCATATGCGTATGGCATCTCTTGGAGGTCCTTGTGATACATAGTGCATGGTTGCATATGGTTGAGGTAATATTTTTACATGCTTGAGACATGCTCTTGGTACTTGATATATGGTTGTTATGGTTCATTATTAGAGACACATATTTGTGATATGGGCATACACTTGAGGATTATATTATGGTACATGACATGATTGAGAGTGATTTGATGCATGGTCGATGCACTTGATATGGTACATGGTATATGGTATAGGTTACACATGGTTGATGCTCTAGTTCACGATTCATTATTGTTTATTGATATATCTTTGGTTCATGATCGATGCATGAGATAGTATGTATGTTGGTAGACAGTTGATGCATGGTATGACATAGGTGTTAGTTGGTTGATGAGAAGATACAGGTTGATGAGGAGGTGATAGTAACAGAGTGACAATAACATTGATAGAGTGACAATGATAGATACATAGTGATAGTGACAGTGGCAGTGATAGTGGAAGAGTTTGTGATAACGACAGTTGGTCTACATTTATATTATAGGGTGGTTGGATGGGGCAAGGATATGTGATTCTAGCCACCTTTTGATTGGAGCTGAAGAACTCAGCAGGTTGTATCCTCCTTCTGGTTGGAGCCATAGAATTCATGGATTTATAGCTTCCTTCAGCTTGGAGCCTGGGAATAGGGGTTTGGAGCCTCCTTCCAGTTGTAACTGGAGAATCATAAGTTGGTGCTTCCAATGAATGTATTCTTTTGATATATAAGAATTGAATTCTATGGTTTTCCTCCATTTGGGTTTCCATGTAAATTCTGGTGTACTGTCTATCTATTGCGATGTGATGTTGTTTATGATTATACTGTTGATGATATATTGAATGCTAATGATAAAATGTTGATTATTTTTAAAGAATATACTATGGTTAAAAGTACTAATATTTCCCATTACTGATTCACCCCCCCCTCTTAGTAATCCAACAACATAACCCAAATGGAATAAGCAACCATTCAAACAATCCTTCCTTGGTATTGAAAGTAGTTTTCCATATGTCACCTTCTGCAATTATGATATGATGGTAACTACTTCTCAAATCCAACTTAGTGAAATAAAAACATTCTTCAATTGATCCAATAAGTCATCAGTTATGGGAAGAGTATAACGGTTCTTTATCATAATCTTGTTCAAGGCTCGAAAGTCAATACATATCCTCCACATGCCATATTTATTTGGAACTAATAAAATAGGAGAACCACAAGGAGAGGAACTTGGTCTGATTATTCCTTTATCGATCAAATCCTGAACTTGCTTATTTATTTCTGCATTCGATCACCAATGACCTATACATTCCAATGTTCAAAAGAGGTGAATACTACTGCAAATATATTTCATGTTCAATTTCCCTTTTAGGAGGCAACCCTGTATTTTCCTGAAACAACTCATCATAATTAGATATGATGTTAACCAACTCCTCTTTATGATCTGGGTCGCAACCTGATAAAGCATATGTTATATATTGTTCCTTTCGTTTCACTAGCATGAGAAAAAAATATTTACTTTCACTCATGAGTCTCTTCATTTTCCTTGTGCTTACTAAAGAAACGTTAGTCTTGATACGATGAAATATAACAATATATTCAACCCCATCCTTGAAAACATGATATTTATTTTCTTCATGATAGAATATAGCCTTCCTGTCAAATAAATATGGACTACCCAGAACAATGCATCAAATGTCAAGAGGTACAACATCTAACTCAACCTTGTCAAAGAACATAGTTGTTATTGAAAATCTGATCTTACACTATTTCCTTACCTGCAACTTAATATATTCACACACATAACCTAATGGATATGGATTTTTATGAGGTGTTGTTTTCAAACCCAACTTCTTAACAATTTCTTTAGATATTAAGTTAACTTGAGATCCATTGTCAAATAAAGTATCTACCTTTGTATGCTTCACTATAACTCTGACATTAAAAAGCTTACTTCTTTTATTTGGATCCATATCAGTTTCCAATTTGGTGAATTGAATTGAATAATAAGAATGGATAGCCGATATACCTTTTCTTCCTATTTCCATGATCTTAGATTCATCTAAGGAATCTGGCTCTAAATCCTTATGAGCTCATGCAAATTTCTTCTGCTTCCCTTTATTCTTGAATTTCTTCAGTCATAATTCTGGATGCAACTTCCAACACTGTGATTCCTCATGTCCTTTTTCTTATACTGGGAACATGTAGCTCTTTCCTCAACTTGCTTTAATGTAGATGATTTCTTACTCTTCCATTTACTTTTCAGTTTCTTTTCAAAATTGTATGGATTTTTATCTTCGCTCTCGGGTAAAATCATGAAGATTGGTAACACTTTTTCTTGTTTTATGAGAAAAACATATATATATATTAACAGGTTCTTCAAATTTCGGTAAACAAAAGTATTTTTTTTATTTAGAATTTCACTTTACAGTAAAAACAAAACTTGTGAAGAATTTTGTTAGCTTTCTAGTGACTATTTTTCAATTTTTTTTTATTGAGATTTGATATGTCAATTTGACAATTGTTTGACAGTATGTTCCTTAAAAATGAAGGGAAAGATAATGAGTGATGTCCCCCCCGCCCCCCCAAATGTATCAATTATTAAATTTTTGTTTTTGACAAATGAACTATATTGCAACAATATTCATAGACTCTATTTTATGATGACTATAGTTTTGAATCTAACGGGTGAATTTTATAATTTCTAGAATTTTTTTAAGTTGACCAATCTCAAAAAGTTGCAGATTTTAAACACATTCCCCCCCACCATGTATCTATCTTAATTTTTACTTAAAAGTAAAATCTAAAAATACCCTTTTGAAAAGAACTATTTAAGGATTTGGAATACAAATTTTCCATAATTTTCCACTATGCATTTTTAGAGATATGGATTTTTCATTTCACTGAATCATAATGTCACCTAAAAATATTATGCAATGATTTTTTTATTAAATTAAATAAAATTAGATAAAAAAAATGAAAATGAAAAAAGTATATCCAATGAAAGTAGATTCAATTTTTAAAATGTTGATATCAATTCTGAAACTAAATTATGAGTATTTTCATGAGTCCGCTACCTCCAAAGTTCAAGTAAGTTGGAGATTATTCACATTTTCCTACAAACATTCTCATTTGTAGGTTTTCGAACAAAATAGTATTTTGGCCAAAAAGTATTTTTTAACGGAATCCATTAAAATAAACCTTTCGGCCGAAATATGCTTACTGTAGGAAAAAAATTCGTCCAAATAATATTGTACACGATTCTCACAAAAGTGTTACCCATCTTCATGATTTTACCCTCTCATACTTACCTTTACTATCCTCTAGATGTCTAGCTTGTACAGACACCTTATCAATGTTAGTAGGGTTAAACATTAAAATAGTGTGACAAAGATATGAGTGCATGCAACCAATATGCTTTAGAAGAGTTTCATGAGTATACAACAAAATCCCTAATGATAATGCCTTCTTTTTGAATTCCTATGTATATGCCTGAATATTTTGGCCGTTTCCCTATCTTAGATGCTTCCATTCTGTCATTTCCATTTGTGTATAAGCCAATGGATATATTTTTTTTCCCATAGCCTTAGTAAACTTATCCCAGGAAGAGATGAATTTACCCTTTTGAACAAGATCAACTTTCATCTTACTCTCCCACCATATTAAGGCAGTACCACTTAGTCAAAAAGAAACTAATTGTATCTTTGCATCATTTTCCATGATATTTTGAACTCTGCAATATACCTCTATTTTCTTGATCTAGTTGTCCAATTTCTCGACATTCAATTCTCCATCATAGGCCGACAATTCAAACTTGATATCCAACTTTAATAAAGGAAGATTATGATTAGACTTTTTAGAGGACTTCTTTCAACGAGAATAATGTTCACTTGCTTCAGAAGAAGATGGTGATGAGGATGGTGAGGGGGCTTTTGAAGGTCCACCACCTTCGCCTCCTTCGCCTCCTTCTTCTCCTTTTACTGTAGATTCTCCACTGACGAAATTTTTAATTCTTCATTGCAAATCATGTATTATCTCTCTCATTGAGTGAAGTGTATCCATCATTTATTTTGGACACATGGGAGGATCTTCTTCTTCCTTCCCTTTGGAATACATCTTATGCTTACGAAGTATTTTTACAATCTTGGACTTATAACTTGCAAGTTTTCCTTTACCAAGTTTGAGTTTGGATCTTCTAAGAACTCACTTGCAAACACTTGTAAAACCTGCAATGATACCAACTTGATCTGAAAAATCCTTAGATGTTGATTATTTTAAATATATATAAGCATCTACTTGATCTTCGGAATAATAATGGTTGCTTGACTGATTGTAATTACATTTGAAATATTTATGTAACCATATACACTTTAATGATAAATAACTTGCAAATAATTGAGCACAAAAATGAACAAAAATATTGAAATCACATACACAAGTTTGATATGGAGTCCACCCAAATTAGGCTACGTCTCTAGGTCTTCTTTGAATAGAGACCTTATTTATTAATTCTCAAATGTTTGTGTTTTACAATGACATTTTTACATGTTTCTCAAATGCATAAACGAAATGCATCGTTAGATTCCTTGTAAAAAAACATGAAAAATAAGTATAAAGTTCCTAAAATTTTGTCAAGAGACCTCTCGATGCGCTTTACGATGTAACCTCAAATCCTATTTACCCTATGGCATGCACTTCGAGACATAACTCTGTGCAATAATGAATGTGTGTTAACAATCCTTGGTCTATGTGCCACTAAATAGGCCATAGGCCCTTAACTTCCCTTCAGATTCCACACTACCCTTGAACTATTATTTATGGTTTAG
Source organism: Picea engelmannii (assembly GCA_009831015.1). Classification (NCBI taxonomy): domain Eukaryota; kingdom Viridiplantae; phylum Streptophyta; class Pinopsida; order Pinales; family Pinaceae; genus Picea; species Picea engelmannii. The sequence continues at coordinate 668,474 of ML778116.1, read as the reverse complement.
TTGTAACCAACTAGAGTTGGAAGAATGTTGGTTAGTAGAGTTTGTTAGGTCGTTGGCATAGTTGGTGGGTTGGGGATTAAAGTCCCACCGACCACCGACCGTTTCAGTGTTTTTGTTACAAACTTTACTATACATACAATAGTTGGTTGCATATATTTTTAACACCCTATAGAATTATGATTTATGGTTACATCATTTGAATAGAACCATGGACTAGGTATCAAGGGCTTAGTCCCTTGACCCTTTTTACCGCCAACTGAACCTTTACCCAAGTTTAAGTATATATGACAATGTATATGGTTAAGTGGAAAGTGTGTGGTGTATTGGTAATGGGGATTGGTGTAAGGCCTTCGGAGGTTGTGGGTGCGACCCCCATCGACTCCCATAAGATTTTACATAACCATGAACATAAAATCCAATGGGAGGATACCACATGGAAACCTCTCATTGGCTTATCTCTGCCACTTATCAACCTGTGACTGGACCACTTGGTTTGTACGATCTGCCTAGTCAACTGCCAACCGGTCATGCCACGACACCTGCCTGGTCTATACGATCATGTGTCATGTGCCATGTTTCACCCTTGCAGTGGTGACACATGTTGTAAATGTGTTGAACCTACACAACATATATCTATTTAGAAAATACCACACACATTTGCAAAGATAAATTGAGGAAGAAGAAGCAAGAGAGAAAGAATGAAATAATTCTCATTAACCGTATTCCACACTCAAAGAGTGAATAATTTACAATAGATATAGGATACATGAGTAACTAATGAGCCATAGTGGTTGTCTAGAGTGATCTGGACACACACCACAAGTTACATGAGTAAATTGCCGCCTAGTCTAGTCTCTCAAGAAGTTGCGGGAGTGAACTGTTGGATCATGTTGTCATTGATGCCAATGGTTTGAATGATTGATGATTGATTTAATGTAATATGTATTTTCCTTTATGATAATGCATAGATGAAGATGGATCAATGAGTTTTCATTGATATGATGCAGATAGATCAATGAGTTGTCATTGATACATGATGCATAGTTGATGTATATGATGCAGTGGTGGATTGATGCAAAGATGAATCATTATAGTCTTATCATGGTTGATAAGGTGCACAAATGGATGAAATCCAAAGTGGTCCCCTTATGGTGAAATCCCTCACGGGAAGACTCTTTGTGGATTGAGTTATCCTAGAAGAATGGTTGGAGGACCCATGCTTGTATATGGAATAATGAGATGAAGATCAATGTATTTGTTGGTGAAACTATTCTAGTTGGATAGAGCTTGTCATGCCATTTCCGGTGGTATGTGGAACATCACATAAATCCTCATGTTTTGAGAGTTATGGCCCTATGAAGATGAAGGACCCCCATATGAAGGCTTGAAGACCCCAAGGTCAAAGAAATCAAAGTGACCTAAAATAAGAAATCATTATTTAAATGATAAAGTAAAGTGACAAAGTCAAGGTGGATTATTTAAATAATAAAGAGAAGTGACAAAATCAACAAAGATTATTTAAATGATAAAGTGAGATGAAAAAATCAAGAAGGAATATTTAAATGATAAAATATTGGAGGACTTTTTATTTATGGAAAGTGGTTAACCCTAAAAATAAGGAAAATAGGTTAAGTGGCCTAGAAATGGGTTAAGTGACCTAAGAAATAGGTTAAGTGACCTAGAGGATGAAAGTACAAATAAGATAGCAATGGTCTCTTGCAATCCATCCTTTTTGTGGATAAATGAAGAGCTTCTTGTGAGAATATCTTTTGGAGTATTCATGGAGAACTTCTTGTGAGAGCATTTTTGGTGTGGATCTCTTGAGCATGATTGAAGATCTATTCTGAGAGAGAGGAGATCGAAAGGATATCATCGACGCATTGAAGTTTCGACAAGTCTGAGATCATGATGGAGAAATTCTCAGAATTACAGAAAAACCCTATTTTCTGGTGCGTACACGGGCTATCTGTGTATAGGGTGCATATACGCAAGTTGTTTATGTACAAGGTGCGTACAGTACGTGGGTTTTCTATGTACATGGAGTGTACAGTGGATAAAATCATGGAGATTTGTGGTTGACTTGATGACAAGTTGTTGAAGACTAAAGCAGGTTCCAAACCTGCATTCTATGGGCTCATATCTGTCACTGAGACAATGGTATGGTTACATTATTGTCTTGATGGATAGTATTTCTTGTTGTGTTGTGAATTCTTAGGGCATTCTTAGTATGGATTTTGTGATA
>ML778116.1:633706-653322 GCA_009831015.1 Picea engelmannii | reverse complement strand
AAGGAGATAAATCCTATGGCCATATCTTCTTTATTGAGAAAGTCGTTTTTTCTCATCGGTGGAATTAGTCTCTACTTCCATTGACATAGTTATTTGGTACAAGCCTTTGCATCTGAGCTAAAGTAGAATTTTTGGCTTCCACTCCAAATAGTTATAAGGCGTGAGAAGTATTGTTGATGAACAATCCATTTTCTCTGTTTTCTTCAATCTTCAATACCTGCAAAAATAATCTGGTGTGTCTTTTTCTTAACAGTTTGTCAGCTCTGATACCATGTAAATGTGTTGAACCTACACATAATATATCTAGCTAGAAAATACCACACACATTTGGAGAGAGAAATTGAGAAAGAAGGAGCAAGAGAGAAAGAATGGAAGAATTCTCATTAACCGTATTCCTGATTCCACACTCAAAGAGTGAATAATTTACAATAGATATAGGATACATTAGTAACTAATGAGGCATAGTGGTGGTCTAGAATGATCTGGACACACACCAACAGTTACGAGAGTAAACTGCCACCTAGTCTAGTCTCTCACATAGTTACGGGAGTGAACTGCCACCTAGTCTGAGTTAAATAGTCGATCAATATTCAGTTAATTAACTGAAACTGAGTGAAGTAAGGAGGAGATCAGGGAATCATGAGTAATGCGCTAGTCTAGTGATGATCCCAAGGAAAATGTGCATTAGTTGGTGATGATCCCAATGTTGCATGCTGATAATCCCAATGTAGCATCTAGACTCACTCAACTGATCAAACTGAAGTGAAAACTGAAGAGAATATTCTCCCTAAACTTTAGGAGACTGGATAATGAATAATAAACATAGGAAAAACCTTAGGAAAAATAAATCCTAGGCGTGTGTGAAGTACTCCAACACATGTCACCTTTGAATTGAACTTTGACCGCTCATAAATTTTGTATACGAGCTATGTTTGAATTGTCGTTTGCATTGTTGGAAAGATAACAACAAGTTCTACGCATTGATGTCATTTTTGAGAGAATTTGGGATGGACAGATTTTGATCATTTCGAAACCATTCTGGACCTCTATGGACGTTCTTGATCCTCCTCGACCTCTGTGAGCATTCTCGGATCCTCTTGGATCACCGCCCCCCTCCCACTAATTTGAATGTCATCTTGGTCAGGAGCATTCTCGGATCCTCTTGGATCATTCACCCAATTGAAACTTGGTTTGAATGTTTCCTTGACCAATTTGCACATTGGGGCCAATGCCTCCATTGAAACTCGTGCTTAGTATCTCAATATTTTTCAACCCTAATTTCATACTTTGAACTTTGAACAAAGGATAAAAATTTTAAGGTAAGGCAAACCTCTATACCATGACGAGACTAATATGTAACAACTAAGGAAAACCTCTAAGGCAAATATGTTCTAGGAAAAGTAGTTACATCTCCTCCTATGCCCATATTTGTTTTCTTTAAGTCATTCAGCTAATTCAACTATATCTTCATGCTTGGGGTTCAAAAGATCATTCCTGGCTAGAATCCTATCATAATTCCCTTATTGGTTGTCCTCGCTTCCATTTTCCTCTAAAATTTAAAACAAGACACCTAAATATGTTCAAATTATGTAGCACATAATGACTCCATGCACCCACTTTCTTTGTCATAAATCCAATATAGGCCTAGATTTGGGTGCTTAGGGTGTACAATATGAGTGCCCCTATGTGAGAGATAGAGGACAACTTGGGGAACAACAATATGAAAATGATAATTAAGTGGTTTACTTTTTTGAGTGAGGTAAAGTTCTACTTTGATTCATTTTTTTGAGTGAGGTAAAGTTCTACTTTGATTAATTTATTTTGAGTGAGGTAAAGTTCTAGTTTGATTCATTTTTTTTTTAATTTGTAAATTTCTATTATTCATTAAAATAGGCTAAGAGAAGAAAAAAAAAATCAAAGTCAAAGTTTTGGTTAATTAGAAAAGCTATAATTTATAATAAAATTTCAAATAAATTTAGGAAAGAATTTCCAAAAAATGTTGAATTTATCCACTTCTTAACTTACCCCAACATAAAAATGTATACTATCACAATAACACTTTAGTGATATATAGGATTTATTTTGTAATAGCAATATTCAAAAGTTTTATTAAATTGGCTAGATTCTAAGATGTTTTTTTCAAAGTTGGATGCTATTCAAAAGTACATCACTTCACTAGAGGTAGCCTTATGAATGATTTTAAAGATATTTCCCTTTTGGTTTTGGAGAAGGATCTAAAACTGCTTTTGATTCTCTAAGAGCTTGTCTTCTTTAAACTTAAGAAAATAAGGTAATAACTGAAAGATTTCCTTCTTACCAACCACCAAAAGATTATTTCAAATAAAAAACTTTTTGGTTTATAAATTCTCCCCTAGTTCACTCAAGTTGACTCATTTGTGTTTTGCACTTTCCATTCACTCATTCAATGGAAAATACTTACATCCTCAAATCTGTCACTACGTTAAACAATCTCATAGTCGAAATCATATGAATCTGCCCTAATATGGATGTGACAGTTCTTTTCACGGGAACCATGTGAATCAGGTCAAGGTTCAAAGCAGTAATAAAAATCATATGAATCTGCCTTAATATGGATGTGAGAGTTCTTTTAACGGGAATGTGCCCATAATTTTGAATATATAATTTATCAGGTCGGGTCAAAGTTCTGTTAGTACTTCGTTTTTTTTCTTTGGCCGCGGGAGAGAAACTACAGAAATAACCTGTAAACCAACTTAAGGTTGGAAGCTAGTCCTTCCAACCTATACAAGATTCTCTTTAAATCAATCACTGAAAGGATTAATTTCATTTTCAATCAAAGACTAGATCTCTAAAGCAAAGTTGAATTTAAAGAGTTGGTGAAAAAGTAGATAGAAAGTCCATTGGACAATGGAGTCGCTAGAAGGGAGATCAATAATAATTTGTTGGACACTTGGTGAATTTGGAAAATAACCACCGATAGGCAAGATAGAAAGTACTCTTTAATCTAGTAAATATCGTTGTAGTAGAAGGATCGAAGAGAACACAATAACCTCTTAGGGAATCTCTCAGGGATGAATCCCAAGAAGATTATAGAAAAATCATAGAAAAATAAATTATATGAAGGAAAGCATCAATATGTAGATGAATTCTACATATTGTTATGAAATTTGCTGAAGATGAAGTCGGATTGATTGGGCAAACCGCTGATGTTGATGAAAAGGGCAGTACTGAGTTGGAATCAAGGAAACAAGGTGAATTAACAGACTCGTGTATTGATGAAAAGGGCAGTACTGAGTTGAAAACAAGGAAACAAGGTGTACCCAAAATTCAGTCAAAATCAATTAAAATAAATAAAATTACAGATAACAATAATAACATTAAAGAATATATTTTTCTATGTATTCATTCAGCAGAACAATTCATTATTACAATCTAAACAATATAAAACATCAAAAATCATTAAAAATAATAAAAGAAAGGTTTAACGTTATTCCTTTACCTGATTACGAAATCTCTCGAATCAACTCTGTCTATTCTATAACATAAAATATAGGACTCGTGTATTGCCTCTCACGCGAAATAGCCAGTTATCATTATCTTGGATTGCGACGAATTTTATTCCCGGAAACTCTTCGGGAAAAAATCAGACTACCTAAAATAAAAGTCGCCTGTTTTTAACCTGATCAAATTTTATAATGTTGTCGTTGCCGTTAGTAATGGAACAAAGTTGGGTTTTGCCGGCCATTTAAATAGTGCATGGGCTTGTTTAACAGAAAATAAAATAAAATAAACCAAACAATTATACCATTTAAGGTTGTGAAATTCAATAAATAGAATATAATATTGTATTTTAATTTGAAATTCTGCTGGTTTGAGCTCAGACTTGAAAGACGTGCAGCAACGGACGCAAACACCACGGTCCGTCAAAAATGATGTGCCAGGAAACCACTGGAACTAGAAAGTCCCGGTGGGCATTTGGAGGGAGGTTTCATTGCCCGTGGAATAAAAATGAGAAACTTGCAACATGTGTCAGGACACTCTCTGAAAAATCACTGCACATGGCAGCGCGTGTTTACATAGGGCAGAGGCACCTTATACGTAGGTATTGTTGATTTCCCCACCAGCCGTTCGCTCACTGGCATTACGCCCTGTCGAGCATTGATTGTGTTTCATAAGCTGTACGAAGAGTCGTTCACGCGTTTTGGCAATATATATCATGCTCACGTGCTCTGCCTGTGCGTGTCTCAATCTTAATTTAATATATACTAGCATACCTTTTAAGGTGGTGAATAGAAATGCCAAGTAATAAAGGGAGGTGTACATAGTATTACTATAGGTAAATATTTTTTTCTCCTTTTTTAAAACACCCAAAACATCAGGTCAGATGTACAGTGGAGAATCGGTAAAATACTGTGACTCACAAATCTTATCGATTCTGGAGCTCTCATTCAAGATCGAGAAGATGAGTTAATTTGGACCGGAGGTGACAATTCGAGTATTATTTCAGTCAAGAACATATATACGGCCATTGTCTACAAAAAGAATTCAAAAAATCAGAGGTTGGCGGAAGACTTATTCATTCTGTTATTCCAAATATTCTAGGCCTCTTAAGTTATGAACAGAAAGATTTTACTACTCCTCTCAATCGATGGTGCGACTGAGGTGGATGGTCGAAACTGTGGATCATGAGGTATTATAAAGAACCCAAATATGACAGTTTAGTTTACAAATGGTTGTTAAACTGTGGTATTGGTACAAATAATAAAGATGAATTAATGGGTGTTTGGGCATCACTCACATTGGCCATCCATCTTTCTATCTAGCGTATTCAAATCATGGGTGACTCAAGAGTCATAATTGACTTGTTAAACAACAAAACAAATTTCCATTCAATTTCCTTGGAAGGTTGGAAAAATAGGATCAAAGTATTAATAAATGATTTTCAGGATATTAGCTTTAACCATGTCTAGTATAAAGATCTACTATCAAAGTTGGCACTAAAGGAATCAAGCGGCAAAATTATCTATTATCAATGGAAAAATGGATTGGAGGGACCCAAAAATGATCTTGATCTTTACTAATTTTCATGTCTATCTTTCAAATGCAAATATAGTTATCAGGATAATGATCCTGGATTTTGGTGATTCTTTTTGTATATAGGAAGGATTTCCCTCATTGCCACATTTTAATGGAACTTGAGTAGTTTTATTGTATTGGGAATGTAGCTTTCCCAAAATGTATTTTTTTGGGACTTTTTGGTACTATTGTCGATGAACTGTTATTGTAAACAAATTATATATTCTTAATATAATTGGGAAAATTTTCTATTGGAAAAAATGGTAATGGAATAAGTACATGTTTTTTGAAATATCCTGAATTACTAAAATACAATGTGAAGGTGTGTTGTAAATATATTAAACAAGAAGTTGTAATTGGAGTTTAATAGAAACATTGTAAGAAACAAGAGGAATCCATGTCATATGAAGAACAAAAAAATATTTAACATATCATATAGTTATGGACCAATAAATGTACTAAAGTCCACAACAACATACACTTGCATGTTTGGAGGGTAGACTCCTTGTATGTAAGTAATTTGGGTGACCATTCCTAGCTTCTCATGACACGATTCTTTATTTCTTGCATAGTCTCTTTTTGTTGTGTTTGTCTAGATCATGTTACCCCAACTTCCCTATCATCTTAAGATTTGTATGGAGAAAAATTGATCACCATAAGAACTTGTCCAATTATGATTGATGGTTACACTATTGCATGTTTTGATGGGGTATCCATATCACATGGCTTGATATGTGGAGATGGGGGAGTCATAAAATTTCCAGAGTCCACTGTATACATATGGTATATCAATTGAGCGAATAAAACAAACACCAAGGCCGAACTTATGGGTGTATGGGCCACTCTCATACTAGCAAAGCATTGGAATGTACAAAAGTTACAGTTAATGGGGGAATCAAAGGTTGTTATTGAATGGTTAAATCACAAAGGAGGTAAGTTACAGGCTATCGACATCGAAGGATGGAAGCTCAAAACAAAGGAATTGACTTCTATATTTCAAGGAATTTGCTTTCATCATATATACATGGAATTCAATAAGGAAGCAGATCACTTATCAAAGCAAGCACTCTTGGAACCGAAAGGAAGATTAACTTGTTTCACTTGGGAAAGAGGGAAGGCAGGTCCTCCAACTCATATAAAACTTTTTTAATTCAACTTTGCCTCGAGTCGGTTCATGTTTTTGAATACTTGGTACAAATTTTTGTTTGATATATATTGAGGAGATAACTCAATTGATGTTAGCATTGTCTTTAATAGAGTTAATGTAAAAGATCCTTTTTGGATGGTCAGGGTGACATGATAGTGTCTAGTTGGCTCCTTTTTGGATTTGTGATGGAATAGTGACTAGCTGGATCAGCTGAGTTCATAATGATCAAGGATCCTTGTAGATGTAAAAAAAATTACAAATTAATACAATTTTGAGCAAATTTTCTATTGGAAAAAGATTTGTATAGAGAATCTATAAAATGTGTATGTATACATTTCTCTTTTTCTCTTCAAATCAAATTATTATTATTGTACTCCCAAATCTTTTAGTTTTAAATTTTTTTAGATTTTAAACTTAAATATATTTATTTTATAAAAAAAAAAATACTATAACATGATATTAGTCAAAATTATGAGAATGGTTACATTAAGATAGAGTTCGTGAGGGAGAGATAAGTTTTCTTTGGTCGGGTGTTGATAACAAAGGCGAGTTAACTATTAAAAATGTCTACGAAGCTATTTTTTCCATGGAAGAGATTCCGGTGTGAAGTGGCTCGCAAAGGAACTTCTGGAAATGGTAATTACCACTGAAAGATATTCTTTTTTTTCTGGTTAGCTTTACGAAATAAAATACTAACTTGGGATTCTTTATAGAGGAAAGGATGGTTGGGACCAGGTCACTGTTATCTCTGTTGTCAAAGGGAGGAAGATTCAAACCATCTTTTCATTGAGTGTTTTTTCACAAGGTCTGTGTGGGCTAAATGTGCACACGCTTTTAATTTCAACATCCATTGGGTCGGCACCTCCCTGACAGATTGTATGAACAATTGGCTAATGAACAGACAAGCATGAACAATTTTTTATTCTGATTTGTTGGTTCTTATGGAAAGAATGCAATAAAACTTTATTTGAAGGTCATTCGCCCTCGGCCTGGGCTATGCTTTTTAAGATTCTAGGAGCACTTAAGTTTTCTATACCCATTCGGGTTTCTCCTATCTTAAGATAGAAGCCATTCTTGATGAAAGCAGGCTTCTCTTTAGGTTATTTCGATGGAGCTGTTGTCACTAGAGGAATTAACTGTGGCGCTGGAGGAACTATAATTTGCACAAACTCTTTAGTCTACCGTTTGTTTTTAAATTGTGGCGAGGGGTCAAACACAAAAGATGAATTGTTAGGGGTCTGGGCTACTCTTACAATCGCCAAGCTATTGGACCTTCAATTTATTCAAGTATTGAGGGATTCAAAGGTCATAATTGATTGGATTGAATAGAAAGGGAAGCTTCAAGCCATCAACATTGAAGCTTGGAAATGCAGAATTAAAGATCTAATCTCCACCTTCCAATGTATTCATTTTCATCATATTTTCAGAGAATCAAATCAAGTGGCCGATCAGATGTCAAAGCAGGCCCTCTCGGCAATAAAAGGAAGGCTTACATATTTCACTTGGGACGAAGAGAATGCGGGACCTGCTCTCTTTGAGGATATCTCTTAATTCCTTTGTTATTCATCCGTCCCATGATCATCCTAGACTGTTTTATTTTTGGCAAGGGATCAAGGACATTGCTAAGTTTTTTAGTTAGATTTTATCCTTTTGGGAATCTTTCTTTGTGAGAGGTTATTGTGCATTTCCTCTGAATGAAAGATCAGGAAGGTATGATTTTCTCCTTGATTTTTGGGAAAGGTTTTGGGTAGACCCCAGTGAGTAGGACTAGTCGGCCTTTCAATTTCTCAGACGATGTTTTAAAAACTATTATTATTATAATTTTTGAGCAATTTTTCTATTGAAAAAAAGAAGTTATATGTACATTAGAAAGCTACATTACGTATGTATGTTATTAAAAGAGACATTTAAAGTAAAAAATATAATTTCAAACCAACATCTAATTATCAACATGTGATTTAGTTCAATATAAAGCTACATAACTTAAGTTCATAACATGATTTGTTTTTCTCTGTCAACATGTAATTTAGTTAGTTATAAATCATTATAACTTAGGCTCATAATATTAGTTTTTTTACACCTTAACATAAATTAACTTTATAATATAAAGTTTTGTAAACAAATTTTTTAAGCACAAAATATGACTATTAATTAAGGGTGGTATTATAAAGTTTTGTAGAAAAAAAAATGAAGGATAAAATATGACCATAATTAAGGGTGGTGTAATAGATACATTATAATCATGGAAAATGTGTAAGTACAAAAGATGATCATTAATAAAGGGTGGTGTAATAGATACATTATAATGATCATTTATGAGTTGTTTTTGTTGTAAAAATGTATATTATAGATTATATGTATTAAAATTAAATTATGATTATTTAATAATTAATTATATTATTAATAAAAGAAAAATTAATTGATAAAGTTTAAGACAGTAAAATTTAGATATTTTTAGAATATTAAAAAGCTATCTTTTATTTTTTATTTTCAATCTTTTTAATAGTAAAAAATAAACAAATAAATGATAACAAATCTTAATATCACAAAATTATAAAATAAAATAATCTTATATTATAAAATAAATAAAACCAAATTTTAATTAAGTCATATGTCACAAAACATTTAATTATTTCATTACACATTAATAACGAAATGTTGGAAATTATCTAACACCTTTACTAAATCTCATACTTTTGAATGTATTAAAGATAAATTTTGTCACATGTTAAATTATGTTTTTGAAATTTAATTTTTTTGAGTTGGTGTGGATAATATAGCTTATTATATATATAAATAAGGATATATGTTATTAAAAAAATTTAATCCAAAGGTAACTTCTTAGTAAATAGATTTTTTGGGCAGTTCAAATCTCAGGGGAGGCGAGAACTGGCTCTGGTTAATTTTCAAACCTTCAAGGACCAGTAATGACGGCCTACCCTGCTGGGAGATGTGGCACTACTAGGGTGAATACTATGACTACTCGAGGAGGCCAGAGAAATGTATAGGTAAGAATCCTTAGCCACCTAGGGCTTCTAATACTATTCTTCCAGAGTATCTTTTACTGAAGTTGCAGGAGGAGTCGGAGTGGCTGGAGGAGTTGGAGTCATCATTTTGGCGGGGGTTACGTTGGGTTTTATGTTGTATAGTAGTTATTTCCCCCCCAAACTTAGCGGCCTCTATTTAGCGCCTCTTTTTACCAGTGCAACCGTCTTTTCACATTGTTTTTCAAAGTTTGTTTCCAGTGCTCTGGTCTCATTTATTAACTACTTGTTTTCTTGTGTTAGTGGGGATCTTTTCATCCTTGTTTATTGGTATTAGTTAAGACATTATTAAGGATATTAGTACTTCTACAGAGTGGTCAGAGGTTTTTGTCATTTGGTGATGGGCCAGGGAGTATGACTCATACTCCACTAGAGGGGATCCCGATGGAGGATGAAGTCAATGCCCTCATGGGAAAAGAGGATGAGGCCATCTAGAGACAAGCATGCCTCTATTATATGACATACCTGGCAAGATATAATGGATATTTTAAGGCTCTTAGAGAAGCGGTTAAGGCTCAACTTTGGGCGCCATTTGCGGATATTGGTCAGAATTATCCTGGTATTGCACCATCTGAGAATACATAAGGTTCGGTCACCTGCGCTCATGGGAATAATGGAGTGAAAGGATTTGAGAATTCCAGAGAGGTTGTAGGTGGGAAGACGAGAGATAAGGGAGAAGTGTCGGGGGTAGATGCAAGAGATAGTTTTACAAGAGTTAAGAAGAGGTTGGGCTCCCATCAGTACAGACATTGGGTACCAAACCGCACCAAACATAAACTGTTGTTGGGTGTGGACGTTCGGTTGGAGGACATGGTGAGCCTCACACTATTAACACTGGCAGGGAAGTTCTCCTACAAAAATAAGTGTAAAATGGTGATTGAAGAGTGGGTTTCGGCATTTTGGAAGCCATTGCTGGGTTATAACCTGGGTGTTATTTACCTTACAAAAGGGTGGTTTGGATTACATTTTAAGAGTTTAGAAGACACAGAGTTGATATTGGACAGAGCCTGGACCTATGACGGAGGTAGTTTGATGGTAAAAAGGTGGCATGTGAGTTTCGACCCTGCACATGATTATTTAAGGTTCTGTCACTTCTACGTGTTGCTTTTGGGATTGCCACTGCATTTTTGGCACGCAAAATCTTTGGAAGCTATATGGAATAATATTGGGAATTTTATTAGTGTTGACCTAGGAGCTCTAAAAGCTAATGATAAAATAATCTACAGAGTTCTCCTAGAAATAGACATAAACTCTGGTTTATTAGAAACATTGGAGATTAGTTGAAATGGTCACCATTTTTCCCAGCCCTTGGATAACTTAGGCATCCCATTTAGATGCTCTAAGTGTCGAAAAATGGGTCACTTGTGGCAGGATGGTATGGGATCTCAAGATGAGGAGGTTTCAGAGGGTACTTTGTTGGACAGATCGACTCCGGTTGATTCGCCAGAGATTGAGTCTACTAGATTCAGTCCTAGCGGCAATGAATACGGGGACGTGCCTTTTCCAGAGACAACTAAGACCATTACGAGTAAGTTAAAATCCATCTGTCCCACTCTTTTTCAATCATTATCTGTCTGGGAATTAACTTTTTTGAATGAGTCTAGGTTCTTTTAATTTCAAATTGGTGAGCCGGCTTCATCTACCCTCCCTTGTCCGGTTGCGAAATTTGTAGGATATTTAGTAAACAACCCTGTTATTGTTCCCATATCGGGGTCTGTGGGGGATGGTCTCACCCGTGAGGAGCCACTTAACTATTCTTTAGAGTGCAACATACCCAAGATTGGCTCATTTTCTGGTGTCTTAACAGTGATGAGTGACTGTGGACCCTCGGATCCTCCAGGAAGGGAATCCACTAGACCATCTTTTGATACAGAGGATAGTTTATTATCGAGTTGTCGTGAATCTGAGTTGGGGGATAGCGAGTTAGGAACTATTTTGGAGTCACTTGTCCCAACTATCAGAGAGGTGTAGATTCCTATAGCTCTTCCTACTTACAGGGGGAGATCAATATTCCATAGACCTGATCCTGATGAAGGAGCGGGGACTTCCAGATCCTTAGTGGGGGCCACAGTAAATGAATATTCCTAGTCAAATGGTTTGTGTATGGAAACCTCCCCTATTAAGACTAGAAGTGTGAGGAAGAAGAAGGAGGCTTTGGGTATCATTTCAAAGGGACACAATTTTCGGTTATTAATGAATTAGGGGCGCTTAGAGGCCCAAAAGCCCTAGCAAGAGTGAATACATGATCTTTCTCTCCCTAAAGATTAGAGGGGTGGGGGGGACCCTGAAATCTTCCTCCCTTCGAAGATTGCTTTGGAGGACTAGATCGGATATCATTTTCCTGCAAGAAACTATGGTTGAGGAACACAAAGCTCATGCGCTTATGCTTACTCTGCATCCTACATGGCATACTTGTGCTGTCAGTGTGGTCGGGACTTCGGCAGGGACTCTTGTCTCTTGGGATTTGAACACATTTGACATTGTCCCTTATTTATGTTGTGGTGGAATTCTATTTAAAGGAATGTGCTTGGATCTTAATCAACCAGTTGTATTTCTTAATGTATATGGTCTTTGCTCGGATAGGAAAGAGTTCTAGGAGAAGTTGGCGGCCAGTGGAATTTTTGATAGCAGGAACCTTAGAGTGGCTAGGGATTTAAATCTTACCGTTGGAGCTGGGGAGATGTGGAGAGTGACTACTCATTTAGATCCGCTTTCATAATTTTTCACCGGGCTCTTTGATAATGCAAGTTTATTAGATGTACTGTCGTATGCGGTGGTGCCAACCTGGAGGAATGGTTGTAGTGGAGATGCCATCATTTTAAAAAGACTGGATCGAGTATTAGTGACTGAAGACTTTTTAGTAGGATCATGTTCATATAAATCATGGGTTGATTATCCTTACTTTTCGGATCATTCACTGGTTCTTTTGAGGTTAGACAAGGTATCTCTTCTGAAGGCATATCCTTTCAAGTTCAATGCCAGGCGGTTATCAGAACTGAAGGTCTCGATTATAGTTACATTTGTTTGGAAAGACCCGACTTACTAGTTTGAAAGGGATGTACAACAAAGATTCATAAATAAGATGAAATCCTTAAAGAATCAATTGAAAACTTGGTCCAAAGAGAACATTAGAGTTCAGGAAGAAAAGTTAATGCGCCATGAAGATTTATTGACTAGTTTTCTAATATAGGAGGCTCGAGAGCCAGGCTATAATGTTAGAGAGAATAATATCAAACTTTTGGAGACGGAGTGAGACAAATTACTTAGAGAAGAAGAGGAAAAATGGAGACTTAGGAGCAAAGCGGTGTGGTTAAAGTCTGGAGACAAAAACACTAAATTTTTTCATAACTTTGCCAGTTATAGGAGGAACAAAAAACAAATTTGGGAGATATGTGATGAAGAAGGTCAGTTACACACTGGTGTGGAGGCCATAAAGTCTGAAGCTGTTAAATTCTTTAAGTCATTCTATAGAAAGATGGAAGAGGAGTATATACAAGATCAGGTTAATACAACTAGACTCTTCAGTTGTTTGGTAAATGCTGAGGACACAGAGCTTCTATAAATACCATGCACTAAGCAGGAGATATGGGAGGTTCTTAAAGCATTCTCTAAAGATAAAATCTCGAGGTCCAATGGATGGAAAGTGGAGTTCTATCTTTATTTATTTGACCTAATGGGTGATGACTTGTTGGATCTCATGGAGGACTCAAGGCTTCGGGGAGCAGTTAAAAATTCATTAAATGCTATGATTTTAACATTGATTCCAAAGGTTAATAAACCTCTATCTTTCAGGGATTACAGACCGAAATCCCTGTGCAATATCTGCTACAAATTGATTACTAAGATAATAGCAAATAGGATTAAACTTATCTTGTCTCGGTCCCTGTCAGTGGAATAGTTAGGTTTTCTCAAAGGGAGGCAGATTTTGGATGTGATTGCTACAGCTCAGGAGTGTATCCACAATATAAATGTTAAGAAGTCAAAATATCTTATTCTGAAGTTAGATCTTAAGAAAGCCTACAACTGTATAAATTGGGACTTCTTACGCTTGATTCTACTCCAATCGGGTTTTAGTATTCATTTTACAAATTGGATCCTTGGCTGTGTGACTAGTGTCAATTTCACGGTCTTGATTAATGGGGAGACCTCTCAGATGTTCAAAAGTGAAAGAGGCTTGCACCAGGGTTGTCCACTATCGCCCTTGTTATTTATTCTTGTTATAGAAGGTCTTAATCATTTGTAGAAGAAAGGATTGGGTGAAGGAAAGCTTTCAGGGGTTAAGGTTTCAAGACTTTTCAAGATTTTGCATCTGGTTTTTGTGGATGATGTTTTAATTATGTCGAAGGCATTGGTGGAAGAGTGGACTGAGATCAAAAGTATTTTAACAACTTTCTGTAGAACCTAGGTATGAGCATAAACTGGTCAAAATCCATCTTTTATCACTCCATAATCCTTGATGATGCTCTAGATAAATTAAAGGAACTTTTTCCTGATGGTTTTTAGGAACTGGCTAAAGGATTTTGGTACCTTGGTTATTATTTAAAGGTAGATGCATACAAACCATAGGATTGGCAATGACTTCTAACAAAATTTGAAGAAAAGATCGGGTGGTGGTGTAATATATGGTTGTCTCTGGGGGGATGTTTTACACTTGTAAAATCTGTTCTTGAGGGTCAGGTTGTTTACTGGATGGCTTTGACAACCATACCAAATTCTATTTTACATAAAATTTGTAGTCTGATGTTTAAATTTCTCTGTTTTGGAATCGAGGGTAGGAATCATATTCACTTGTGCAGTTGGAGTCATTTATCAAGACCAAAGCATCTGGGAGGCTGGGTCATTCAAAATATTCACCTATTTAATAGGGCATTGGCTGCAAATTCTCTATGGCGGGTTTTAACAAAGGATGAGATTTGGAGCAAAGTTATCAAGGATAAATATATTCCAAACTGCTCCACGATCACTTGGTTTCAGGAAGCTTCTTCTCATAACTCGTCAGTGTCTCAGACTTGGAAAATCCTTCTAAAAGCATTTCATTTATTAACTCATTGGCTTGGGTGGAGAACTGGTTTTTTTCATTGTGTTCAGGTCGACCTAGATCACATTTTGGGTGTGGGGAATTTATCATTTCTATCCAATCATCTACGATCTGAGCTAAGAAGGAGTTTGGTATTATATCTATTTGAAGTGATAGGACTCGACAAGGCGGGAATTAATACTTCTTACTGGAAATAGGGTCTAGACATTGGCTTAGTTGGGAACCTAGCAGAGGAATGGGAGGACTTTCAGAAAGATCTATGTTATGTAGGGATTAAGTTATGAAACAAAAGTGATGAGCTTTGTTGGGTGGGTGGTGATTCCTCGGGTAGAATCTATGCAAAAAACATTTATCTAGCTCTTGCAAAAAAAATTTGGCCTACTCCGGTTGAGGGTTGGCACAAGCATCTTTGGAAATCGGATCTCATTCCAAATATAAATCTCTTTCTATGGTTATCACCGGAGAATAGGATTCTCACCTGGGATAATCTACAGAGGAACGGGTGGGAGGGGCCTAATATCTATGTTTTATGTCAAGATGAAGCTGAGTCAGTATATCATCTTTTTGTTACTTGTCATTTTAGTCGGGAGGCTTGGAACCAGTTATACTCAATATTTAGTACGCAATCCATCTTGGAAGGAGACTATCTCAACTCCATCTATGAGAATTGGCTTAGGAAGGAAACATCCCTCATAACACTCTCGTCCATTGTTTGATGGTTCTTATGGTTGAAGAGGAACCTGCTTGCTTTTGAAGGGCACAAAGCATCAATATTTTCAGTGATAGAGAAGGTTAAATATTTGATGCCTCTGGTGGAGGTAATCAAAAAATTCAAGAAGCAGAACTTTCAGCCTCCTCATCTTCTGACCACAATTGTATGTTGGTTTGACAAAGTTGCACTTTCCAGCACACACGGGTGTGGGGCATGAGGTTTAATCAAGATCAGTGTTCATTGGGTCATCAAGTGGACTTTAAATTGCAGCCTAGGGACTAATATGAGAGATGAACTGTTAGGTGCGTGGGTGTCTCTTTTCCTTATGCAGTGGCTCAACCTTGAAGTGATCCAGGACATTGGAAACTCAAAGATCGTCATCAATTGGATGAAGGAAAGAGGCAAGTTTTAGGTCACCTCCTTGATGGGATGGATGGATGGAATAAATATGATGAAATCTTCATTTAAAGAAATATTTTTCACACATGCTTACAGGGAACTAAATATGGAGGTAGATACTCTTTCAAAATTGGCCCTCAATAGTCCTGAAGAAAAGCTTGTTTATAACAGCTAGATTGAGGGCAATGAGGGGCCATCTATCACTATCAACCCCTTTTAACTCTGCTTGGATTTTTTTTTAATAGTATTATACCTTGGTGATAGCGGTATTGTAAAGGAAAATACGTTATTTTGTATTTTGTCAATGGCGGTGGAATTTATATATCCATGTAGTAAAGTTTTTTGTTTGGCATATCTTAGACAAGGTCCTTGTTTTAGAGAAGTAGGTAGAGGCCAGTGTTACCTGTAATGTGAACTTATTTATATAAATATATAAAGGGAAATTATTTTGTTGGAAAAAAGATTTAGTTATGATTATATAAGATGTTGGTTTTCTTGCAAATATTAGCTAAATTAAAATTACTTTTTAGTTTTGAAGTAAAATTCATCTTCTTCATATGTAAGAAAACAAGTTAAAGTCCACCCCGAATCACATGTGGGAGTCATTTGATATGGTTTTTCTTTTTATAATATAAAATGAATTAAATATAGTTTGTTGGGTTGTAGTTTTATAAAATGTCTAATCTTGCAACAAGTTATTTGTAAGTTGTCATAATTCAATGGTATAGAATGTTAAGAACACTTATATATCTAGAACTCTCATTGCATTTTTTAGGATGTGGGTCAATTTAGAATTTTTAGACCATCTAGGTCAATTCAAAATTGGGAAAAACTCTTAAAGACATAATTCCACTATGTATGGGTCTTGGATCATGGTAGAAGTATGTCCATGCCTAAATCTAGGAAAAATATACATTTACTATAAGATTAACTTACTCTATGATTTAGTAGATGAGATGAAGTATCACCATGAGAACAACCCAAGTTCAAATCTCCAATACATTAAACTTTGAAATTTTTTTAAAATGTAAAACTTTGAAATTTTGTAAAAATGTTATATTTTTCATTTAAGGTCCTACTAAATTGAATAAATTGGCATATAAGAAAACACAAACATGGCTATGTTTGTATTAGTAATTACAAATTTTAGATAAATTTTAAATAACATTTTGTGGTTGCTAGATTATCTTTATTTTTAGTTGGTAATGATATATTATATTTGTCTCTTAGAAATATTTTAATGCAATAGGTATATGTAGTAAAAAGTGAAACTCTAAGATAATTATACAACACTTAAAACTTGTAATAATGTATTATTCATGCATAAGTAATAAAAGAAAAGATAAGTGACAACACAATAATCTAAGAGTACATTTGGCAATGAAAACAATTTGGTTTTAAGTTTAAAATTGAGTTCTATGTAAACATTTTCATTGAAAATGAATAAATGTAGTTCACATGGAAAAATGTAAATTAGCATAAGAGACAATAAATATTGTAATGAGAAAATCAAAAATCAATTTATCAGAAGTTTAGTAGTGAAATATAATATTAAAGAAGATTTAAAATAACTCTCCAAAATGTAAAATTTGTGAAACTAATAAAATAAAGAATACTCATCTAAATGACCAAGTCTAAAAGATTAGGTTTGGTTTTTAATGTAAAATTTGTGAAACTCATAAAACAAGAATTAGTTTGGTTTGGCTTTGCAACATACACTACAATGGTGTGAAATAAATTGTTTTCCCAAACTATTTTTGAAATACTAAAAAAAGAACTACCGTAATCCTTTCAAAAGACTCATACAATTATTCTTTCAGTATTTTAACCAAAGTAGAAAATAGGAGATCCTTGCCTATTAGTTTCCTTTTTGATAAATATGTTCTAGGAAAGTAGTTATATTTCCTCTTATGCCCGTATTTGTTTTCTTTAAGTCACTCACCTAACTCAACTATATCTTCATGTTCGAGGTTCAAAAGATCATTCTTGGCTAGAATTCTATCCAAATTCCCTTATTGGTTGTCCTCCCTTCCATTTTCCTCTAAAATTTAAAACATGACACCTAAATATGTTCAAATTATGTAGCACATAATGACTCCATGCACCCACTTTCTTTGTCATAAATCCAATATAGGTTTAGAGTTGTGTGGCAAGGGTGCACAATATGGGTGCCCCTATGTGAGAGATAGGGGACAACTTGGGGAACAACAATATGAAAATGATAATTAATTGGTTTATTTTTTTTAGTGAGGTAAAGTTCTACTTTGATTCATTATTTTTAGTGAGGTAAAGTTCTACTTTGATTTATTTTTTTGAGCAAAGTAAAGTTTTACTTTGATTAATTTATTTTGAGTGAGGTAAAGTTCTAGTTTGATTCATTTTTTTTTAATTTACAAGTTTCTATTATTCATTAAAATAGGCTAAGAGAAGAAAAAAAAAATCAAAGTCAAAGTTTTGGTTAATTAGAAAAACTATAATTTCTAATAAAATTTCAAATAAATTTAGGAAAGAATTTCCAAAAAAATGTTGAATTTATCCACTTCTTAACTTACCCCAACATAAAAATATATACTATCACAATATAAGGTTTATTTTGTAATAGCAATATTTAAAAGTTTTATTAAATTGGCTTGATGGATTTAATTCAAAGATGTTTTTTTCAAAGCTATATGCTACTCAAAAGTACATGAATCCACTAGAGATAGCCTCATGAATGCTTTTAAAGATATTGGCCTTTTGGTTTTGGAGTAGGATCTAAAAATGCTTTTGATTCTCTAAGAGTTTGTCTTCTTTAAACCTAAGGAAATAGATTAATAAGTGAAAGGTTCCCCTCTTACCAACCACCAAAGAATTATTTCAAATGAAGAACTTTCTCGTTTATAAATTCTCCCCTAATTCACTCAAGTTGACTCAAGTGTGTTTTGCACTTTCCATTCACTCTTTGAATGGAAAATATTTAAATCGTCAAATCTGCCACTATGCTAAACAACACCACAGTCGAAATCATATGTATCTGCCCTAATATGGATGTGACAATTCTTTTCACCAGAGCCATGTGAATGTGCCCTTAATTTTGAATATAGAATTTATCAGGGTCAAGGTTCAAAGCACTAATAAGAATCATAAAAAGATTATAGCATAATCACAAAATACAAATTATATGCACAAGAGCATCTGTATGTTGATGAATTATGATACATAAACATCAAAGACGAAATATATAACTAAAGAATAACAAAAGTAGGAACAATAATATTATAGGAGCACAAGCATAAATGCATACAATCATTGAATCTCTGGAGTTAAAATCCAAGCACATCTTGTTCAACAAATTTCATTAATCTCAAAACTATTTACAATATCACTCAATGAAAACTCTCATGCACTTACGAGCCAACTTGAGCTTTGAGTTGATGTAGCTCCATATAATATATAGAAAAAATATCTTCCTATCCTCCTAAATTCGAATTCAACAACTTGTCTAAGTTAAGCGACAGTTACTCATATTTTGACATCAAAATCTAAACAAGCTACTAAAAACAAGGAGTCTCATTTATTACATATAACCACTGACAAAAAAAGGTGTTTGACCTTGGTGCTAGTTGAAGATGACTTGTGCCTCGAGTAACCTATCCATGCTAATCTAGACACATTATGGACGCTCTATCACAGTTGTGCAACAAGGTTGTTGTGCGGTAACCTACAAGAAATTTGTCTTGGCGAAATTAAGTAAAATAGGTCTCAAAGATCATTGCATATCTTCCAAACCATGATAGTTGTGCAAAAATCTAGAGAGGTTTTTGTTATTGGGTCTCTTCTTGAAAAAAACCTCTTTGGTGTTTCAAAAATTCCTCAAATTATACACTCAAAGATGATGACTAAAACAAGAAATCATTAAATGTTTAAATCTCGAAAAATGAACTGTAAATATTTATTCAAATCTCCCAAACTATAACACATGTTGCAAATTTGAGATATATTTATGTTATTTGGTCAGTGTTTGACAAAAACCTTTCTGGGTTTTTCAAAACTCGTGTTTGACAAAGACATCTCTGGGTTTTTCAAAACTCCTCTCTTCAAAAAACAATCTTGAAGTTGACCACTAAAATAGTCATTTGCTCACCTTGTCGTGCGGCTTGTGCACAACTTGATTGAAATTGAGGGTTTTGCAAGGGAAGATTGGTGGGATTGATGTTGAAGGGTTGTAGCATAAAAAAAAAA
>ML778116.1:604063-627645 GCA_009831015.1 Picea engelmannii | reverse complement strand
CATCAAAAATCATTAAAAATAAATAAAAAATGTTTAACGTTATTCCTTTACGTGCTTATGAAATCTCTCGACTCAACTCCGTCTATTCTATAACATAAAATATAGGACTCGTGTATTGCCTCTCACGCAAAATAGCCAGTTATCATTATCTTCGATTGCGACGAATTTTATTCCCGGAAACTCTTCCGGAAAAATTCAGACTACCTAAAACAAAAGTAGCCTGTTTTTAACCTGTTTTTATAATGTTGTAGGGCTGTGAAATTCAATAAATAAAATATAATATTGTATTTTAATTTGAAATTCTGCTGGTTTGAGCTCAGACTTGAAAGACGTATATAATATTGTATTTTAATTTGAAATTCTGCCGGTTTGAGCTCAGACTTGAAAGACGTGCAGCAACGGACGCAAACACCACGGTCCGTCAAAAACGATGTGCCAGGAAACCACTGGAACTAGACAGTCCTGGTGGGCATTTGGAGGGAGGTTTCATTGCCCGTGGACTAAAAATGAGAAACTTGCAACATGTGTGAGGACACTTTCTGAAAAATCAGTGCACATGGCAGCGCGTGTTTACAGAGACACATTATACATAGGTATTGTTTATTGCCCCCAAAAGCATGGCACCAGCCGTTCGCTCACTGCCATTATCTCAAAACTATTTACAATATCATGGACACGAAAACTCTCATACACTCACGAGCCAACTTGAGCTTATGTGGCTCCATAAAATATATAAAAAAATATCTTCCTATCCTCCTAAATTCGAATTCAACAACTTGTCTAAGTTAAGCTACAGTTACTCATATTTTGACATCAAAATCTAAACAAACTACTAAAAACAACACCGTGTCCAATGAGCTATGTTGATGAACGCTTAAACAAACTACTAAAAACAACACCAAAGTCTTGGATCATTCTCTAAACAAACTAAACTCTAAACGTCTTGGATCATTCTCCTCGTGAAATTGTTTTTCTTCAGGAAAATTTGGTAAATGCTCAAAAAGCAAGAGATTTTATGCACCTATTGTGCCCCTCCTGGGTTTCGTGTGCAGTAAATTATGTGGGTACATCCGGGGGATTGTTAGTCTCTTGGGATCCTCCTAATTTATATGAGTTGGTTCCATATTTTACTATTGATGGTATTATGTTAACAGGAAGGTGTATCATAAACAACGGAGATAGCATTGCTTAATGTATCATAAACAACAGGGAGACAGTACTTTTCATCTGAACCATGTGAATGTGACCTTAATTTTGAATATAGAATTTATCATGTCAGGTCAAGGGTCAAAGCAGTAATAAGAATCATATGAATCTTCCCTAATATGGATGTGAGAGTTATTTTAACCAGAACCATGTGAATGTGCCCATAATTTTGAATATATAATTTATCAGGTCAAGGTTTTGTTAGCACTCCTTAATTTTCCTTCGTTGCGGGAAGGAAAGGGAAACCACGGAGGTAACTTGCAAACCAACTTGAGGCTGGAAGTTATCCTTTCCAACCCAGAGAGGGCTCTCACTCTTCAAATTAACCACTAAAAGGATTGATTTGGTTTTGAATCAAAGGCTAAATCTCTAAAGCAAAGTTGAATTTATAAGGTTGGTGGCAAAGTGGGTAGAAACTTCATTCGGCAATGGAGTCACTAGAAGGAAGATCAATGATAATTTGCTTTGCTGGACACTTGGTGAATTTGGAAAATAACCACCCGGCAAGATAGAAAGTACTCTTTAAGATAGTAAATATGGTTGTAGTAGAAGGATCAAAGAGAACACAATAACCTTTTAGGGAATCTATCAAGGATGAATCCCAAGAAGATTATAACAAAATCACAGAAAAACAAATTATATGCAACAACGCATCAATATGTAGATGAATTCTGATACATAAACATCAAAGAAGAAATATCTAACTAAAGAATAGCAAAAGTGAGAACAAGAATACGATAGGAGCACAAGCATAAATGTATACATTCACATCAATCTATGGAGTTAAAATCTTGCACATATGGTTAAACAAATTTCATTAATCTCAAAACTATTTACAATATCATGGACATGAAAACTCTCATACACGAGTTAAAATCTTGCACATATGGTTAAACAAATTTCATTAATCTCAAAACTATTTACAATATCATGGACATGAAAACTCTCATAAACGCAGGAGCCAACTTGAGCTGATGTAGCTCCATAAAATATATAGAAAAAGTCTCTTCCTATCCTCCTAAATTCGAATTCAACAGTTTGTCTAAGTTAAGATATAGTTACTCATATTTTGACATGAAAATCTAAACAAACTACTAAAAACAACACCGTGTCCAATGGGCGTGGGTGTGCTTGAAACGGTGTTGTTCGACTATGGGTCGTTTCTAATGACTACAGCCTTATCACTTCCACCCATTTATTAAGTGCATAGCTCATTGGACACGGGGCCTAGTGATTATTTTATTTCCCGTTTGGGTAACTGAACTATGTTTTTAACAGTCTCATGCTAATCAGGCGGTGATAGTTTATTTCACTTACAATTGGAGCCTCGTTTAATTTATTAAGTTTTGTGGAGTTAGTTCTTTATTAATACTGTGTTCATTGGTATAATGGACCAAACTACCAACATTTAATTCTCGTTATGGGTAAATGAACAGTGTTAAAATTCTGTTTAGTGCTAAACACGTGTTGGTATCATGGAACCCGTAGCCGGTGCTAACATAAACAGAGACGTCATGGCACTAATGAGTGCAGAGGATGAGGTTGAGTGGCATCAGGGAGGTCTTTTCACAAAGGTTGATTCACTGGGTGTGGTACCGAGCTCATTAACCCACACATCACTTAAAATAACTCATGCTCTAGGCATTAATGCTCTATTTCTGACCACTACTCTTGTCTTTACTTCAAACCAAGCAATGGTTTCCACTTCAATTCTTTTCTCTGTTTCCCCTGTAGCTGCGAACGCAAAACTTCCAACAAGAGGGCCGAACAATGTAAATGCTCAAAATTTGGGTGTAAAGGGTGATGGTTCATCGGATAGAATTTGGAAAACCCACAAACCTACTAACCCAATTGGTGTCCGGAGGCGGGTGTGGAAGGAAAACAAGAGGGTTAGGAGGATGGTGTTGCAGCCGGACGTGGGCCTTGAAGAGACCTACAGGCTGGCTCTCTGTGGCTTGGTAGGTATATTATCATATTCCTATCTAGCTAATGGTCATGTCTCGGACTGGATTGTTAAAAACTGGGTTCCCTTACTCGGTTATGCACCCGAGATTCTGTTCCTTACGAAGGGTTGGATGGGTTTTATATGCAAAGCCCCAGAAGATGCTTCATTACTGTTTAACAAATTTTGGGTTCTTGAGGGCAACAACCTTATGTTGAAACAATGGCGGGTGGCTTTTGACCCGATGACAGAACATTTTCAGCTCCGTCATATGTGGATTCTATTGTCGGGTTTGCCTATGCATCTCTGGAACGAAGGAGCTCTGAGGGCGATTAGAGATGCTTTGGGGAGCTTTATCACCCTGGATTATCCAACTTTGGAAAACTCTACTAGGAAAGTGGGGAGGATTTTAGTGCAAGTATATATCCATGGAGGTTTAACGAAGGTTCTTGATATTGAATGGAGTGGACATCATATCACTCAGCAGTTGGACTACCTCGGAATTCCCTTCCGGTGCAGTTGGTGTTGCTGCATTGGCCATCTACATCGTGACTGCACTGGTAAGGTGACAGAAGAGAAGTCGGAAGACACTCTTTTACAAGAAGATCCCCCTGATCATGTTAATGAAGTGGACTCCTTCGGCTGTGAACCACTTCACTATGGAATCGAGCCAGGAAGTTAGGCGGAAATGGCAACTTCTCTTACAGGTAAATTAAAATATTTTTGTCCTACTTTATTCTCGTCTTTATCGCTCTGGGAAAGGGACACTTTGGAAAATTCTCGCTGGATTCATTTATCTACCTCATTAGATAAGGGACATTTCAAGGGGGGAATTGACAACAATTTTCCAGCTGTGGTGACTTCGACGATACCACATGATGTGGTTACTTCCCCTTCCTCGGATTTTGGGAAACTTTTGTTTGGTTCTCCTGGTTTACCTTCTATCACTCCTGCAGAGTCACCTCAGATGTCCATACCTCAGCTGGTTAGCTCTCGAGACCTGGGAACAAACCCTTCCCTCTCCCCACCAGCGATGATAGACACTGTAATAGAGCCTGAGTTCAGAGAATCTGAGGAGGATGAGTCCTCTCTCAGTGCAGTACTTGACTCCTTTATTCCTTTCATTCGGGATACAAACGCTTCTATCAAACTATTACACATAAAAAATACTCATTTTGATAGTGTCGCAAGTGTCGTCATTACAAGTGTCGCAAGTGTCACATTTTTCTCACAAGTGTTGCAAGTGTTAAGGAAAGCACACTGCCATGATGCCTATGTCATTCCTATAATGACATGAGAAGGACACTTGACACACATCAAACACTTGATTTGGAAGAGGAGGAATGATTAACTAGGCTTATGAACCTCTTGCCATCTGAAAGAACCACAAAAAATGAGTTTTTGGAGGAGAGCGCTCCCCTATACCTCTCTTAGGAGTGTTGGTGCCCCCCCTTACACTGTTTGGGAGCATTATAACGCTCTAATAGCCCTTCTGGGGGAGCGCTGATGGGTTTAGGGAGTGTTTGCGCCCCCCTAAAGCCTACTGAGGAGCGCTATAACGCTCTGATGGCCCTTTTGAGGGAGCGTTGCCTATTCTGGGCAACAATTGGTTTGTTGAGATGAATGGGGGAAAGATCTTTTCAATCTTAGAAGGTAGTTGGATTCTAATCCCTAGTCCAGCCATGATCTTAGGGAAGATCCCTAACTCAAGGAGGAAAATCCTCAACTCACCCCAAAGATATCTCAAGTTGTTGAGCCTTTCCAAGGCTATATAAGCAGGCTTTCTCATGGTGAAAGGAGAGCTCGATGGAGAATCACACCAAACTTATGATCTCATAAGTGATATTTGGAGAAGGGATGAGAAGCATGAAACCTATGATCTCATAGGAAACACACAGTGAAGTGGAGGCTAATCATCGAAGCTAATGTCATTCCGATCGTGGAGCTTTTGAGCAAGGGTTAGACAAGGAGAACTTGACGAAACTGCTTCATTCCATCTATGGCTGTAAGTAACGTTTTGTCCTCATTAATGTAATATGCTTGGCTTGTTTCTTTCTAATTTGTGTTTGACATTACATGAATTTGTCTCTAAGTAGATAGGTCTGCTTCGAACTAATATCGATAGGATAGAATGTGGTTGTACTTTGTTTGTCTATAGGGCTTAACGAGGAGCTCAAGATTGGAGTTCAACTTGGAGCGTGCAGGGACAAACACCGGTAAAAGGTACGTATTTCCTCCTTCCTCTTCATGCATTAATTTGTGTAGACCTAAAAGGAAGTCAGTGACCATGATAAGCACTTTCTATCTTAGAGTTAAGAGTCTAGCTCTTTGAGGAGATCTACTTGTCCGCAGGGAGATTTTCCTCCAACACAAACTGGCGACTCCACTGGGGATCGAATCGAAACTTTTGGTTTTGATTTTTCCTCATAGACCTTGTCTTATCCTTTGGTTGTTTTTAGACCTTGTTCACCCCATATGTTTGATTTCACATGCCGATTGACTCCTTACCCCATCACACTCAGCTTGACTGTCAAAATTTGACTAAAATTTTGGTTTTTTGGACATTTTTATGAGCTTTTTAAGCCTGGTGCCCCTATGCCCATGTTAGCAGAGCGCCAAAACTCCCTAAAGGTCTCAGAAAGAGCTTTATAACACTCTGGTGGCCCTTACACCAGAGCGCCATCCTTTTTTTTGCAAAATTACCTTCCATATTTGTGTTTTTTTGCAACTCAGTCTCTGTTTTTGCCTTTGTCTAGCTTCTTGATGCTTCATTACATCTTCCTAATGACATTTTAACCTCTACCTTCTGAGGAATAAGAACCTTGATGTTCAAATTTGGTGGCCTTCTTCCTTACTTTTGAGATTTTGCTGTTGAGAGCGTGAAATCAATCCACTGCCTTTTTCTCTCCTGTCTGACTGAGCAGAAATTTTGGTGAAGGACATCAGAAGTCTACGAATCTTCTCATTTGGTTATTTTTTTAGGTCATTGTTCTTGAACATCTCTCTTTTGTGTGAATTGTTTGATTTTTCTTTGTTATCTTTTGTTTTCTGTTTGCTTCTTGTTTCAATCACAACAAGAGGGTGTGTGTCGTGTGTGCGAAATCTGATCATACTTGTCTGAATCTCCTTGATCTGAAAGGGTAGTTGGTAGGAGAAGTTTTTTGCATTGAATTAATCATCATTTTCATACAAACGACAAGGACACATATTAGTGATTGGTTTGCATATTAGAAGGCATTTTTGAAAATGTTTTAGCATTGCATTGGATTCGATTGAGAACCAATTGATTGAGGACATTTCATATTAGTGTTTGAAAGTGAAAACGACTTTTTCTCTTTCCCTTAAATAGGCATTCATTGCAAAGAAACGATTGCTTATCATCTTTCATGCATCTTTTTGGGAATTGAGTCCTCATTCCATCAGTTTCACTTTCGTACACCCTTTGAGTAAAGAACAGTTGTAAAACGAATGCTAATTAAAAAATTATCTAGAACATTTTTTTTGTTTTTTGGATCTTCCACCAACAGTAGACTAGGGTTAGCACTTTGGATTAGGCTGTGAGTACAACTCTCCAAAGTTTAAAAAAAAAACATTAGCATCTTGAGCTAGGGAGAGTCAAATCCAATTGTTGTATTGGTTTTCTGGGATCCCCCTCTCACATAGGGGTTACGCACGAGGTCGCATTCGGGTGAATTACGGAGATTATCCCTCTGTGGTTCAACTGTTTGTAGTGGTCGGATCGTATATTGGGGGTCGCTTGGAGGTATACCCAGGATTATGTGTGAGAGCCTCTCGGGTTGATTTCAGACTTGTTATCCTGCCCATACGTTTCGGATCGGATTGTCGACTGTACCCGCCCAGGGACTCACTGGGAATTGGTGTCTTTAGTTGCCATAATATTTAGGTACTTACACAAGGTGACGGTGAAGGGAAGTCTCACTGTACCTGGAACAGACATTGGTCAAACTCACTCGGGCTCCTTGGAGGGTAAATCCACAATTACTGCGTGGAAGCTTGCACCAAGGTGAAAGTCCATTAAGCAGGTTGCCATTGTAACTGTTCCACGATTTCCTAGCCCCTTCTTGACTTGATCACGCGACGTTAGATTTCATCACCAACTAGTACGATCATCGAGAGAAGTTTTGTTTGCTTGGTTGATTCCTAGATTTTATTAGCGTATGTTGTTTCTTCTTGTTAGTTGGCCCTAGATTTTCAGTGTGTTCTGTTATTCTCCACAATTGAGCCCGTAGACAATAAAGGTCTTTGCCGATCACGTAGGATGTAAGGGCTTCCTCCGGAATGCTATCAACCCTTACCTCCTAACCCGCTAGAAGACAACTACCATAGAGAGGTAGAAAATCAATCCGACGCTGGAAGTGTTATTTCTCCTCCGTTAGATAACTTAGAAGGCGCTGGTCACGGTTGAAAATCCCACTACACCTGTGTCGGTAACTCCTCTCGAACCACTTTTGGTTCGTTTAGAATCCCTTGGGAATGTCATAGACGAAGAGGTCCCACGATTACCGGAGAGGATTTTTACCGAAACATATATGGGATCCACAGAACCAATCTTTGGTGATGAGTATAGGACTCATGTTCGTCCTAGCACCGCAGTAGAAACCAATACCACACCTGCTCATTCTGTAGGGAGGAATTCATCGGGACGCGATCTCTATGAACATTTCAAATCTATTCGACAACCCTGTCATCCTCATGACCCTCCTAGTGAAACAGGACCATCCGGTGAAACCATGAATCACCCAGTTGATCAGGTTATTAACCCTACTGCTACACCAGCACAAGTCCATCCTAATGCTGGAATCATCACCTCTACTCATCCCCAAAGAACTTCAATCTCTACCCCCATTTCTACAAGATTTTACTCTACAGCTCCACATGTTCCACATTATCTTGCTGGGACATCTTCTCACCCGAGAACGCAGACCCATGTTGGCCAAACACAACTGGCTGGAGGGAAACCACCATCCAATGAACCTTTTCTTCCTGAAGGACTACCTTTCCATGGCGGGCCTACCCCTCCCAGAGGACAGCCCCCTTTTCATTCTCCTCCTGGAGGGCAACCTCTGTTTGCCAGTCATACCCCGGTCATAAATCCACCACTGGCAGGGGGGAAACCCTCGTTTGCTGGAAACCCTTCAAAATCCTGGGGAGTATCTTCAGGAGGCACTTTTACTCAACCCCATGTTGGGGGGCACTTGTATAATAACCCACTAGGAGGAGTATCCAATCTTGTCCCTTCCGGAACATCTTACGGGCACTCTTATCCGAGCGACATCCCAAACACCACCTGGAGTTCTCCGGGACCACAATCTTATCCTCCTCATGGGCCTCATGTGTATCCACCTCCGGGATCTACTCCTTACTATTCTCAAGGGAAAAATGTTTATCCTCCTCACGGGAAAATAAATCACCCGGCCTATAATGTTCAGAACCCACCGGGTTATGCCAATGTTTCTCATGCACCATCGAATCCTTCTTATCCTAGCCAACAACAACCGTATGTAGGAGGACCTACTGGTTACAACTATCCACCTAACCCAGTCTATGGTCCTACTGGTGTTCCTATGCTGCACTAGTATCATTCGCACATTAACCGACAACTACCTCTCCTTGCGACTCTAGATCTCCCAGACTTGTCTCGGTTAACTAATGATCCTATTTCTCATTCACCGGTTTGGCCAGTCATTGCAGCTAAACTTCCTTCCGATATTCTGAAATTTGACGAAAACCCTGGCGAAGATCCGAACAACCATGTGATGAGTTTCCATTTGTGGTGTTCATCCAACTCCCTCATGGATGATTCTATACGTTTGCGTCTTTTCCAACGAACACTTACTAGTTCAGCAACAAAGTGGTATATTGAACTACCATGTTCTTCTTTTCATGATTTCAATTCCCTTTCCATGTCTTTCCTCATGCACTTTCAATTGCCTATTCGCTACAAGACGGGTACTGAACTCTTGACCTCCCTTCGTCAAACTAACTCCATGCATATCTCTGACCATATTCATGAGTGGAGGCGACGACGAAGGATGATCAAGGCAGTCATTCCTGACATGCTATTGGAAGAATGGTTTACTAAATCACTGTTACCCCCAATCACTCGTGATGTCGCTATGGGTGGTGCTGTCACAGAGGAAAAAGCCATCGCTCGGGCTCAGTATTTAGATTTGGTTTATTCCCAATCTTGTACTTTTTATGATTTGCTTATGAATGTTGCTCGAGCTAATACCGATCCTTCTAAGACATCTTCCTCATCTCATGCATATGGTGTTATCGGTTCCATCAAAACTCAATCTATTCCCCAGTCGCTCACACTCTCCTCTACCTCCCCTCAAACTCAGATCTCTGAGGTGAATGCAGTTCAATCTGCCCCTTCACAATAATCCGGAGGTAAGAAGAAGACAAAAAATAAATAAATAAATAATAATGAACAACCAAAAAATCAAACACCCGCTACCGAAAAGCAACCACAACAGAAACTGAAATCCCCATGTATCATTTGTGGTGATGATCACTACACTCAACATTGTCCACTTCGCAATGAAGTGGCCAAAATTTTCCAAGGGAAGTCACAACCCGCTGTGCTTACTCAACCTTTTCCACAACAACAATCCATGGTTTCTCAAACCCCCTCTCCTGGGGGCAGTTCTAGCGATCCTCATGATGAGGCCTCGTTGAGTGCACATGTTTATATGTTTAATGGGATCAATTTGACCACTCTCTCTAAGACCTACGACACACCAGGTAACCCTGGAAAAGGAAAAGACACTAACGATACCGATACTTTATCGGATCCATCATCATCCTCCGTTAGTCTTCCATCGGTTAATCCTCTGTCTGGACCACTTCAGATTGAGAAACCCACATTCGACTCTATCTTATGCCCTCCTAAGAGAACTATCCACAAAGCTACCTTTAATCCTAGTTCACGTGCCGCCCAGAACTACAACATCGTTGAAGATTTGGCTCAAGCACCATGTGCTATGTCTACGTTAGAAGTTCTACAACACTGCCCCAGTCAACGTAGAACGCTCTTGGCCTCTCTTGGCACTGTTGATCTTGAGTCGTCCAATCATATCATGTTTAACCTGGACAATTACACGTATCGACTCTCCCACCAACTTGCTTTCCAAGTTGATGTTGTTGTTCACAACCAACAAATCCACCGAACTATTCTGGATGAGGGAGCCTCGACTTGTGTCATGTCTTTGGCGTGTTGGAAAGGTTTAAAATCACCAGCACTCAACAAATCCCCAACGATGTTATGTGCCTTCGATGGGTGAGGTTTTCATCCCCATGGGATTTTACAGTCCCTGCCCATCCAATTAGGTGGAAAACTTTTATCGTTGATGTCAAGGTGGTCGATGCTCCCCTCGATTACAACTTGTTACTTGGAAGAAGTTTTTTATGCTATGACTGTCGTTGCCTCGTCAGTTTTTCGATGTGTCCAATTTCCTCATCAGGGAAAAATTGTCACTGTTGATCAGTTGGATTTCTGCACGATCGATGCTCGCATTCCCACTACCAACAATATTCCTTTCTTGGGAGACCACAAGATCACATATGAAAGCGTTAGTGTTGGCTTACTGAAAGATTCTAGCCTCATGGGTACCTTCCCTACACCACTTCCCCCGACTACACATCATATTGCTATCATCAATATGATTTCGACCACGACTTATTAATCTTTGGAATCATTTGACCCTTGGATTGTACCTCGTCCGTTGGAATTCGATGCACTAGGTGATGATGTGCCACTTAGTCCAGCTGAAAAATCATACGTTTCTATCCTATCTCCCTTGTCGGATGACCAACATCTATTGGCACCTGACAGTTCCTCGATGCAATCACGGTTGAGTTCCTTGTCGTCTGCGATTGATCACATTTACCTCGGATGAATCTATTCCAGAAATGCTTCACATCGAAAATTTACCTCGGGATAATAACCATCGTCGATCTTCTTTTCTTCCCCCTCGTGAAGAAATTAGGGAAGATATACACTCTATCTCCCCTCCTGGTGTTGATTTTTCATCATCTCCCATGATTTCAACTTCCGATGATTTGGATCCGGTAGTGGACATGGTGATTTCTTTGGTAGGATTATTGGAGCTTGATCTCCTTACTCCTATCGCGACCCTCGACATGTGTTCCTTCTCGAGTGCTAATCTTCCATCCAACGAAGATCTCCTGGAGGCCATGACTGTGTTTTATCCTTTGACATGGTACCCTTCCAGAGCATTATCCTCTTGGAAGCCATGATCCAGACAAAACCACGAGCATAGTTTCTCTTCTCTATTGCAAGCTCGTTAAAAAATGAAACAGAGGTCCTGAGCATAGTTCTTTTCCTATGTCAAGCTCGTTAAAAAATGAAACAGTTACCTCTCTTGAACCTTCTTTTCATCCACCCTTCCCCTTTTTCTCATCTACTAGAGAAATTGGTGACGACCTTAGAGCCGGTAAATGAATTGAAGCTTGGAGGGCATGTCTCCAGCCTTTGCTGATCATTCTGGAGTTAAGCCACTAGCTTTCATGCTGGGGGCATACCGAGCTTAGTCTTTGTTCTTTCTCGTGCTCGTAAATACATGAGAATGCATCCGGGTAGACTTTTATCTCTTTTTTAGACCTGTATGGATATACGAAAAAGGAACCCCCTGGAGTCTCCTTTAAGCTCTTTTCAGACTCTTTAAACATGAAAAGATTGCCGAGTGATCTTGCTTCCTTTCCCACTCGTTAAAAGGTTTGAAAGGGAGTCTTTCGAGTGATAATTTATCTCTTTTTCAGCCTCGCGAGACTAACATTACGAAAAAGGACAACATTGGAGTCATCTTTAAGTTCTTTTCAGACTCTCTAAACATGAAAAGATTACCGAGTGACCTTGTTCTCTTCATGCTCGTTAAAGCATTTGAAGAAAACGTCTGTTGAGCGATAGTTTATATCTTTTTCGGTCTCATTAGACTACTTTACGAAAAAGGAACTGAGAGAGTTCTCTTTTTAGTGTTTTTCCAGACTCAATAATCATGAAACACCTTCGAGTTTTCTGTCTTTAGACTCGTTAAAAGAAACATCGACAGACCCATATGGGACCGAACCCTTACTTCTTCTAGTTCATTAAACAAAGGAAGAGGAACTTACCGAAGGTGAGTTTTATCGAGCATGTGTTATCCTCCTCGAGCTTGTTAAATTAAATAGAGGTGCTCGTCTATCTGGATGGGGGAAAAAATTGAAAGAAGCAAGCCAAGCAGTTTTTGAGAACATTACCAAGTAACTCTTAGAGTCGCCCTTGAACACGACACTTTGTCTTTGCGCACATATTAATCCGATGAACCTCTACACTGAGCCAATCCTTTGAGTTTCTGTCACTCCTTTGGGTCACTCGATGTAAGTCACAGTATCCACTGCATCATCAAGTTTTGGTCCATGTCATGTTTCTGCTATTGTGCCTCAGTGTTCAATGGAAGTATCCACCTCGAGAGTCAGCCATCACAAATATCTTGTCTCAATACCCGTGTCATTCCATGTTCATTTGATCTACCAATTACATCTCCGTGTCTATTTCGTGTCATTTATGGGGGATACATCAAGGCCCTCCTTCAACGAGTCTATTCCTGTCGACTTCAACACATTATCCAGGAACTAGATTTAGAAACCAATTAGTACTTTGGGACCTGCATGCCTCAATGGCAGGCCTCCTCACGTCCGACAGTGGGTTTACATCATTGACCTCTGATCGGATGATTCCATGGATGTTTGAATTCAATTCATCCATTCACATTCGTTGGAATGTACTAGGGTACCTTGGGAATAATTGACATTAATGGTGATTTACCTCGTGCTTGTTAACGGTTTACATCATTGACCGGTAATCAAGTGGTTTCTGCCATGTTCGACATCAGTACATCTATTCACATGGTTAGATTCGTACTACATCGGGATCGGTAAGAAGACCCTGGGTTGAGTCATCACTCTGATATGTACTTTTCCCAGTTTACGACAGAATTTCTTTTGAACAATGACACATATACTGTTACATAGAT
The DNA here is from genome assembly GCA_009831015.1 of Picea engelmannii. Lineage (NCBI taxonomy): Eukaryota > Viridiplantae > Streptophyta > Pinopsida > Pinales > Pinaceae > Picea > Picea engelmannii. The sequence continues at coordinate 614,439 of ML778116.1, read as the reverse complement.
CCACTTTGTATTGGTCGTGGCTATGTCTTGTCATCTCGTAGATCCACTGTGTATTCTTTGTGGCTACGATCAGTTCAGGTCATAAGCGTATAGATCCACACTGTATCCTCAGTGGCTATACCTTTTATCAATACAATTATGGATCCACAGTGTATTTTATGGCGGCCATATCTTGCAAGTCTTGATCACCCAAGCATAGGTATGCCTGCCTTGGGTTTGAAACATGTCATAATATTTGTTGGATGTTTGTGTGCAGCTTCTGTCAGGTTCTCTGCGTCTATACCCTTGCTTGAAAGTCTACAAAGCATTTCAGTTATCAGTTCCTGTCTTCTAACTTCATACTTTGGGGGGAAATCTGTTACACATAAAAAATACTCACTTTGATAGTGTCGCAAGTGTCGTCATTACAAGTTTCACAAGTGTCGCATTTTGCTCACAAGTGTCGCAAGTGTTAAGGAACGCATACTGCCATGATTCCTATGTCGTGCCTATAACGACATGAGAATGACACTTGACACACATAAAACACTTGATTTGGAAGAGGAGGAATGATTAACTAGGCTTATGAACCTCTTTCCATCTGAAAGAACCACAAAAACTGAGTTTTTGGAGGAGAGCGCTCCCCTATACCTCTCTTAGGAGTGCTGGCGCCTCCCCTTATACTGTTTGGGAGCGTTATAACACTCTGATAGCCCTTCTAGGGGAGCGCTGATAGGTTTAGGGAGTGCTGGCGTCCTCCTAAAGCCTACTGGGGAGCGCTATAATGCTCTGATGGCCCTTTTGAGGGAGCGCTGCCTATTCTGGGCAACAATTGGTTTGTTGAGATGAATGGGGGAAATATGTTTTCAAGCTTATTCATGTTCCCTCGACAAAATCGAAGGAAACTACTTCTAAGGTTCAGCCCTAGGGGTCTGGGGAATAATTTTCCTGGTCTAGGGACCTAGGCATAGAACTCTCTTAAATTAAGACATGAAGCTCCCGGAAAACGTTGGCACAAAATACTCCATAGACCGATGATTATGTTTCTTCCTCCACTAATAGTGGGGCTCTTAGAGCGATGGAAGCCCTCGTGAGGGCTAAGTGATGTTATTACTTTCCTTAAATTTAAGAGGGATACGAGGCACCCTCAAAGCGGCCTCAGTTCGTCGCTTCTTGGATCATTCTCATCCTGAAATTTTTTTTCTTTAGGAAACTTTGGTAAATGCTAAAAAAAAAAGAGATTTTATGCACCTATTGCGCCCCTCCTAGGTTTCGAGTGTAGTAAATTATGTGGGTACATTGGGGGGATTGTTAGTATCTTGGGATCCTAATTTATATGATTTGGTTCCATATCTTACTATTGGTGGTATTATGTTAACAGGAAGGTGTATCATAAACAACAGGGAGATAACATTGCTTAATGTATCATAAACAACAGGGAGACAGTTCTTTTCATCGGAACCATGTGAATGTGCCCTTAATTTTGAATATAGAATTTATCATGTCAGGTCAAGGTTCAAAGTAGTAATAATAATCATATGAATCTTCCCTAATATGGATGTGAGATTTCTTTTAACCAGAACCATGTGAATGTGCCCATAATTTTGAATATATAATTTATTAGGTCGGGTCAAGGTTTTGTTAGCACTCCATCATTTTCCTTGGCTACGGGAGGGAAACCATAGAGGTAACCTGCAAACCAACTTGAGGCTGGAAGCTATCCCTTCCAACCCAGAGAGGAATATCTCTTTTCAAATCAATCATTGAAAGGATTGATTTGGTTTTGAATTAAAGGCTAGATCTCTAAAACAAGGTTGAATTTATAGAGTTGGTGGCAAAGTGGGTAGAAATTCCATTCAACAATGGAGTCACTAGAAGGGAGATCAATGATAGTTTGCTTTGCTGGACACTTGGTGAATTTGGAAAATAACCACCCAGAGGCAAGATAGAAATTACTCTTTAAGCTAGTAAATATCGTTGTAGTAGAAGGATCAGAGAGAACACAATAACCTTTTAGGGAATCTATCAGGGATGAATCCCAAGAAGATTATATTAGAATCATAGAAAAACAAATTATATGCAACAGAGCATCAATATGTAGATGAATTCTAATACATAAACATCAACAAAGAAATATCTAACTAAAGAATAACAAAAGTGAGAACAAGAATACTATAGGAGCACAAGCATAAATGTATACAATCACATGAATCTATGGAGTTAAAATCTTGGCACATCTGGTTCAACAAATTTCATTAATCTCAAAACTATTTACAATATCATGGACATGAAAACTCTCATACACCCACGAGCCAACTTGAGATGATGTAGCTCCATAAAATATATACAAAAATTCTCTTCCTATCCTCCTAAATTCGAATTCAACAACTTGTCTAAGTTAAGCTACAGTTACTCATATTTTGACATCAAAATCTAAAAAAAATACTAAAAACAACACCGTGTCTAATGAGCTATGTTGATGAACGCCTAAACAAACTACTAAAAACAACACCATAGTCTTGGATAATTCTCTAAAAAAACTAAACTCTAAACATCTTGGATCATTCTCGTCGTGAAATTGTTTTTCTTTAGGAAACTTTGGTAAGTGCTCAAAAAGCAAGAGATTTTATGCACTTATTGCGCCCCTCCTGGGTTTCGAGTGCAGTAACTTATGTGGGTACATCGAGGGGATTGTTAGTCCTTGGGATCCTAATTTATATGAGTTGGTTCCATATCTTACTATTGGTGGTATTATGTTAACAGGAAGGTGTATCATAAACAGCAGGGAGATAGCATTCTTTAATGTATCATAAACAACAGGGAGACAGTTCTTTTCATCTGAACCATGTGAATGTGCCATTAATTTTGAATATATAATTTATCATGTCGAGTCAAGGTTCAAAGAAGTAATAAGAATCATATGAATCTTCCCTAATATGGATGTGAGAGTTCTTTTAACCAGAACCATGTGAATGTGCCCATAATTTTGAATATATAATTTATCAGGTCAGGTCAAGGTTTTGTTAGTAGTCCGTAATTTTCCTTAGCTGCGGGAGGGAAACCACGGAGGTAACCTGCAAACCAAGTTGAGGTTGGAATCTATCCCTTCCAACCCAGAGAAGGATCTCTCTCTTCAAATCAATCACTGAAAGGATTGATTTGGTTTTTAATCAAAGGCTAGATCTCCAAAGCAAGGTTGAATTTATAGAGTTGGTTGCAAAGTGGGTGGAAATTCCATTCGGCAATGGAGTCACTAGAAGGGAGATCAATGATAGTTTGCTTTGCTGGACACTTCGTGAATTTGGAAAATAACCACCCAGAGGCAAGATAGAAGGTACTCTTTAAGCTAGTAAATATCGTTGTAGTAGAAGGATCAGAGAGAACAGATTAACCTTTTAGGGAATCTATCAGGGATGAATCCCAAGAAGATTATAGCAGAATCACAGAAAAACAAATTATATGCAACAAAGCATCAATATGTAGATGAATTCTAATACATAAACATCAACGAAGAAATATATAACTAAAGAATAACAAAAGTGAGAACAATAATACTATAGGAGAACAAGCATAAATGTATACAATCACATGAATCTATGGAGTTAAAATCTTGGCACATCTAGTTCAACAAATTTCATTAATCTCAAAACTATTTACAATATCATGGACATGAAAACTCTCATACACGCACGAGCCAACTTGAGGTGATGTAGCTCCATAAAATATATACAAAAAGTCTCTTCCTATCCTCCTAAATTCGAATTCAACAACTTATCTAAGTTAAGCTACAGTTACTCATATTTTGACATCAAAATCTAAACAAACTATTAAAAATAAGGAGTCAAACTTGACTCATTTATTACATCACAACCTCTTGAAAAAAGGGTGTTTGAATCCATGATATGGTGATCTTTTACCTTGTGCTCGTTGAAGATGACTTGGTGCCTCTACTGACCTATCCATGCTGAAATTTGGCTTTGACCTATCCATGCTGAAATTTGGCTTGGCGAAATTCTGTAAAATAGGCCTCAAAGATTATTGCATATCTTCCAAAACATGATAGTTGTTGTTAGTCTCTAATTTTTTCTTGGTTTAGTGAGAAACCCTTATTCTAAACCCTTCTTACCTACACTTCAATTTCTATTTCCAGTTGATTTCGATCTTTGTTTTTAGTGTCTTATGGTTTGCATTTCAGTTTTTGAATAGTTTATTCAAGTTTGAAATTGAAAGACATGGTTTTAAACGAGGTGTCACCTTATATGCCTGTTTGAACTTCATAAATTCAAATTCTACTAAGTCATTAATAGCGCTACGGGAATAAGGCTATTCCCGTAGCACCAAAACTATCATGCCTTGATATGCGCCTGTCATCTAGATTTCGTTATGATGACACAAATCATGGTCTGAGAGTTCGTGTGTGTCCACAATAGCTTGGAATCATTTACTGATTCAAACCGTTTCATAATCTAATTGCTTTGTACCCATGAAGGTCTCATTTTAAAATCACCCAATTCTCAATGATCATTATATTATACTTGTCTGATTTTGCTGAATTTAGGCACAGGTATTTGCTCATAGGAATGTTATACACTAACAGATTGCAGGTGCAAATTTGGAACCCGAGGGTGCTAGTTACAGAAGCCTTGGAGCTGGCTCATGCAATCTTAAAACCCTAACGCACAAGTCAAGCCAAAGACTAGCACCACACCGAGCCACAACAAGGAGGAGTTATCCTGGCTGAAGACAATTTGTCTTATCAACAGAGACCACTACCATCTGTTCTCGAAGAATTAGTTTTTACAAACAAAAGTCATTGCCATCTGCTCCGATAATTGGCATTCATCATGAAGGTGAAAGATTGCCTCTGATTAAAACCTGTCCACAATACCATCAACAACAGTGTGCAAGCCCAGTCGAGTCATCATGAGATATCAAACACATAGAACGCCTAATTTCATGGAGAATACAGAGTGAACATTCGGGCATTGTGGTTATTGACAACATGGGAACACAATACAAAGGGTTTCCATCACCCAGTGCTCGAGCTCAAAATCCAAATCATAGTCGGTTCTAGGTTATGAAAATGTTTAAATGGGTCTGACATCATGGAAAACCCCTGCGGTAATTCCCCACTACATAGCACATTGTATGAGATGGCCAATAGATGAACAAGCAAAATTGCCAAGTAGAATCATGAGTAGACTTTTGAATCTCCTATATTAACAATCGGAGCGCGAAGAAGCCTGTCATATTATTGTTTCATACTTGAAGCTACAACCTGCAAATCGTAAGAGGGGGAAAGAATCATGGTTTGTCATAAGGATTCGATGAAGCAAAGCATCCAGAATCCACCAGCGATAACATTTGTTGGGAAAATATGAAGTTTTCTTACCTACCTCCAGATGATGCCATGATATCTTCATGTCAAGGGGTTGTCAGGGTTTTAGCAATTTTGAAAAAATGGAAACATGATGAGCAAACCCTCGTGGAACAGAGATACTTCCCCCTGGCATCATTATCTCAGGGATAGATTTGTATCTTCGCAGATTGTGGGGTTTTGTCTGCCATGACTCCAGAAAGGTGCATCATGCATTATGATGGACCCAAATCATATTCATTTGGTCTACTGTTAGTTGCACAGGTAGACTGGAAATCAAAAGTGGTCATACAAGAAAACGTTGTTGAAATTATCAGTGAGAGATTTGTGAGAAATGATGGGATAGCTTATGAAATATTTTAGTTGTCATGCAAGTTCATGAGTGGAAAGATTGGGAAAGAGCAAGAGTTGCATGTTCTTCAAGGAAGTCTTGTAAGCAGGGAACGTGAAGAGATCCAAATGCTCACTGGTGAACACAAGGATACACTTAAAGCATCCTACAGTAGCTCGGTTCTACATCTAGCCTATACTCTATTTTCTTGCCTTGAAGATGAAGAACATGAACATCAAGACATGGGTAGCAGACCCTCATTACAAATCAAATGATGTTGAGTAGTGTCATAGTGATAGAAGACCATTCTGAATATGCAAAAGCAGATCTCAAACGAAATACAAGAATGTCCCCAGTACATAAAGAATCATTAAAAGAAAAACCAGAGAAGCTACAGGAAATTCTCTGTTATTTTTACTTGTTTTAGTCTTTTTCTTCAAGAGGGGTTGCAGAACAGATGGAGATGAATTTGATGAAACCAAAAGTTTTTTTTGTTGGGAACATGCCCCTTCAAAAAAAAGTCTCTCATTTTTTACACAGCTATCACCATTTAAGAGATTCAAATTGATCTTTGAGGGCTAATTTTCTGATAAGCTACAGGAAATACTCTGTTATTTTTTCCTGTTTTAGTCTTCAAAATATGTTACATAACAACTGGAGAGAAATTTGATGAAAAAAAGAGGTTTTTGTTGGTAACATGCCCCTTCACAAAAGCCTCTCTCAGATTTTACACATCTATCACCATTTAAGATATTCGAATTGATCTTTGAGGGCTAATTTTCTGATAAGCTACAGGAAATACTCTGTTATTTTTTCCTGTTTTAGTCTTCTTCTTCAAGAGAGGTTTCAGAATAGATGGAGATGAATTTGATGAACCCAAAAGATTTTTTTGTTGGGAACATGCCCCTTCACAAAAACCTCTCTCATTTTTTACACATCTATCACCATTTAAGAGATTCGAATTGATTGTTGGACCCTATTTTTCAGGAATTTACCAAATTCGTTTTCCTGAAAAATTCTCATGGACAACAGTTGACAAGCCACCTCATCAATTTGAATTAGAGATCAGATTGGATCTTCTCCTTGATTATTTGAAACAAGAAACTAAACATAGATGAGGAGGTTTTCAGATCCATTTCTTTTGGATCTTGATTATTATCTATTGTTTCTATATAAACTCTGTAGAATGAGAGGAAGTGGTCGAAAAATTGGAGACCCAAGGGACCTTTTTGTGAAGCACATTGTAAAGGCATTATGTTCCATTTGACACTTAATAGCAAAGGCATATGGATGGTTAGACCCTCTTTTTCTACTCTGTTATTTCTTTATTCATGCTTGAATTCATATTCAGATTGCAATGCTTTTAATTCTTGATTGTTAATTTATACAGTGAAAATTTTACTGTAAAGATTAGTTTTCAAGTTTGATATCAAGCTGAACATCTTGTTTCTTTATGATATTTTGAGGCAAGAATTCTGGTGAAGTTGACAAATTGAAGGCTTCATCTTCCTTTTTCTTAATTGGTTTAATCCATCTTTATGTTTACCTATTATTCAGTCAGTGGGATATACTCTATTTTAATTTTGTTTTTCATATTGTGTTGTTACCTTGAAACCAGTTTCAAACCACCTTACTCAAAAAACCCAATCATAAAACCCTTAAAACGCTTTTGCAATAAATCAATGATGCCCTAGCTTGCCCTTAGCAGTCGAGTGCAACTTTAGGGACTAACAGTTGTGTAAAAACCAAGAGAGGTTTTTGTTATTGGGTCTATTCTTGAAAAACAATTCTTTGGCGTTTCAAAAAGTCCTCTTCATATTCTCGAAATATGCGCCCAAAGATGATGAATAAAACAAGAAATCATTAAATGCTTAAATCTGGAAAAATGGGCTATAAATATTTATTCAAATCTCCCAAACTATGACACCTGTTACAAATATGAAAGAGACTTGTGTTATTTGGTGCGCAACGTGATTGAAATTGAGGTTTTTGCAAGGGCGGATTGGTGGTATTGATGTTGAAAGGATTTGACATAAAAAAATGAACTTACCTTGAACCCAAAAACCAAATAAAACCTTCCTCAATAATCATTAAATGCACAAGTGGATGCCTTGACACTTGCGCAACAAGTTCGTTGTGCAAATGTATCCTTCATAATTTGCACAACGATAATTGTTGAAACATGATGATAATTGTTTCAACATTTGATAATTGTTTCAACATTTGTTAATTGATGAGTGTTACAAACCAAAACATCAAAAGTGCAAATTTATTCTTTTGATGTTCATGACTACTTCAAAAGGCTTAAAACACTTTTATAAATAGAAACATGATTTTGTCATTGAGAAAAATCTATCCTACATGAAAAAAACCATTGTGCAAAGGATATATAACTCCAAATATTCATGGCAATTTCAAAATTTGGTTTAGGGTTTTGATGCATTCCATGACAAAAAAAAAGCAAAATGTCAAAAATGTGTGAACCAACTCTAGGGAATCAAGCTTCTGCTGCTTCAACAGGTACATCAAGCTTACCTTTTTCTTTCTTGTCCACCTTCTACAAGCTTTGCTCAAATGAAGCTGAAGGTTTTAACCTTAATGCACTTATCATAATCACCCTGTATAAAAACAGTTTAGGGAAAAACACAAATTGAAAATTTACATATGTGCTAACAGGTTCAAAGCAGTAATAAACCATCAACGACACACTCTCAAAGTTCTAGGCAATAATAAGCCCCCTGCTACATACCATGAGTGGCACAATCTCAAAGTTCCACACAGTAATAAGGGTTAAGCACCCTGCTACATACGACACACTCTCGCGCTATATATTGGCAGAGGTACTTTTAGTCTTTATTATATTTGTTCTGGTTGATGTTAAGAGTCCAGACTCGTTTATCATTTATCAGGAAAGGTAATGGAAATAAGTTAATGATCATAATGTTAGATCCTCAAGAATTACGTATCCAATAGTGCAACAAAAAATACACTATGTACTATGGATAGGATATAATATAATTACGCCGAAAGGCGTATACCTATTGGCAATGGGCACAATTAATCATCTTTTAATCTAAAATTCTAATCTGATGGCTAACAATTAAAGATGTTGGAATATTCTTAGTCATCCTCCCAAATCAATGAATGTGATTTACTCTTCATAATCTCCTTGACACTTGTATTTTTGAATGCATCCATTAACTTGTTTACTTTTTAACATTTACCTAATCATATTAATAAATTACTATAGCACTATATGATTGCCACGTTTAAATGATTAATGTTTAACATTACCACGTTTGGATTATTAACCACAAATTTCCTCACCTGTCCCTGCATTTTCCAGAGGAGTTTTAGCTGTCTACACGTTTCATATGTGTAATGTCCCCAAGGCCGAGCCCAGTTGTAAATCTGATGTATGAAATGAATTGTAAATATGTGTTATAGGTTGGTGATCCAAGTTTGTATAAGCATGTGGGCTTATGTGATTGTTAGGCCAGAGAGCCTAAGGGTTGGAGGCCAAGGGCCTGATTTTGTACTTGTATATATGCAAAAACATTTAATAAAATTGTAAACACCGCCAGGTGCAGACCGACCACGATTGTAGTGATTGTAAATACAAATTTTGATATAAATCATTTCAATTGCACAAATAAATTAATCACCAGAACATATAAAATTTATTGAGTTGAACATAATAGCTTACAGACAGCCTCATAACACATCATATTCCTTAAATTGCATAAAACAAATACGTAAATTAAAATACCTTAGTCTGATGCTAACCTTCTGCTTGTCTTGTTGACCTTCCTGCTTCTTCCGCTTGTCTTTCCCAACTTGAAGCCACAGACCAACTCTACCCAAACTGAGTTTTCACCCTGCCAACTAGGATAGCTTCCTAGTTCCAGGATACCATATGGATATCCTGGCCCCCGTGCCCAAAACCCCCAGCAAACCGGTGCCCCCTGTACTAATCCTCCCGACTACAGAACTCAAACTCTCCTCTCCAAATCCAAGAGAACCCCCTCACAATAAAATCCCCCGTAGAATGATAATCCTTTTCCTTCGTAAACCTCCTCCGCTCATATCCTCCTTCACCACCCTTTCTCCTCATTTATTTCCTTATCTCTGCATTCATTCCCTTATCCACATAGTTAATTCCCCATATCCCATTATTCATGTTCCTTATCCATTTATTAATGCCCCTTATCCCCTCCGTATACGTAATCTTTAATTTAACAATATAATTTATTAATCCTATTAAATTTATTACCCTGTTCATTCAATGTGATAGGTAATTAATTTTAATTAATTAATCAATCAAAATTATAACAATTAATTAATTAATAAATATTTAATTAATATTATTATACCAATCTTTGTTTAGTTAAAACCATGTTAAGACAATTAATCACCTAATTAATTTTTCTTAATAATCCCTAAGCATATATTCTACTAGGGTTGTTACATACACCCACCCTTCAGGAAACTTTGTCCCGAAGTTAAGGTGTCTTATGGTACAAAGGAAAAGAAACCTGGTTCACATATTCATAACAATTAACCGACATTATCAGTAAGTAAGTCAATAAAACTCATGCATACTAGTGTATATGTACAAGAAATGCATGTGTAGCTAGTACATGCAAGTCTCGTGCATGTACTAATAATCAAAACTACCATCCTTTAGTA
>ML778116.1:485379-585484 GCA_009831015.1 Picea engelmannii | reverse complement strand
TGATGAGCAGTGTGGTCTAAGGCTGGGAGGTTCGTGGAAGGCCTGCACTTGGTTGGTGGATTCTACCACTGTTAAAAGATAAGTATCTGATTATGTCTTAATCATGTTTTGCATGACTCTACTGCTTATGTTATCATGATTTCCGCTGTGTATAAGAATTAATATGAAATGCTATTGGTTGTTAATTATAGCAGTAACTCATATGAATACTCTGTGTAGAATGTGTTTATTTGTTTAAATCCATGTGGATTATATAATACCTGTATGAGTTATGTACCAAGTGGTGTTAAAGTTTCCTTTTAAGAGCGATTAAGCTATGGTAGCTGAAAATGTGCGCTACAATATGTCTTTCAACGTTCATCAGTCACAATTATGTGACTGTGCTAGTACAATATAATATAACAGAATTTTGTATTCAATTTGATTGTATATATGTTTAAGGATAGTGTTAGAGTGGTCAATTTCTAGATAATAAAATAGTAGTCAATGTTTTACAAAACAATTTTTTTTGGATATATATATATATATATATATATATATATATATATATATTTTCACAAAAAATTATTAGATCTGTAAATTTGAATGATTAGTGTTAATATGTTGAATGCTTCTCAAAAATTAATTTTAAACAATAAAATAGAGATTTAGTACAAATTTATATCATCAAATTTCAACAAAATAAAATTTGTAGAACAATTAGACAAAGCTGATAATAAAAGGTTTGGCTTAAAAGTTTTATGTTTTTTTATTTTTCTGCAATTTACATTATTTAAATTTGGATAAAGTGTAGCTTAAAAAATTAAAAACATATAAAACATATAACATTAATAGGCCAATAATAAATGTGGTCAGTTAAACAGGCAACTTGCGCAACTTGCGGATAAAGTATTTTCATTTTCTTGGGCAACTTGCGCCTGCCTACCAGGGGATGCCTGCCAACCTGGGGAAGGTGATTTCGACTGCGAGGTACTTTACGTAAGTCCTACGAAAACCCTTTGAACGAAGCGAAGGAAAAAGATACTGACAAAAAACATAGAAGTATATCCGGTTTGGTGGGTAGCTTTCACCTCACTCGAGAGCAGAATGCGAGGCCAGGTTGTGTGTACTCGAAAAATCAAAAACCCAACGCCCAACGCGCCAGGCAAGTTGCAACTATTAAAAATCGAAGGAAGAAGGATAAATATAAACAAGTCTCTCTGTCGTGTTTTAATCACTGCTTTTCTTTGCAGAGATGGCTGCCTCTTCACAAGTTTGTCATAATAAGCGAGCAAGAGATGAATTTTTGAAGGGTGGGTTGGCTTTGCCAGACCTGAAGAAAATCAATAGTGGAATGCCGGTGCATGATCGTTATCTCATGGCCTTGCTTGAGAAGATCGATTATATGGATGCTAATCCAAAAGAACCCCATTCTGTGATTAATCTCAAGGCCGAGAGGCTGAACGGGGTGATGAAATTTGCTGAAGATGAAGTCGGATTGATCGGGCAAACCGCTGATGTTGATGGAAAGGGCAGTACTGAGTTGGAATCAATGAAAGAAGTTAAATTAACAGACTGGTATTCTGGAGCGATCTCGGTTTCTGATATATTAGGAGACATGTATTCACAAGGAAATTTGACATATTACGACGATGTTTGTGCAGAGCTCGGTTTCTTCGTGGACAATACTGCTGGCGAACTTGGAATCATCATAAACCTTTTCGATGGAGATTCAATGACTAATATGTATTCGGATCCAGTGTATGGTTATGCTGAGACTCCGGCAATTTCCTATGGGTTTCTGTGGCAGGATGATATTTGGCAGTTGAATGAACCTCGAGTAATTCAAAACGGTTTTGAATCACCCCGACGAGAAGAAATTGGAATTAGTGGAGCGGAGTTTCATGACGGTCGGAACGATTTTAGATCAATACAGCCAGTTGTGAGCTCCACTATGGAGGAAGGCATGTAATTACATGGAAAGCTTATATTTATTGATAATGAACATATTTAATAGATTTTTAGTGCTTAATTAGTTTTGTATGGATAAGATGAAATATTGATGAAATATTCTTAGTATTCCAAATAAATCAATGATTGTGATTTCAACCACTAACTTACTCACTCTTATAAAAGGGTCAGTTTACATGTTTATTTTTACTTCTACTTAATCATATTTAAAATTTACTATAATGACTAGCTGATTACGTTTGAATAATTAACAAAGATTAAATTTTTGTTACAAAATTGAGAGATAAGAATATGAAACGCAACCATTTATGACCATATACAACCTTGCGTTTCATTTTATGAACACGTTTCATTTTGGGTTCACCAATCGGAGAGCACCCACATAATGCTACATAACTACTTCACATTTAATGACGCTGTAAAAAAATTACTATATGTGGCGTGGGGTTATCAAAGGCCACGTCTGGTAAAATACTTATCAAATGCTGCCTTGGCTTCCACTCGCCACGTTTTCCTCTAACGAAAGGCAGCAGAGTGGGCAAAATGGCAGCAGAGTGGGCAAAATTAGTGTTGGGCTTGGGTGTGCTTGAAACGGTGTTGTTCGACTATGGGCAGTTTCTAATGACTGCAGTCTTATCACTTCCACCCATTTCATATATATACACTGTAATTGGAAATGTATGTGGTCAATGCCCACGTCTATGCTTATTGTACTATTGAAAATTTAAAATAATTTTTTGGAAACAAAAACCAAATTTTAAGAAACAAAAAACTATGATTTCACTAACTACTCTATAGTCAGATAATATTGTGACAAATGAGCAAAAACTTAAAACATTTCTACTAACAACAGCAATCCATCTATCATACAAGGATTTGTAATTTTATTTTTAATTTTCTTTGTAATTGTTTTGGTTTTTCCCTTTCTATACTTAAAAAATGTTTTAATTAAGCAAAAGTAGCTTTTCATTTTCTGGACTAACCTAAACCTTTAGGCTTTCACCTGTCAAGAGTTTGCTACTGTGTTGGTTGTACTTTAGTCTGAGCTTCAACAATGGAAGACCGCGAGCACGACTTGGCAAAGATTACAATAGAGCCTTCTGTATAGCCCGTAGGACCCTAGTTCTTATGTAGTCTTGGTCTTCATTTTCTTTGAAATTTCATATCGATTTCACAGCGGGTAGGTTTTCAAGATTTAGATTTATCTAATTTCATATCGATTGCAGAGCGGGCAGCTTTTCAGGATTGATCTAATTTCATATCAATTGCAGAGCGGGCAAGTTTTCAAGATTTAGATTTATCTACTTTCTTGCTCTTTATTTTATTTTTCCTTTATTCCAATTTATCACAAACTCTCTCTGGTGTATGGGAATATTCATCTCCTATTATTGATTTTAAAGATTTTTTTGATTAATGTGTGGCAGTGTCATATACCATGGGACAATTCAAAATTCGGTCTCTTTGAAGAGGAACGCCAAGACAGCATCAACATTCCAATCACAGTGCCTTACAATTAAAAGTTTGACATGCTTTAATATTTTCTCGAGCTTCTTCACAGAGTACAGGTCAAATGGTCGACTCCTGTGCAGGAAATCATTCTTTCCTTTCAGTTTTTATCATATACAAATTGGACACACCCTGGGCGCTTGTCAGAGTTGCGCAGCAAGGTTGTTGCGCGGTAACCTACAAGAAATTTGGCTTGGCGAAATTCTGTAAAATAGGCCTCAAAGATTATTGCATATCTTCCAAAACATGATAGTTGTGTAAAAACCGAGAGAGGTTTTTGTTATTGGGTCTGTTCTTGAAAAACAATTCTTTGGGTTTTCAAAAATTCTTGTTCATATTCTCAGAATATGAACCCAAAGATGATCACTAAAACAAAAAATCATTAAATGTTTAAATCTGGAAAAATGGACTATAAATATTTATTTAAATCTTCCAAACTATGACACATGTTGCAAATATGAGAGAGACTTGTGTTATTTTCTCTGTGTTTGACAAAGACTTCTCTGGGTTTTTCAAAACTCTCAAAACTCCTCTCCAGTTGTTCAGAAATCAATCTTGAAGTTGACCACTAAAATAGTCATTTGTGCAGCGTGCCCTATAGCTCATGTGCAATGTGATTGAAATTGAGGGTTTTGCAAGGGTAAATTGGTGGGATTGATGTTGAAGGGCTTTGACATAAAAAAAGTAACTTACCTAACACAAAAACCAAAAAAACTTCCTCAATAATCATTAAATGCACAAGTGGATGCTTTGACACTTGCACAACAAGTTCGTTGTGCAAATGTATCCTTCAGAATTTGCGCAACGATGGATTTTGACACTTTGACAACCTTTTTGACTCCAACTAATACATGGTGAATGTTTGCTCTCTGTAAGCAATTTACTCAGATTGGAAGGAGATCCTCGGTATTATTAATCTCTTCTATGAGGCGGCAAGTCTTTCAGTCAACCCAACAAAATCCTTTATTTATTTTGAAGGGCTCTTTGAGGCAGATTTGCTTCCTTTCAAGTCACTGCTTCCCTTTAGTTTCTTTGCTATCTCTTTCGGGTTTAAGTATTTGGGCTACTATCTCAAGACAAGTCCTCACAGAGTCTCAGATTGGGATTGGCTTGTTTCAAAGATTTCAAATAAAATTGGAAATTGGTCTCATAGGTGGTTATCTTTAGGGGGAAGATATATTTTGATCAAAGCAGTCCTGGAAAGCCAGACAGTTTATTGGATGACTTTGGAATTACTTCCGAAGATTATCCTATCAAAGATTAGAAGATTGTTTTTCAATTTCCTTTGGAACGGACAGTCAAAGACTCAACACTTTCATCTTTGCAGCTGGGAAGCTCTCTCTAGACCGAAAAAAAAAGGAGGATGGGGTTTTAGAAACCTGTTCCACTTTAATACAACCCTAATTACAAATTCTTTGTGGAGAGTTCTCACTCAGGACAGTCTCTGGCATCATATTGTTATGGATAAATACCTTCAAAACCTCTCTCTTTCATGTTGGCTAAGAAGGCAATTTTTCAACTCTAAGTCGGTCTCTAGATTCTGGGCCAGCCATCTTCACACAATTCCCATCATCCTGCATTGGATCGGATGGCATCTGGAAGCAGGCAACCGTATCCTCGTTGGTAGAGACTAGCTTTCAAACTTAGGCAATCAGGCATTCCTTCATCCTGACACTATTACTCTTTTAAATCAAAACTCTGTTGTCTTTCTGGACCAAGCAAAAACAGGCAGAAACCAGTTCACTTTGACGGACACTTGAAAATCCAGCGCTGAGCTTGGCTTGACAGGCTTCCATGAAAATGAGTGGACCAATTTTATCTCCTCTTTAAACTTAGTAGGGGTAACTCTCAATGAACAGTCTGAAGACACTATTATCTGGTCGGGAGGAGGCTCATCTAGAGTCATTTCGACAAAAAAAAACTACGCTACAATTGTTTTCACTCTGGCGTTTCAAGTTTCTCATGGTTGGCGTATACAAATTTGGAAATGGAAGCTTCCCTTAAAGGTTATATTATTTTTTCTTTTGGCTGTGAAGAATAGGATACTTACGTGGGATAACCTCCTGAGTCTTTGCCCCCTCTGCAAATTAGCTCTTGAAATTGTCTCCCATCTTTTCATTGATTGTCCCTTCACATTGTCGGTTTGGACGAATTTACAATCTTTTTCAAAGTCGATTTTGAACTGGAGAGGCCGATCCCTAATTGACTGTATGGATGATTGGACAACGAATAAACTTTTGCCCAATAGAATTTTGGTTTTATTGTGTTGGCACATCTGGAAAATTCGGAATAGCTCTCTCTTCGAAGGAAAAATCCCCTCGGCCTGGGCAATTGCTCATAAAGTTTTAGCATATTTATCCAGTTTCCCTTCTACCATTAAACCGCCAGTTTTAAGACAAAAAGCTTTCTGGAAACTTTCTGGTTTTTCATTAGCCCATTTTGATGGCGCATCGATAGAGGGTGGCTCTTTGTGTGGTGCTGGGGGAACTATCAAGCTTAACACTTCGCAGGTATTCTTTTGGTATTTCAACGGGGGAGCTGGATCGAACACAAAAGATGAATTAATAGGAGCGTGGGCTTCCCTTATTATGGCAAGAATTCTGAATATTGAATATATTCAAGTCATGGGCGACTCCAAAGTAATCATTGACTGGATCAACCTTAAAGGGAATTTGAATGCTATAAATACCAAAGGCTGGAAACAAAGGATTAGAGACCTCCTCGGCACCTTCAAAGGCATTAGTTTTCAGCACATTTACAAAGAATAAAATGATCAAGCAGATCATCTCTCAAAGCTTTCCCTATCGAAGACAAAGGGATACTTACTTACTTTTCTGGGGATGGATCCTCTATTTGACACCCCCAGCATGTAATCTTCTCCTAATCCTTTCCTTTCTCTCTTGACTCCCCTTTTCTTCCGGTTTCAAATTCTCTCCGGAGCTTTCTTGTATCGTCTTAGTTTCTCAGGATCTCTGCTAGATTGCAGACTGTTTCTTGGTTTATGCCCGGGGCTCCTAGGAATCAGTTTTGTTTCAGATCTTTGTTAATTGTTTTGTCCTTTCTAGTRGTCACTTTCAGTAATTAATCCGCGAACARTTTTATGAAAGATGTAATTAAAATTATATTTAATATAATTTTGAGCGAATTTCTTGTTGSAAAAAAAAACCTCMGATCTGATAATCCTGATGCATGATGATAATTGTTTCAACATTTGTTAATTGATGAGTGTTACAAACCAAAACCTCAAAAGTGCAAATTTCTTCTTTTTGACGTTCATGACTACTCCAAAAGGCTTCAAAACACTTTTATAAATARAAACATGATTTTGCCATTGAGAAAAATCCATCTTTAATGAAAAAATCATTATGCAAAGGTTATATCACTCCAAATATTCATGGCAACTTCAAAATTAGGTTCAAAGCAAATTGAAAATTTACATATGTGCTAACAGGTTCAAAGCAGTAATAAACCATCAGCTGCACAGTCTCAAAGTTCCAGGCAATAATAAGCCCCCTGCAGCACAGTCTCAAAGTTCCACACAGTAATAAGGGTTAAGCACCCTGCTACATACGGCACACTCTCGCGCTATATATTGGCAGAGGTACTTTTAGTCTTTATTATATTTGTTCTGGTTGATGTTAAGAGTCCAGGCCCGTTTATCATTTATAAGGAAAGGTAATGGAAATAAGTTAATGATCAGAATGTTAGATCCTCAAGAATTATGTATCGAATAGTGTAACACCAAATACAGTATGTAGTATGTATTATGGATATGATATAATATATAAAAAAAAAAATTCAGTAAGAAATTGTTAGATTTGTAAATTTGGGTGATTAGTGTTAATATATTGAATTTATTTTTATTTTCAAAATAGATTTTGAACAATTAAAAAAATGATTTAATGTAAATTTATATCATTAAATTTAAAAAAAAAAAAATTAAAATAATTACACAACGTTTATAATAAAAGGTTAGACTTAAAAGTTTTATGTTTTTTTTTTTAAACTTTACAACTTAATTGTGGTGAAACCTTAATTTACATTACTTAAATTTGGATAAACGGTAACTTAAAAAGATTAAAAGCATATAAAACATATAACATTAATAGTAAAAGCATGTTAATAGGCCAATAATAAATGTTGTCAGTTAAACAGGCGTGAGTATTTTCAGTTTCTGGGGCAACTTGCCTGCGTACCAGGGGATGCCTGCCAACATGG
This sequence comes from Picea engelmannii, assembly GCA_009831015.1. Lineage (NCBI taxonomy): Eukaryota > Viridiplantae > Streptophyta > Pinopsida > Pinales > Pinaceae > Picea > Picea engelmannii. Next base: position 577,810 of record ML778116.1, on the reverse strand, counting down.
GGAAGGTGATTTCGACTGCGAGGTACCTTTACGTAAGTCCTACGAAAACCCTTTGAACGAAACGAAGTAAAAAGATCTTGCCAGAAAACATAGCAGTATATCGGGTTTGGTGGGTAGCTTTCACCTCACKMGAGAGCAGAATGCGAGGCCAGGTTGTGTGTACTTGAAAAATCGATAACCCAACGCGCCAGGCAASTTGCAACTATTAAAAATCGAAGGAAGAAGGATAAATATAAACAAGTCTCTCTGTCGTGTTTTAATCACTGCTTTTCTTTGCAGAGATGGCTGCCTCTTCACAAGTTTGTCATAATAAGCGAGCAAGAGATGAATTTTTGAATGGTGGGTTGGCTTTGCCAGAACTGAAGAGAATCAATAGTGGAATGTCGGTGCATGATCGTTATCTCATGGCCTTGCTTGAGAAGATCGATTATATGGATGCTAATCCAAAAGAATCCCATTCTGTGATTAATCTCAAGGCCGAGAGGCTGAACGGGGTTATGAAATTTGCTGAAGATGAAGTCGGATTGATCGGGCAAACCGCTGATGTTGATGGAAAGGGCAGTACTGAGTTGGAATCAATGAAACAAGGTGAATTAACAGACTGGTATTCTAGAGCGATCTCGGTTTTTGATACACTAGGAGACATGTATTCAGAAGGAAATTTGGCATATTACGACGATGTTCTGGCAGAGTTCGGTTTCTTCGTGGACAATACCGCTGGCGAACTTGGAATGATCATGAACCTTTTCGATGGAGATTCAATGACTAATATGTATTCGGATCCCGTGTATGTTTATGCTGAGACTCCGGCAGTTTTCTGTGGGTCTCTGTGGGAGGATGATATTTGGAGTTGAATGAACCTCCAGTAATTCAAAACGGTTTTGAATCACCGCGACTAGAAGAACTTGGAATTAGTGGAGCGGAGTTTCATGACGGTCGGAACGATTTTAAATCAATCCAGCCAGCTGTGAACTCCACTCTACGTATTGTGAAGAAAAATTGTCTTATTTTGTAAGGGAAAAACATGATACCGCTGAGAATATAGCTTTATTCAGACATATTTACTCCGAACTATTGCAGCTGTGAAAACGTGCCGTGTAACACGTTACTCAAAATTTTGGCTTAAAAGACGAAGGCTGACTCGGAGCCTTCATTTTCCTTTAAGTTGAAATTGTAATTTTGCGTTATTTAAAGATTGCTCTATTTTTGGGAAACGTCAATTTTGCAAACATTTTTGTCAAAATGCTATCATCGATTAATCGCCTTTTTAAGGGTATTTTATTCTGGTTAAAAAATGATTCAGTTATTAACTTATTTATACGTAATATAATTGTTTGCTGAATTGGTTTTTTAAAACTCATAAAAAGTTAAATGGGTATCTTTTTTACCTAAAATTTAGTCAAAATCAATTAAAATAAATAAAATTACATATAACAATAATAACATAAAAGAATATTTTTATGTATATATTCATTCAGCACAACAATTCATTATTACAATCTAAACAATATATAACATCAAAAATCATTAAAAATAAATAAAAAAAGTTTAACGATATTCCTTTACGTGATTATGAAATCTCTCGAGTCAACTCCGTCTATTCAATAACATAAAATATAGGACTCGTGTATTGCCTCTCACGCGAAATAGCCAGTTATCATTATCTTGGATTGCGACGAATTTTATTCCCTAAAACTACCTAAAACAAAAGTAGCCTGTTTTTAACCTGATCAAATTTTATCATGTTGTAGGGCTGTGAAATTCAATAAATAAAATATAATATTGTATTTTAATTTGAAATTCTGCTGGTTTGAGCTCAGACTTGAAAGACGTGCAGCAACGGACGCAAACACCACGGTCCGTCAAAAACAATGTGCCACGAAACCACTGGAACTAGAAAGTCCAGGTGGGCATTTGGAGGGAGGTTTCATTGCCCGTGGACTAAAAATGAGAAACTTGCAACATGTGTGAGGACACTCTCTGAAAAATCACTGCACATGGCAGCGCGTGTTTACAGAGGCACCTTATACGTAGGTATTGTTTATTTTTCAGGTTTAAAGGGAGAGTGGAAACTGAAAAATCTTCCAGATATTAATTGAAATTTAATCCTGCATACCTGAAAAAACAAACAGAGAGAGAAATGGACCTATTGATTTGAAAAAGAGAAAGTCCGAAACTGGAAATAGAAATTGGAAAAAATTAAACAAGGAAGAGAAATGGGACATCTGACTTTGACTGGGGTAAAAGAAATTCCAGATATTAATTGAAATTTTGTTCAGTTGATAGCAGATCTGGAAAAAATAAAACGGAGAAAGAAAAATGAACTTATTGACTGGGAAAAGAGCCTGGGGAACCGAAAATTATAGAAATTCAATTTTATAAATCTGGAAAAAACAAAATTCAGAAGGAGAAATGAGCCAAGGATAAAAAAAAGAGTGGACACAGCGGCGATTGTCATATAAGTCGTGCGTGTGAAGAAAAATGAAGGATATTAAGTGAATTGAGTTGAAAAATTGTAATGCAAAGAGAAAATTCATAGAAAGAGAAAATGGCCAAGAATGGCAACGGTGTGAAGAAAAGTGGCAGAAAATCTTCGAGAACTTAATTGGAATTTTGTGCCATTCATTTAAATTCTATTCTACATGTAAAAATCAAATCAGAGAGAGAGAAATGGACCTGAAATTTTATGCCATTCATTTAAATTCAATTCTAAATACTTGAAAAAACAAATCAGAGAGAGAAATGGCCCCTTGACTTGACTTGGGAAAAGAGAAAGTGTTGAACCCGAAAATTTTTCATGGAAATTTATAAAAATTAACAGACAATCAATCCTACGGACGTGGAAAAACCAAAACAGACGAAGAAAAATGGGCTTATTGCCTTTGATTAGGGAAAAAGACAGTAGGAACCGGGAAATCCGGATATTAATTGAAAATTTGGGTTCCTGCAGACCTGGAAAAGACAAAACAGGTAAATTTTGTTTAGTTAATAAAAATTTCATCATATCTGGAAAACACAAAACAGAAAAAGAGAAATGGGCCTCTTGACTTGCCCTGGGAAAAGAGAAAGCCAGAACCTAAAAAAATCATTGATCACTATTTAAATTTTGTTGCAATTGATATAAATTCAATCCTACACATTTTCATAAAACAAACTGCGAAACGAGATGGGCTTGTTGACTTGCCTTGAGCTTACTCTTAACAACTAATGGAAATATGAGATGTGCTGGACCAGATTTAGGTAACACCATGGCAAAAATGTAGCCGTATCTATGTTAGAGAGGAGTTTAACGATTTGCATTCTTTTTAATATGCTTTTAATTTTGGATATGAATTTTAATTTAAAGTGTTTTTTTTTAGTATTTTTAAATTTTTGTTTATTTTTTTAATATTATATATTTTTTATTTTATTAAATTATTTTGTTTAACAATATATATATATATATATATATATATATATAAAATATTATATTTATCTATTTTATTATAAAAAATTTAAAATTCATTATATTTGATATTTTATTTATTTTATTATATTGAAAACTAAAAATCAAAAATTCAGTATACTATGAGTAATTCAGTACACTATATTACTAATATATTGAAATACTATGAGTAATTCAGTACACTATATTACTAATATATTGAAAGCTGAAAATCCAAAATTCAGTATACTATTAGTAATTCAATATGATTATAGATCATATTGTTTATATTATAATAATTATTTATAATAAAATCCTCACTACTCGTTGTAAGTGAAATAAAAAGATAAGTGATTTTGAGGATGGGAAACATTTAATTGTGAAGTTCACATACTCATATTAGGATGAGTGATTTTTTTAAGAATTTATGTTTTCATAAATTTAGAAGATATTATTTAATGTTCTTATGGTTAAGTGTAAATTTAAAAGATGTTATTCAATTCATTGAATGTTAATTTTTTGAATGTTAATTTTAATTCGACTTTGTAACTTTTATGATATGTGATGGAACTAGTTGAATACTAAGTTCAATCTCATTTTAATATTTGTAAATATGAGTATTAAGTGGAATATTCCAACTTTGCTTGTAAGTGTGAGAGAGTAAGGGTAAGTAATAAATAGATTATGCAAACTTATGAAAAAAAAGATAATTAACATTTAATCTATTAAAAATAGATTATAATAATTTTGAATATTTAACATTGTTTTAAAAATAATATTTTTTATTGTACTAACTATCCATTTTAATAATAAATAATTATACAACATTTTTATATGTAAGAATTTATTACACGCAAGACGTTTTAGAAGGGTAGTTTTCTTGGAGATCTTCGTCGTCTATCTAAAGCGTATGAAAAATTGCCACCCGTTAATTAACAATCATGAATCCTCGCTTTCCACGTGCCTTCTCTTCATCAAATCGCTTCCCGCCCATATGGGCCATCAGAACTGTTCTCACATAGATGCATGGTGCAGCCTTCAACGTTCTTTTCGGATTTCGCTCTCAACGATCTCAGGGTCTGAGGCCCTTTAGATTCAATGAGATGGCTAGAGAATGAAAAATCGAGGGAATTTCTATTGAACTTCTGTCAGCTTAACCAAACCAATTGCAAGAGTTCTAAATATTGAAGAAATGGTCGACCAACTCACCATCTTTGCTTTAACACGAAGGTCGTTGTCCCTGTGTAGAGTTGTTGGCACTGTGGTATATACAGCTGCTTGTTGCTGGAGTGTTGGTGTCGTGGTATATACAACCTGTAAGTGTTCACTGTGTTCGAGCTGTGGAGAGTCGTCGTTGCCTACTTGTGAACAGTGAGCGTGAGAGCCCACGTGAAGGGTTGAAGACTGCTTGCCTGTGGATTAAATAATTGCTTCCTGGTGTTGAACAAAATCGTTGCCAGTATTTTTTTAATTAAATCGTTGCCTCTGAATTTAGTGTGAGATCGTTGTCTGTGTGTGGTGATCGCTTGGTATTTGCTATCAGTATTTAATGTTCTTCTCCAATGTTGCATGTTTAATTGTCAAGTGGTGTGCTATCTCTGTCCCTTATATATATTTGTTCTGTCCCTTATATATATATATATATATATATATATATATATATATTCGTTGTCCCTTGGCACGATTTGAGTGTTGGTTGCAGTGATTTAACGTGCAATTTGACAAATTTTAACATCTTGATGTTAGAGATAATGCTTACAATTGTTGTAACTATGAGTTAGCCTTACAGTTGTTGTAACTGTGAGTTTCTATGTTAACTATTTTTAGCTAATCAGATCCACTTTCTTAGGATCTAGATTGTTAGGAGTTGGTGATTTGGATGCTATATATGTAACCTCCATTTGTCTGTGTAATACATTCTATTATTGTGTGTTAATTTTGTGCAATGGCTGCTCTCTCGATTTCTAAATTGGTATCAGAGCGAGGACCGCCCTGACTCTCTCATGAGAGGGGCTGGAAGATGAGAAAAGAGTGATAAGTTGATTCCGCTATAGGAGTAGATTAGGTTAGAGGGTTTGAATTTCTAAATTTTCTGTGTGTTTTGTGAGATTGTTGCGAGAGACTCTCCTTGTGAATAAAGGACCACTGCGTAGGAAAACTAACAAGGGTATCGTTGCCCAGATATTCGTTGATCAAACTGTGAGAGGTTAGATGCCTGTGCATTCGTTGATGAGTGACAACTGCGTGGAAGAAAAGAGATCCAGATCTGCTTTGGCGTTAACAGCAGGGTTCGATTTTCTCTCTGTCGAAACTTTGATTCCCACTGCAATGGGTGGACTTTATGTTCGGTAAGTGTTTGAGTTGGTTTGGTAGATTTGTTGTAGTGTTACATATAGTGTGATGTGATTTGTGCATGTTATATTATTTTTTGTTTGTAAAATTATATTGTCAAGAACCACTCAAAGAACAGAGTGATATAACTCAAGTATGTAGTTCTTGATGTTCTTTGGAGCTATAAGAATGTACGCATAACTAGTTTGAAGTCTGTTAAAAGCTAGAGATTTTTGTTGTATTTCGGTGCTTCAAGATCATCAGTTAAGAGTTATCATTGTATTGATGAGTGTGTGTAAAAATGTCATTTTGTAAGATCGATTAGTAATTGTTTCAGTATCGAGACTATTCTTCTGGGTAGTTTAGAATCGTTGATCCTATAGATACTTCAAAGATGGTCGGAAGCGGTTGTATTTGTGCTGTATGAAGTGGTAGCTCCAAGATGATGGGAGAGAAAGAACGTGTCTATGAAGTTCAGAGATGGGTGTAACTGCATATGAGGACCAATGAGACAGACATGACAAAATTTGTGTTGTAACCTTTTTGTTATGTTTTGTAATTTGTGATTGTAATATTTGTAATGTACGCATTAAGAGAGGGTGTTAGAGATAATGCTTATAACTGTTGTAACTGTGAGTTAGCCTTACAACTGTTGTAACTGTGAGTTTCTAGGTTAACTATTTTTAGTTAATCAGATCCACTTTCTTAGGATCTAGATTGTTAGGAGTCGGTGATCTGGATGCTATATATGTAACCTCCATTTGTCCGTGTAATACATTCTATTATTGTGTGTTAATCTTGTGCAATGGCTGCTCTCTCGATTTCTAAGTCTTGAGTAGATCATCTTGGTTGTAGAAGAGAAGAACATCCATAAATTGAGGATGGTTCATGAAGTAGAGGTCTGTCTGAAAAAGATGTTGGGATTTGGTAACAACCAATTTCTTCAATGATGGATATGGATCTTATTATTTTGCTTTGGTTACAATTAAATAGATCAAGTTAGAATATGGATAGGGATTGCATTTATCATTCAGTTTCTTGTAAATGTATATAAATATATGTAAGCTCCTAGAGGCAAAAACGACTGTGAGAGACTGAGTGTATAGAGACTTGCAAATCTGATGTAATTTCCATGATCTGAATAATAAGACAACCGATGCCTATGTTTGGTGTATGTAACCCAACCTTTGGGTGAACTACGTGAAATCCCAATGTTTATTATCTGTGTGTGATTGTTCATTATCATTGTGAATTGTGTTTTCCTTACTGACAATTCTAGCAAATGATATCATTGTAAGAAAATACAAAATTCGAAAGAACAACAGCGGTAGATCGAGGTGCGTCTATTCCCAAATTTCCACAGGTCACTAGTAAACACTTCACGCACGCGTGCCTGGATGCGTCGGAAGGTGCAGCGGCTTTTCTAAATTTCCACGATGCGTCTAGAGTTGTGGCGGAGGCTCCAAAGGTGCGGCAATCCTTTGAAGCACGGAGGCCACTCGAGAGGTGCGGAAACGTTCGCATATGTGTTAATATTTTTGGCTTAAAAAACTTTGTATGGTGTTTTAAATTAAGCATTGGATATATTTTAAGGGTGCGAATGTCATATGTATAAAGGAAGGCGAATGGCATAAAATATATAAGAGTGGAGGATGCTTTTAATAGGCTTATTATATTTGGAATTAAAATATAATAAGTAAAAGGTGGATCTTTAATAAAGGTGTTTTTTTTATTTTTTATTTTATTTTATTGGAAAGGAGTGACTTTTAATGTTATTTTTTAAATAAAAGGAAAGGTTTTTTATTAAATCTTTTAATTAAATCTTGTAAGATTAAATCATTATTCTTTCACATATTTTTTTGAAAGAAACTCTGATATTATAAGTAGTGGTGTTTATTTTTTATGTTTCTTCTAATGTCAAAGACGTAGAGTGCTAAGTTTGAAATTGAGAAATTCAATGGCAAGAACAATTTCGAGATTTGGAAAGGTAAAATGCATGATCTGCTCGTGCAACAAGGCGTGGTGAAGATGCTTTTGGAAAAAACAAAGCAACCCGTGAATATAACAGAAGATGACTGGGATGAGATGGATGTGAGAGCACTGAGTGCCATACGCCTGTGTTTGGCCGACGATGTTCTGTTCAATATTGTCTTGGAGAAGACAACAACCGGTTTATGGACGAAGTTGGAAAGTTTATATATGATGAAATCCTTGACGAGCATAATCTACTTGAAGAGAAAACTGTACAGTTTGTGGATGAAAGAAGGGACAAAAGTTGTTGACCATTTAAATACCTTTAATACCCTTATAGTTCAATTGACTAGTATGGAAGTTAAATTCGAAGATGAAGATAAGGTTATTACACTATTGTGTTCGTTGCCCGAGTCTTGGAATAATCTAGTCACTTCTATTAACTTTAGCTCAACAAAAGTTTTAGATTATGACTCTGTTGTGGGAGCTTTGTTGGCTGAGGAGATGAGGAGAAAATCTAGTAAAAAAACCTCAACTTCAGAGGCGATGTTGATCAGAGGTCGAACCACATAGAAGAATGAGAGAAGTTCTTTCCGATCTAAGTCAAGACACAAAAAGTGTAAATCAAAATGTTGCCACTGTGGAAAAATAAGACATCTCAAGAAAGATTGTTGAAAGAGAAAGGAATCTGACGAAAACTCTACAAAGGAAACAAATTTGGCTATAACAAATTAAGGTATAATTGATCAAGTTTTATCCGTTTCTAGTAATTTACATTATCAAGAAGAATGACAATTAGATTCAGGTGCCTCCCACCACATGTGCTCACATAGAAATTGGTTCTTTTCTTACCAATCTGTTGATGAGGGTGTAGTGTTTATGGGAAATGGTATTCGTTGTAAAACTGTTGGGGTTGGTAGTATTAGAATTAGGATGTTCAATGGTATTGTTAGGGAATTAAGAGATGTTAGATATGTACCTGATGTTGGGTATGCGTTATATTCTCTGCATGTGTGTGTGTGTGTGGGTGCGTCTGATATGACAACTGTGTCTGACGATCCCTAATCCCAAACCCTAATCCCTTTTTTGGGTGGTTTTTGCTATTTTTAGCGGATTTGTAAATTAATCCCAGATTAAGGGATTAGGGTTTTGGTATCTACAGAATACCTAAAAACATTGTATATATTGTATGGTGAATGGTGAAATTTGATATAATGAAAATAAGAAAGGTTTTCCCGGTTGAGGGTTTTCGGTATAAAATCTCTGTGTACTCTGTGTATGAGTCATTGATTAATTTTTGTATTTCTTAAGAATCTATATGCATTGCTTTACTTCACATGTTTAAAGCTTACACCCGAGCTTAAATCAAATTTGATTTCATTAGGAGTGTTGGATTCTTGTGGATATAAGTATACAGGTCAAGGTGGAGCTCTCACAGTGTCGAAAGGTAATTTAGTAGTGATGAAGGAAACAAAGGTTGATAACCTTTATAAGCTGGAAGGAAGTACCGAAGTAGCATCTGAATTGACAGATGTATCTTCTTTTTTATGGCAGAAGCATCAAGTTCATAAGAGAAAGAAAGAATTGCAGGTACTGGTAAGAGGTAAATCAGTTCCAGACTTAAAATCTTTGTTTCTGAATTCCTCCTTGTTTTATATCTATGTAAGTTATGATGGTGGTATAAAGGGATGTTGTGTGTGGGATCCTACTTCTCACAAGATCATCATTGACAGAGATATAGTATGTATGGAACAACCAAAAGGGTTGATTCAAGATCGCAACAATAAATTTATTTGCATGCTAGATAATTTATTGTATGTCCTATTGGTACCGAGACAAATTTACAAGAGGTTTGAATCCTTCATAGTGAGTCAGGATTTATCAAAGGGTAGGAATGACTATATAGTTTATAGTACATTCACAATGTTGATGTTCTTTGTTGATGATATACTCGATGCAAGACGAAGTATGTATAAAATCAGTAAGAAAATGACTCAGGTGGACAAGACAATTCAAATGAGGGATCAAGGAGAAGCAAAACAAATTATGGGCATGGAAGTACACAGAGATGGCAATGGTAAGCTGTGGTTGGAGTTCAGTATGAACATTATAAAACCAATTTTTATCCCTCTTGCTTTCCATTTTAAGTTTTCTTCAAGCATAGGACTTGTCTATAAAGAAGAAAAGGTTATGTCTCGTGCAAGTTCAGTAGGAGGTCTATTGTATGCAATGAAATGGTTAAGACTAGATGTTTCACATGCTAATCATGTTTTCATATACGTGACGGATTCAGGTGCTGCAGTGAAATGGGTGCTTCAGTGTTTAAGAAGCACAAATGTCACCTATAATGGTTACACTAAGATGGTATCTGATAATTATAATGTATATTTTACAGGTGTTTTGGACAGGAGGAGATCTATCACTAAATATGTCTCACAACACAGTTGTGGAAGACATGTTGGAGGTGGAGTGACCCCTCAGGAAATCCAAACTTGTGCAAGTCACACATGCAAGATCATGAAACCAGTTTTATTAGTGAAGCTGCAGCGGTGCTTGGCTTCTCTTGGCTTGCAGAAAAGGTGATGAACAAAAGGAAGGAGCAAGGTATCAGGTTAATTGTTGTCAAGGTGGAGATTGTTGGGATTTGGTGACAATGAATTCCTCCAATGATGGATATGGATCCTATTATTCTGTGTTGGTTACAGCCAAATAGACCAAGTTAGAATATGGATAGGGATTGCATTTATTATTTAGTTTCTTGTAAATGTATATAAATACATGTAAGCCCGTGGAGGCAAAAACGATTGTGAGAGACTGAGTGTATGAGAGACTTGCAAATCTGATGTAATCTCCATGATCTGAATAATAAGACAATAGATGCCTATGCTTGGTGGATGTAGCCCAACCTTTGGGTGAACCACATGAAATCCCTGTGTTTATTATCTGTGTGTGATTGTTAATTATCATTGTGAATTGTGTTTTCCACATTGACAATTCCAACAAAAGAGATCAGTGCAACGCCAACGTCAAGGCCACTTTATACTTGATATGGAAATGAATGAATCACTATGTGAATCTTTGGTAAATCCAGAGATGAAAATGTATGAACTCTTTGAAGTGGAGATTGAAGCACTTGAAGTTAAATTTGATTATGGATATTTATCTTGTGAGGATTGGTTACAAGCTAAAAAATAAATTGAGAATGAAGAAGAACATGAAATTAACGAAAATAGAAATTATTATGATGATGAACTGACATTTATTGAAGAATGGTTTGCAAAGCCTATGCATGGTGATGTTCACATGATATGTTGCACTGAAGTGGCAGGGATCGAAAACGGTTATGAAAAGTATTTTGGAATGACACGACTGTTGAGAAGAAGCAATATTGAAATTGATGATAGCATTGAAGACTGGTTTTATGACTATCATTATGGAGAGATTAAGAAAATGCACTGCATACTTGTGTGAGTCAGATTTAAGATGAAAAAGAAAAAGTTGGAGCCATGTCTGAGAGAAAAGAAGATCAAAGTAAAGATGAAGCAAAAGTTGAACATGAAAATAAAATTTACATGTTTTAGGGTCTGGAGCAGAAGAAAGAAAGAGAGTTAAACTGAGAAGAGTGTATGTTGCACCAGAATGCAATATTCAAAAGGTTTTATGTAATATTGTAAGCCTAGCTCATACTAAGATGAGAAGACATGTTATGTCTTGTTGTTGTATTAAATCCATTTCTTCATTAAGGAGAAGTGTTGGAGAATAATGGGGAAATGCCATAATTAGAAAATTGTTAAAACTAATTACTATTGTAAGCGTTGAGTGGTTTCCATATCCACATATTTAGGAGGTTGTTATAGGTTATCCTAACCTATATATTTGTATGCAATTTATCAAATGATATAGATTGTGTGAGCATAGTCTCACTCATAATATGCCCTTATAGCCTCAATGCTTCGCTCTGTTTTGTAATTAATCTCATTTATATATAAATATATCGTATATTATCCTATTCATATACAAATGTAGTATATTTGGCACGCAGATATTTATACTTTTAATTATTTTTTTAAATTTTTTTATTCAGGGAGTATTGAAATTGTGTTCATTCGTTGTTCTTATCACAATTTTTTAAATAATAAGTTTTTGAAATTAAATTTTTACAGAGTAGAAATCATTATTGAACAAAGCTTTTTCAATGGTGTGTAGAGAAAAGAAGAGTAGAAATCTAACTCAACTTATATCTATATTAAATTAGGATTTATCAAAGACCTATCTATATTAAATCAAGTCACACTAATGCCTCATAACATCTCATCACACTAATGCCTCAACATCTCCTCTATGCTAGGCTATAGAACACCTTGATGTGCAAAATTTTAATGAGATTATTGAACAAAGCTCCTTCAATAGTCTATAGAGAAGAAGAAGATTAGAAATCTAAACCACCTTAGATCCATGTTAAACTTGGATCTATAAGTACCAAGAGTGATCCAACTTATTATTATTATTTTTTAATTATTGTTGTTTTTTAATTAAGTCCACTTTATTTATTATTGTTTAATTTTTCAATTAAACTGACTTTACTTTTATTAATTAAGTGGACTTAATTTTTTTATTAATTAAGAGAATCACATAACTCCTCATCACATTAATGCCTCATTGCTTGGAGAGGCCCTCTACATCCCATTATGGGGGAGATGCTCATGTAACATAATGCATTAAAATAACAATAAAACATTAAAAAATTAAAAGATTAATAATAAAAAATTAAAAAGTAATATATATATATATATATATATATATATATATATATATATATATATATATTAATGTTTTATTATTATACTAACATATCAACATCTCCTCCATACTAGATTGTAAAGCACTTCACGACTCTAAATGAAAAAAACTAAATGAGATTATTGAACAAAACTCTTTCAATAGTGTGTAGAGAAGAATATTAGAAATCTAGCCTAAAATTTATTTTTATTATTTCATTTCATTTCATTTCATTTTTTATATTTTATTGATGTTGTTTGTTTTAATTAAATGTATTTTTTTATCATTTCATTTCATTTTTATTATTTTATTAATATTGGTTTTTTTAATTAAGTAGAATTTATTTTTATTAATTAAAATAATTTTATATTTTTATTAATTAAGAGGATCACACAACTCCTCATCACACTAAGGCCTCAACATTTATTCCATACTCTAGGTGCAAAAATTAAAAACCATTCATAAGATCATTTAGTTTATAATTAATGATGATTTTTTTGTTAATCATTACATAAATATTATAGTTAAATAACCTTAGTATATATAAAGTTATTTAATTTATAATTAAAGTTGAATTCTTTTATTTTAATATTTTAATTAAATTAAATTATTTATGTTTTAAAAATTATTATTAATAATGGTGATGGGGAATGGGAGGCTGTGGTTTCACTTGGCACTCTAGCATGGAAATTGAGTCCTAGCCGTAGGCTCGAGCTGGGGTCTCTTCTTGGTGGCCCGCGTTCTCCGTTTTCTCTCAGTTTTTTTTCTTGACTGCTTCTCACTACTCTTTCTCTCTAGTCACTCCCTTTCTCATTGACTAATTAGGGATCCATGGAGGTCATCACAGTTTTTCCCCCGATAGGCTCCCATCCAAGCAAGTTGCCAGATTTACCCCATGTTACCGACACTCACCATCTACGCCCGTTGCAATGGAGGATATAGAACTGTTAGACTTCGAGGCAGATTTTTTGGACAAGCAGAAGATATGGGTTTCGCCACTTGGAACTTGACCCAACTTTGGTGCCGGATCGAAGGAAGATAAGTGTTTTTTGGAGGATCAGGAAGGCTCTAATGCTCCCGATTTTCTTACCTCTGGAGGTTGGGATAGATTTGGGGGTCTCTAATATGAGGCTTTGATCGATGACGAGTCTATTGTGGCCTCGACCTTACCTACTCTCTCTCCTCCATGAGATGGATCTATTGTTTCAACTATTGTATCCTTTGCCCTCGCCGTAAATTTAGGCAGAGAGTGACTCTAGGGAATTAGACCAACTTCTTGGTGACCTCTTGAGAACTAGGAAGGATTTTCCTTCTACTTACATCCCTCTCACCAACATCCACAACTGGGTGGAAACTTGTTTCGGTCAAATCATCCTTGCTCATGGTTGTGATGTGCAAGACAGAGGGGGCAATTCTCACTCAGAGACTAAAGGTAATTCCTTAATCTCCCTTTCACCTGTTCTTTCAAAAAAGGTTCGGTGGTAGGATAGCATGCAAGAAGAAGACTCAAAGGAAGAAAGCAGACGAAGGGAGCTTCAAGAGTCAGAAAATCCCCGGTATGTGGAAAGCAGTGAAAGGTCTTTTTCATTGAGTAAGAAAAGGTAGTCATCCATCAAGTCAGCTTCCCCTCTTGACCTAGCCTTGGGAGACAATGTAATTCTTCCATAAGTCCAAGAAATGGTGGAGAAGGTGCTAGTAGGAAGAGAAATTGGTCGATATTTCAGTCAAGAAACCTTAGAGGAATCAGGGTTGGTAAAACTTGGGGGGGAAAGCTAGAGGTGGTTCCAGAGGTACAAACCCTAACAAAGGGGTGGTTCATGCTAAAATTTATGAAGAAAGAAGAGGTTGAATGGGTGTTAAAATCACCCTAGCATTTAGACTCAACCTTGATTCTGTTAAAGAAGTGGTCTCCGTTGTTTGATGTAAGCAGAGAAACAATAGTTGAACTCCCAATTTGGGTGAGACTGTTGGGGCTTCCAACGAAATTATGGACTAAGGAGGGTTTCAAAATGTTAGGAAACACAATGAGAAAGGGGAAAACAAGTAACTACATCAGATCATTAGTGAAATGAATTCTGAATTAGTTATGAAGAAATTTACATAGTTTAAATTGCTTAAGCCAAGAGCATCACAAGATGAATTCTGGTGCTTTAGACTATCCAATTTAAACAGAAGACAATGCTAATGGAATCAGAAACAAAGGAAATACATACAAAGAGAGAAGAAAACACACATATCACCACCATTAGAATCTTTTCATGGAGAATTCAAAGACTTCTGCATATGTATTCTATTCAGCTTCAAAAAATTACATCCAATGTTCAAACAACTAGAATTGTGCCCTTGCACTTCTGCCAACATTAATACATTTGGAACTTCTAATACTTATACAAATCGAGTTCCTTTAGTTAGAAACCAATTACAGTAGATGAATTGAAACGTTTCAGCTTCTAAAACTAAGTGCAATGATTACAAATGACAATTTTAGTATGATAACCGACTATAATGATTAACATAAAAATGTTTCATGATCCAACTATCAATTCCTCTGACGCTTCATTTCCTTCCTCTGCCACATTCTCTTTGAAATGAAACTTGTACTCTCTCAAATCTAATTTCATTTATCCATATTCTCCTTAAATATTTGGGAATAATATATTTGAATAAAAATAATTCCCAAATATTTTTTATCGTGTAGAATTAAATTTCCATATTTTAATTCATGCCCGTGGTTTTGAAAAAACCATTTATTACTTTCTTCCCATGGTTTTGAAAACCATGTCTTGTTTTTCCCAATTTAACATTTCACTGAAAACCATGTCTTGGTTTGCCCAATTTACCATTTTATTGTGAAAACCATTTACTAGTTTGTTTTCCATGGTTTTGAAAACCATGTCTTGGTTAACATCTTTGGTAAAATATTTTTAATCCTCTTGTTTTACTTCTGTAAAACCTTTGGATAAACAATTATTCAAATCTTCCTTTCACATTCATCTTCCCATTTAATTATTTTCCATGGCAATAAACATTAATCTCTTTAATTTTTACCTCTGTGAAAACTTTCCACCGTTAGGAAGAAATTTGTTGGAAATTCCATGATTAGTATTGAAACACACATAAATATGTTGCACATAAACCATATGATAAATGGTTGCATTTATTATTTTGGGCTTGGGATGAGTGGTTTTAATCCACACACTTTTACCCCCGAAAAGCATCATCTGATAAATGGTTGTGTTTATTATTTCGGGCTTGGGAGGAGTGGTTTTAACCCACACCACTTTTACCCCTGAAATGCATCAAGT
The DNA here is from genome assembly GCA_009831015.1 of Picea engelmannii. Lineage (NCBI taxonomy): Eukaryota > Viridiplantae > Streptophyta > Pinopsida > Pinales > Pinaceae > Picea > Picea engelmannii. The sequence goes on along the minus strand of ML778116.1, from coordinate 562,000 downwards.
AAGAACACTTCTCCCTTACCAAAAACCATGGGTTAAATTTTGGCCCTCCTTCAAATAATTAACCTCATTTTACTTTCAACCCGCGAAACGTATATGTGCCCTCCATCCACCCTTTGACTTTTCCACGTTAAACATTGAGATTAGTGCCCATGATTTTATGTGAGGTCATGAATTAAATATTGGATTAAATACTAATATAAATATTTTAATATAAAAATATTTATATTAATAATAATAAACCCTTTTTCCATTTTCTAAGGGCTTTGGTCATATGAGACTTATCACATGACTTTGTGGATAGGATAAGGGTGATTAAGCTAAATAAAAGGAATATTTTTAATTTTCAATTGGAATATGATAATAAGGGTAAAAATGAATGAAGTGATGGAACCGGGGGATTTAGATAAGCATTAAGGCTAGATATAGGTTTGGAATATTTTTCAATTTTTGACTCATGGAGGACATGACTATATTGGATGATCAGTCGAGCGAAGGATATAGGTGATGGGATCTTGATGGAGCTGGTGAAACAGTTTTAAAATCTGAGTGAAAAGATAGCACAAGGACACGATTCTTTGGGAAAATTAATGCAAATTAACATGTGATAACATTGGATCTAATGGGGATGTTATCCTCCCAATGAGGTAGCAAATAACTCACTATCTTTCTCAGACTTTTTTGGTCCTGATGATGGATCATGTTATGGATCCGAAACGTCGACAACCAGATGTCTTAAATACTGTGGTTCTTCCGACAATCTCTGAACTCATAGACCTGCTGCTTGATCCATTAGGCCTCTCCCAAAACATGTGTGTATACCCTGCTCCGACCTGTCACTAGTGTCTGTTGAAAACCAAAGTCTGCAAACTTCTCTCAACTGAAGATTGAACGCTGAATACACCGCTAAAATCTGACTATACACACTGCTGAAAATCTAAACTGAAAAATTATTGACCAACAAGCGTATTCACACCTACCTACCCTAACTGTTGAAATGATCTACCAATCAAGTGAAATCATAATGCCAATGCAACCATGCAAGCATTTTATCCACTATTTTTTTTTCTTTTCACATGCTTGCTCCAAAGCCTATTAACTGATAATTTATTCAAGAATTTACCTATAAATTCAAATCTCAAAAAATAAAAAATAAATGGGATTGTTTACTGCCTCCAACAAAAATGAAAATGGATCATCTAAAACATGCACAAAACAACAATCATGTTTCACCCCTTCCACTGCATTCTTGTTTTCATGTGATTTAACCTATTGATTTCCACCAAGAGGCTGAAAAATCTGCTGAGATTGCTGGAAATAAAAATCTTCTGAATCATAAGACAATGTTGGTTGAAATGAAACCCCTCGTGGAAAGAAATCCATATCTAACATTGATGTTGATTGACCATCATATTTATCTCCAAGCTGGTAGTTGAGCACAGGCTGCAAATTTGAACTGAAATAACCTTCCATGTAATTAGCAACATGGTCATTAAATGCATGAGAAGGTTGTTGGTCTTCCTCACTGATAACAATTTTCTCATGTAAAACAATGTCACTGTGAATGCAGTCAGACTTTCCTTCTTCCTTTGTTATCTCATGATTTACTTTCAACAATTCAAAGGAAGAAAAACATAATGGAAGATAGTTTTCATTTGCAACTCCACTTCTTTCTTCATATTCAACATCATGCGTGGAAGATTTATGATTTGAAACATTATAAAAAAAATTCTTCATCAATTCGAAAGAAGCAAAACACAATGGCAAGGTTCTTTCACCTTATTCAAAACCTTCTTCATTTTCTTCACTGCTGTCATATGCACATTTCTCAATTTCTTTGGATTGTTGAACACACTCATTTTCAGATTCATCTTCGACCAATGGCTGCAATTTCGAACTGACAATAACTTCTACATAACAAGTAACAGGGTCATCAAACACATGAGAATATTGTTGCAATTTCTTATCAATTTGTTCCAGTGAATCAGTGTGATTTGGAATCAACAGACATTCCTTTTCTTCAATGATGATCTTATAATTTTCTTTCAAAAAATCAAATGAAGAAAAACATAAAGGTAAAGAATTTCCTTCAGCTGATTCAATACTTTATTCTTTGTAACTGTGATATGTAGGTTGATTTCTCTCATGGCACTGCTGAAAAGGAACATTTTCTGATAAAGAACATGCAATTGGTTGTTCGAGGAAGTCAACATCATAATTATCATCATATTCATCATATATAGGCAAATCAGAAACATCTGCAATGTCATCTAACAAGGAAAATCTTGGACCATCAACCTGCTCTTCAACAAGCTGATTTGAAAATTCATCTTCTTGACTTTCTACAAATGAATACATAAAATAATCATCCCCATGGTTATCATGGGATGTATCATAAGCTAAATTAGTGCCTTCTCTTTCAATAAGTGGAATATAATCATTTGCAAAATCATTAGCATTTAAAACTTCAAGAGGGCCTATGGTATTATTAACTCTCTTCTCAAGATTCAAATCAACTGTTTTTTGTTCATATTCACTGTCATGTTCTTTAGCACCCAACTCCTCATTTTGAATCTGTTTACATGCTTGGATATTGTGTTGAATCTCTTGAGCATCATTAAACATTTTTTGTAAGGACTTAGGTCTTCTTTCCATCAGGAGGAAAGACAAATCTGGATGAAAAGTTGTTGCATAATGGAGGATGGAAGCAACTTCAGTGGGTTGAATTTCTTTGCGCAAATTGTAATAAATAATGGAAATACTGGAAATAGTTCATTGCTCTACCTTTTCAAGGCATATAACTCTGTAAGATGTAGATCCAAATATTTCTCCTTGCCCCAAAACTTCAAAAAGACATTCTTCAATTCCTCCCACGAGCTAATTGTCTCTGGCTGCAAATGTTTAAACCAGTCTTTGGTATCCCTTTTCAAGGATTGAGAGAAGGCCCTCATACAAACATCATCATGATCAATCTCAAACAAATATATAAAATGTTCAAAATCTTGGATGTGTTTTTCAGCTGTGATGGCATTAGGTTCTCCATCAAACACAAGTAGGTAATTATAGTGCTTTGGAGGAAAATCATGAAGGATGTGAGGTAGTTTTAAAGGACTGTATCTATGATGAATCTTGGAGGGTGTTGGATCAAGTACAAGAGGTGAGACATCATCTTTGGTTTCATGAGACTCATCAACTTGGCTATGGTCATCACATGGCTCAGATGAAAGATTTTGATCAAAATCAATGATAGAATGTGGAGATATATGTACAAATTTAAGAGGAGGATATACAATTGCAAGACTCTCATGATCATCATTTGAATGTAGCAGGTAAATAAAAAATTGTTTAGCATGTTCAGAAAAGGATAAATGGTACTTCGTAAGAAAAAATATTATGTCTTGGAAAAAACTCAACTTTAGGTACTTGTTTTCTCCCATGATGTCCTTTCATAGCTCTGTCAATGGATATCATCCTCCGGTGGAGTCTCTGAATCACATTTGAATTTTGATTGGAGTTTCCAATAAAATCTTTAGGCTACTGAGTCTTTGGACAATGGAGTCACCATGAAAATTTTAAATTCTACATTCTTGAAAATGGAGTCACCAGGTGAATGATGTACAACATTTTTGTGTCTGAATACTTTTCACCATGAGTACTCAGATATGAACTCTTTCATTTCTCCCAGTGAATATTTCACCTTCGTTCCCCGACAACAATGCCATAATGTTAGCACTCTGTATATTTGTTCGGATGATAAAACAAATGACAAAGGTAACATACAAACCAACTTTAGAGATGGGTACTAGCCTTCTCAGTTCAGAGAGATATTTCTCCTATCACTTGGTATTTCCTTGATAATCAATGGCTAGATTTTGTTTTTTTTGGGAGGGTTTTGTAATTCTACTGGCAAGGAAGGAAGATGACACTTAGGGCTATGGAGTCGAATTTTTGAAAACGAATAGGAACAATGACTGGTCAGTAGAACTCTCTAGAGAATAAAGACTAAATGAGGTGATGAATCTGAGTTATAAATTGTAATTTGTAGAGTGTAAGAAGAAATGAGAAAACAGGTAACTGCATTAGAGCATTAGTGAAATGAATTCTGAATTAGTTATGAATAAACTTACACAATTTAAATTTCTTAAGCCAAGAGAACCACAAGATGAATCCTGGGCCTTTAGACTATCCAATTTAAACAGAAGACAATGCTAATGGAATCAGAAACACAAGAATTACATACAAACAGATAAGAAAAAAATCATATCACCACCATTAGAATCTTTTCATGGAGACTTCAAAGACTTCTGCATATGTATTCTATTCATCTTCAAAAAATTACATCCAATGTTCGAACAACTAGAATTGTGCCCTTGCACTTCTACCAACATTAATACATTTGAAACTTCTAATACTTATACAATTCCAATTCATTTAGTTATAAGTCGATTACAATAATTTAACTGAAACGTTTCATCTTCTAAAACTGAGTAGAATGATTACAAATGACATTTTTGGTATGAGAACCAATTATAATGATTAACAGGAAAATGTTTCATGATCCAACTACCGATTCCTCTGACGCTTCACTTCTTCCTCTCCACAATCTCTTTGAAATGTCACTTGTACTCTCTCAAATCTAATTTTATTTATCCATATTCTCCTTAAATATTTGGGAATAATATATTTGAATAAAAATAATTCCCAAATATTTTTTATCCTGTAGAATTAAATTTCCATATTTTAATTCATGCCCATGGTTTTTAAAAACCATTTATTACTTTCTTCCCGTGGTTTTGAAAACCATGTCATGTTTTGTCCAATTTACCATTTCACTGAAAACCATGACTTGTTTTTTCCATTTTACCATTTCATTGTGAAAACCATTTACTGGTTTGTTTCCCATGGTTTTGAAAACCATGTCTTGGTTACCATCTTTTGTAAAATATTTTTAATCCTCTTCTTTTACTTCTGTAAAACCTTTGGATAAACAATTATTCAAATCTTCCTTTCATGTGCATCTTCCCATTTAATTCTTTTCCATGGAAATAAACATTAATCTCTTTAATTTTTACCTATGTGAAAAGTTTCCACCGTGAGGAAGAAATTTGTTGGAAATTCCATGATCAGTATTGAAACACATATAAATATGCCACACATAAACCATATGATAAATTGTTGCATTTATTATTTCGTTCTTGGGAGGAGTGGTTTTAACCCACACCACTTTTACCCCCAAAATGCATCAAGTAAGAACACGACTCCCCGACCAAAAACCACGGGTTAAATTTCAGCCCGCCTTCAAATAATTAACCTCTGTTTATTTTCAACCCCCAAAATGTATGTGCACCTTCCATCCACCCTTTGAATTTTCCACGTTAAAAATTTAGATTAGTGCCTATGATTTGATGTGATTTCATTAATTAAATATTGGATTAAATATTAATATAAATATTTTAATATAAAAATATTTATAATAATAATAATAAACCCTTTTTCCATTTTCTAAGGACTTTGGGCATATGAGGCTTATCACATGACTTTGTGGATAGGGTAAGGGTGCTTAATTTAAATAAAAGGAATATTTTAAATTTTCAACAGGAATACGATAATAAGGGTAAAAATGAATGAAGTGATGGAACCGAGGGATTTAGATAAACATTAAGGCTAGATATAGGTTTGTGATATTTTCCAATTTTTTGCTCATGGAGTACATGACTATTTTGGATGATCAGTCGAGCGAAGGATTTAGGTGATGGGAGCTTGACGGAGCTAGTGAAAAAGTTTTAAAATCTAAGTGGAAAGATAGCACAAGGACGAGATGCTTTGGAAAATTTAATGCAAATTAGCATGTGATAACACCATAGACAAATGATTCACATCACCAATTTGTAGTGCGCAATTGTGGTGCATATTTAAAATCAAGCAATTCACATTGCATGGATATTAGTGGGAAAAAATGGCACGTTTTAGAAGGAATTGTAGGATGACCTTAAGATAAAAAATTTGACTAATGGGAAGAGTTTAGAGCATCATAGAAGTGGGTTTGAGAGTTGGTAGCACATTGACATTAATAGTTTGAAGTGTCAATTCCATAATAGCTATTAATTCCTCTTCCAACCTTTAAGAAGCATGGAAATCATCAATAAATACCTGATAAATATAGATTTATTGATGGTTCTTTGTGAACCTGAGTTGGTCTTAAAGAAAGGAATTCAATCTTGAACAATCTTCTTCAACTAGCTCACAGAGCCAGTCTATAGTGCTAGTTTGTAGCGCCAATTTCAAATTCTAGTAGCACGCTTCAAAGAAAATGTTAGATTTTTTCTATGACATAATCCTTGAAAATAAAATTGAATGAAAGCATTGAAAACCATGAAATTCCCCTTCACATGTTTCCAAATTACACTAATGAAAGATAAGTGCATGAAGTACTTCATAGTGCATTGTGTGCTTTTAGGTGAGTTGGCAACAAATAGACCTCACCTTTGACTTAACCTCTAAACGGTTGGAAAGTGACATGATGTAAACTTTTGTACACCTTTGAGACAAGACATGTCATGATGATGATGTTTTAGACCAAGAGTGTGACCCATGTGGACCCTTATTCTTATCATGATGAATAATCCCATGACATTAAGGCTCTAAACCAAGACTAAAACAATACTATGCTTATAAAAACCAAAACATTGAGTTATGACATAAAAAATAACCCAAAGCCTATGAAAAAAAACCCTATGACTCAAAACAAGACAAAACCAAGGTGTTTTTATCCCTACACATCCTATGTGCTAACAAAACCTAAAATGACTTATGTGGTCAGTGATCTTGAAAAACCTACAAAATTCCCTTCCTACACCATAGATAATATCAAGAACTTCATGTTAAACCATTAACTCCCATGCTGGTAATTATTGTATACATTTGATGTGCGAAGAGGAAATTTCTATACCTTTAGAATTGTGGACATTATAGTTTGAAAATACATGTAATAGATAAGGTAATGGGGAAGGTGCCATGTTGACCTCACCCAAGGGAAGAGAATTATTGCATGCCTTCAAGCTATCGTTTAAGTTTACAAACAATGTAGTAGAGTATGAAACACTAATGATGGGGTTAGAGACAATAAGGAAGATGGGGGTAAAATGGTTCAATATATTTGGGGAATTTAATTTGATCATAATTCAAGTGAAAAATATATGCTAGGCTAAGCATACAAGGTTGAAGAAATATAAACACATTGTCTGAGACATGCTAGACAAATTTTTTGAGTTTGTTGACATCGTTATATTTACATGGGAAAATAATCAAAGATATGATGACCTAGAACATTAAACTGCAAATCTTAGACCATATTATATATATCACCTTTCTTATTCCATTCAAGTCATGCATAGAGTGACCATCCCTAATAACATGAAGTAATGGAAGGTTCTCAAACACGAGGAACATCTTAAAATATTATTGACTCTAATAGATTAATATTCTAATTTGAATATAGATTCAGATTCAGATGACGATGTGATAGAGATAGAGACTAATAATTCTATGGATCAATAAAAAACTGGAATGTTTATAGGATAGAGGGTTATATAGCTCAAAATAGATTTCTTTCCAAGAGGGTTGGTTCCACTAGACATGATTTTTTACTAAAATGGTGTACCTCTAAAACCCTCCATGAAACCTAAACCATCCAAATTTGAGGATTGCAACCTAGGCATAAAATCTGATCCAAAATTCATCAAATTGTCAAATACTCTATCCATTGAACAAAAATATTAGTTCATTCAGTTGTTTAAAGAATTTGAACATGTCTTTGCATAGAGGTATGAAGTTATTAAGACTTATGATCATGCTAGTGTCTAGAATCAAATTCCCTTGAAGGAAGAGATCCATTCTTTAAAGAATGAATTGGGATATATCAACCACATCTTGCACTCTTTGGTACAAATATAGTTGAAAAATATATGTGATGGAAAAATCATTATCCCGGTCAAATATTTAGAGTGGGTTGCAAACCTAGTGCCTATCCGAAAGAAAAATGGTGAGATCAGACTTTGTATAGACTTCAGGGATTTGAATAGGGATTCCTTGAAGGAAAGATACCACTTTCTAAAGATGGATCAAATGCTACAAAATATAGCGGGGTCTGAAAGGATGTCCATATTGAATAATTTTTAAGGATATAAATATGCCAGAATGGACTCATAGGATGTAGTCAAGACTACTTTTACCACTATGTGGGGCACATTTTCCTATGTAAGAATGTCTTTTGGGTTGGTAAATGTTGGGGATAATTTTCAAAGAGATAAGGATTACACATTTTATGATATCAATGAAGTGTTTATTGTGATATATCTTGATGACTAGATTATTTTATTCGGAATATTTGTTGATCATCACACACATCAGAGTTAGGTTTTTGAAAGGTGCATAAAATTTGGCATATTCCTCAATCCCAAGAAATATTTATTTGGGGTGATAGAAGGTAAATTATTGGGATATATTTTTGTTTCACAAGGGATCAAGATTGATATGAAGAGGTTAGAATCAATAAATATTATCTCTCTACTTGGGCATACGAGATCTCTCCAATCATTTTTGGGGAAGATTAATTTTATTTGAGAATTTTGTTGATATCACTAAGAAAATCATTGGGATGCTAAAAACTGACAATGAGATAAAATCGAATGAATCAATTAAGTATCATGTTCTCAATAATAAATAAATCCATTGGAGAAACACATGTGCTAATCATCCCTGACTATAATAAAGACTACATGATTTTTCCCTTTTCTTCTAAGCACACTATTGTTGCAGTCCTCCTACAAAAAAAGGATGAGGGACATGAAAAAACTATTGCATTATTCAATAAATCCCTCATATATGCAAAGTTCAAGTAAAATATCATGGAGAAATAATCCACTACTCTATTAAAGGCTCTAAAATTGTTTAGAGAATATATATTATAGTACTAAATAGTTGCATATGTACCACACATTTCAATCAAGAATGTACTTTTACACCCAAAATTAGATGGGAAAATAGGGAAATAGATCACAAAGGTTCAATAATATGGTTTGTTGATCAAGCCCACTTAACCGACCAAAGGCCAAGGGGTACAAAAAATAATGATTGGAGCTAGCGTGCAAGTAGTAAGCATAAATGCATTAGAAGCTAATGAAACAAATGATCAAGAAATTGAAGGGGGGTCATATGTTAACTAATTCTATCAAAAATACACATGGTATCAAGATGTATCATATTTTTTAGACACTAGCTTTTGTCCTTAGCAAATGGACAAATTCAAGAGGAAATATTCGAGACTTAAAGTAGATAAGTACTACACTATTGGGGCCCAATTGCAAAAGAAACCTAGATGGAATGCTACTAAGATGTATCTTGAAAAAATAGGCATATTTTTTTATTAAGTACATGCATCAAGGGATCTGCGGAGTTCATTTTGCAATCAAAGTTACAATTTCAAAAATCTTGAGCTTTGGATATTTTTTTCCCACCCTATTATTTTATGTGCATAAAATTGTTAGGGTCTCACATGAGTGCCACAACTTTATTGGAGCACAGAAAATACCTACCTTACCCCCGATGTAAATGAAAGTGAAAGCCCCTTTCTGGAAATGGTTTCTTTATTTCATAGGTGAGATCCATCTTCTATATATTGGCTAGCATAAATGGATCATCATAGACTATAAATATTTGACCAAATGGGTAGAATCTATCCCTACAAGACATCCTACAAATATGGTTGTCATGAGATTCCTTGAAGAAAACATATTTTCTAGGTTTGGATTTCCCAAGAAAACAATTACAGATAATGCCAAAGATTTCTCCTCATTAGGAATGATATATTTTTGCCAAAAACATAATATCATCCTGAGCCATTCATCGACCTATCGTCCTCAAGAAAATGACCAAGTTGAATATTCAAATAAAAACCATAGGAAGATCATCAAGAAAATTATTTCAAACAACAAAAGATCACAAGAATCCAAACTTAGGTATGTCTTATGGGAAGATAGGATCAACCCTATGAGGGATATAGGGAAAGTTCCTTCCCAACTAGTCTATGTTGTACAGGTTGTCTTACCTACTCAACTGGAGCTTCTTGAAATGAAATTGCTACAAGACATTCTATATAAGTCGAAAGAAGGATAAATCAATTGGTTCAAGTTCAAGAGAAAATGAATCAAGTGTACAACATAATTAAATAATATCAAGATAAGATAAAGAATATATTTGACAAAAGGGATAAGCCAAAGAATTTTGTGAAAGGAAACTTGGTTCTCCTTTAACATTAAAGACATGAAGACCTTGGCAAGCATGGGAAGTTTGATAGATTATGGTTGGTCCCATATGTCATAGAAGAAATTTGTTCCCAAACTCCCAACTCTTTCCCAAACTCCCAACTCTTTCCATATGAGTAACTTGGAGAGATAGTGATTTGATTTTCCTATCTATGGTAGTCACCTAATTCATGTAGTGCTAAGTGTGGGGCCTTGAGATGCCCTCTAAATGTTCCATCATGTATCATAATATTGATTTGAATTTTTTTTCAATTATGTACTTTTATTTGTTGTATATATGTCCTTACCTTTATTTTTTAAGTTGTGTTTTCCACTCAGAATATAAACAACATTTTGACTCCATGGCCCAATAGATTAAGGTGTTGACTACTCATCCTAAAATCTAGATCTTTCCACCTCCCAAGGAGGATCCATCCCATAGAAGATGTCGATGTTGTCACCTTTTTGATCCTACCATTGGGCCCAAAATAATTTCACATGTCACTAAATTCAAAACAAAGCCTTGCCTCCATATCTTTCACCTTTTCTAGGATCCTTCACACTTACCCAAATTTCTCTCAATCCTTTAGTAGTCAACATCCTTCAAAAATGGATAAGAAATTGGTTTTCTATCCTTTCTCCAATCCTTTTCCACCCATATTTTTAAATTGGACCTAATTTCCCAAACAAGATCCCTCTCCACTTGTTCAAGTGTTTTCCTTGGTCAATTTTCCAATTGGGGATGAATTCCCAATTGGGCCTACCTCGCACTTGTCTGAGTGTTTTCCTTGGTTTATTTTCCAATTGAGGTTGATTTTCCAATCAATTCTCCCTTGCACTTGTCCGAGTGTTTTCCTTGGCCAATTTCCCAATCACCTTCCCCCGTTGCACTTCTTTGAGTGTGTTTCTTGGCCAATTTTCCAATCAAATTTGATTTCCCCATTGGCCTCCCATCCCACTAGTTTGAATGTGTGGTTGGAAGAGGAAGACCTGTGAAGAGTGCAGAGACGAGAATCTAATCTCTCAGGTTCAAGGAATAACTAAGAGATAAGCCTTCTAGTTGTAGGAAATGGCTGAGAAGGTTACGATACAAGTTAATAAACGAGGCTGGTCATCCTTGCTTGGTATCGTGTAAACCATTTCCAAGATCCTATGGGAGGAGCAGAGTAACCTTCATCCCTACTATCATTGGGCCGAAAGAAAGGATTATGTTATAGATCATCATGGTCTAGCTCCGGGGTTGCTAGTTGTAAATCTGTTAGGAGTGACTGAGCCTATGGTTGGGTGGAAATGGGAACCCCTTTTAGCAGTCACTTCACGCTATCTGGTTCTGATTAGTATTTTCCCTATTTTATGTATTGAACTGGAATAATGGATGAATTCTTGGATTTATACATATGTGTATTTATAAATGACTTCTGCGTGGAATGGTTATGATATGTGTATGCCTCCATCTCTTTGTAAACTCACACTTCTGACTGATAGTCTATATGCCTAGCTTAGTTCATGAGGCTTCCTAGGACATAAGCTTATATGACGATTGAGATAGGAGATATCATGACGAACTGAACCTATCCATCTGTAGAGGATAGCTCTTTGAGACCCCTTATCGTGCGATCGGGATTCCAGATCCAAGTCCTTAACCATTTCATGGTAAATCTCCAGAAGGATAGTGAAGTTGAAGCCTTGAAAAGGGGAGGTCTCTTCGTTTGGAAGACGAGTGGACGATATCCGTTCGAGAGGATGCATATGACCAATACCCTGGAACCTTAGGCTAAGCCTAAGGAAGCTATGTCCCCTTGGCTTCAGAGCTCTGGAAGTTCGAGACTTTGGAGTATGACTGACCTCACCAGCCTTATACTAGCTGAAAGAAACCAAGAGACTCAATTTCCATTAAGGTTCACTGGCGTTAGGAGGTTCCCCAGGTGGTTAGGTGGACCTACCTGACCAACTAGACTGGGATCCAAAAACCAGAAGGTCGGAGTTGCGAAGGAATCATAACTGTAGATTGAGGGATCCTTCAGGTCCCTTCCCAGCTGTTCATATACTGAGGATGCATGGCACTAGCCCCTTTTTTTCAGATATTGGGAACTTTGAGATATAAGAGGATTTTTCATTGCAACACTCCCGAACAACAAATCCCCAAGGTAACTAGAGCAATAGATCTATAAATATACGTGGCCGAATCTCGATCGTGAGATCTGAGGAGTGTTATAATATCGTCAGTCTAGGGGTGACGTGGTATAGTTAAACCCCAGGGTGACGTAGACCCCAGCTGACGTGCTACGTTTCAATCAGATTCATGTAAAACACATGCCCTTTAGGCCCATTGGACACGTAACATGTGTCACCTTGACCCCTCTTATGTGTCAGTTCCTGATACGTGTCCACCTAGCCAACGTAGATGGTTAAGTGAACGAGACTTCGAAGAGTCTGGGATGTAGCATTGTAGAGAGACCGAAACGGTCTGGAAGTCAGATCCATGTGGTGAGATTATGGGACTTTGGAGGTTCGAAACTCTGGGAAGTCTCATACGTAGATAGTAAATAGGTGTGAAGTGTCGAACCCCTCCAGAGTTGACAGAGGAGGAAGAGAGTAAGTCCAGTCGTGAGATCAGATTGTGGATGATATTCCATCATGGAGGAAGGAACATGGAAATAATATGTTTGAGGTAGATCCACGTGGGCGCTACATGGCTCTCAACTAATAAACTCCCAAGGAACTTTAGAGAGGTATATTCGTTGATTCTGGACTTGGTTTTGAGCATAGAGACCGTGTTTGGAAAACTTTGGACGAATAGAGCATAGTAGAAACCCTGAATGAAGGATTTGATCACTTAAGGAGAATGCAATTTTGAGGCCCCATCCCTAGGAAATCCCCTCAAGGGTTGAGTGTGTTACAAATTGGTATTAGAGCATGTTTACAACACTTGGCCTACTTGGGATCATGGACGAGTTGTGTAAAAACCATGTTTAAATAATTTTAAGGGTGAATACCTACCTTACCTCTCTCCTAAAAAGTTTGGTTAAACTCTTACGGAAGAAAAGAATGAAATCTTTCTACTATGTGTGTGTATTTAAGAAATATGAACCATGTGTTGTGCCATGAGGTGGGGGATGGATCCCATGAGGTGGGGGATGGATCCCACATTAGAGACGAAGATTCTGATGAAAGGAGGGAGGTGGAAATCCCTCCAGATCTGTCTGAAACTGTAAGAAGCCTCATGGCCGAATTACAAAGTTGCAAGGATGAAAACAAGAGTTTGATAAAGGAGAAAGAAAAACAAACATAAATTAATGTAGTCTTGTTGCATATCTTATCCGATATATAGAGGCCGCTGCAACATGGACCTGCAATCAGTCATGTGGACCGACGACATACGAAGAGAAGTCGAATTCCACCTGAAATACTAATACGTGGTACCATAAGCGGCCACACTAGGAGGATTACCTCAAAGAAGGTCCAACCTAGAGATAGGGGAAACTCATCGGGAGAATCCTATGGAAAGAAAATTGACAACTCCGAGGAATATTTTATTAGGAAAACTATCTCACATTATCAAATGAAAGGAAAGAAGTGAAAGCATTCCAAAAGTCGTGAACCTGAAGATTTCAAGAAAGCCAAACAACCCTCTTTCAATGGAGAGATTGAAAAGGGGGAAGAGGCAGAATCTCGACTGCTTGGTTTAAAGAAGTACTTCATAGTCCATGACTACTCCAAAAACTTGAAGGCTCAAATAACCATCTTCAGCCTAAATGGAAAATCTTCCATTTGGTGGGAAGACCTTAGTAATGTGAAAGGAATCCATGAAGAGGACTTATCATGGAAACAGTTTGAGGAACACTTCAAGAAGAAGTATCTATCAGAGAAATACTTTGATGGGAAGACTACGGATTTCTATGAACTCAAGCTGGCACAACTCATCATAGAAGAATGTGTTAATAAATTATTTGAGTTGTTGAGGTATGTGCCCTACATAAAGGATGGAAAGGTAAAAGTGCAACTATTTATCAGTGGGTTACCTCAGACCTACCAGAAAAATATTGAGTTTGACGAGCCAAATACCTTAGAAGATACTATACGGAAGGTGAGATATTGTTATGAACAACTCGGAAGTCAGACAGAACCTCATGCCAATTGGAAGAAGAAGAGCAGTTCAAGATTCAATAAGAAAGGGTTCAAATCCTCAATATTTAAGAACTGTAGAAAGGAATCTAGGATAATTCTTCCTTCTAGAAGTGTATATCAACAAAATTTCCCCTCCCAGAGTGGAAATAAACCTTTTGGAGCAACCCGAGGAATGACGAATAACCCAAAGAAGGAACATCTATTGAGGATATGTCCACATAGACAACATAATAGTAGGATATTTTACAACATCCAAGAAGATACCTCCATCAATGATGTGGCTAGGAGTATGCCACAGATTTATACAGCCATGGATAATAAACAAGTCGACCACCAAGCTTCAGTGGTGGAGATGGAAGGTATGATCTCCAACCATCTAATTTTTATTTTAATTGAACCTTGTTCTAATTTGAGTTATGTGGCCCCTCAGACTGTTGATAAGTGTAAATTGCAACCAGTTAGGCATGTTAATCCATGGTTAGTACAACTAGCCACTGGCACCAAAAGAAAAGTAGCAGAGGTCATACCATCTTGCCAATTCATTATGAATGGATTGCCCACCCAAGGTACCCTTAACATACTTCCCCTAGGATCTTATGACCTGTTGATTGGTATGGAATGGCTAGCTGCATATAAAACTAAGTTGGACTTTTACCAAAAAACCTCAGAATGTGTAGATGAAGAAGGGAGAACGATAACCCTCCAAGGGATTTAGAAGCCTGTCTCGGTGAGATGAATATCAACCCTTCAAATGAAAAAGTATTGCAGAAAGGGATTTCCTCTATATGAAATACAGGTGTTGTAATCTGTTGAGGACGACAGAGCAAACCTAGAGGACCACCCTATGTTAAGAGAGTATAGAGACATGTTCCCATAAGAGGTATCAGGTCTACCTCCAAGAAGAGACATTGAATTCTCCATATAACTTGCACCAGGAGAAGTTCCAGTGTCTAGGACACCCTATAGGATGAGTACACCCAACCTAGTTGAGCTCAAGCTACAACTAAAGGAAATGATGGAAAAATACGGCACACTCTATCTGTGCATAGGTTATAGTCAACTCAATAAGATAACCATAAAGAACAAGTACCCCTTACCAATAATTGATGACTTGTTTGACCAATTAGGGCGTGCTTCCATTTTCTCAAAGATTGACTTCAGTTCTGGGTACCATCAATTCTAAATCAAGGATGAATACATCCACAAAACAACCTTTAGGAATAGATCTGGTCGCTATGAATTTGTGGTGGTTCCATTTGGATTAACCAATGCCCCCACCACTTTTATGTGCTTGATGAATAATGTAGTCAACAAATTCCTAGACATATTTGTATGGGCTTTCATTGATAATATCCTAATCTAATCCAAGAATAGAGAGGAGCATGAAGAACATCTTAGACTTGGACTTCAAGTACTAAGAGAGCATCATCTCTACACTAAGTTTAGCAAGTGTGACTTTTTCCAGAAGCAAGTCCATTACTTAGGCCATGTTATTTATAAATAAGGAGTGGCGGTAGACCCTGGAAAGACCAGATCTATTATGGAATGGCCTACCCCAAAGGATGTATATGATATCATATCCCTTATGGGCTTAGCAGGATACTATAGAAGGTTCATAAAAGGATTTTCCAAGAATTGTTGTCTAATCACTTCCCTTCAGAAAAGGGGTTTAAATTCACTTGGACATTAAAATGTGAAGAAATATTTCAGACACTGAAATACCTTCTGACCCACACACCCATGCTGAAAAATTGTAGACCTTGATAATGACTTCCTCGTGTGTACAGATGCCTGCAAGGAAGGACTCGGAGGAGTCATTATGCAAGAAGGACGTGTAATTTTCTATGAATACAAAAAATTGAATGAGCACAAAATCAATTATGTAACCCATGATCTAGAGTTAGCTTCCATAGTGCATGCTTAGAAAATGTGGAGGCATTACCTCCTAGGTAATATATTTGTACTTATGACAGACCAATGTGTAATGAGGCACTTGTTTGATCAACCAAAGCTCAATTCTAGACAAGCTAGGTGGATGGCTCTCCTAAGTGAGTTTGACTTAGAAATCAAACACATCAAAGGAAAGGAAAATAGGGTGGTCGATGCCCTTAGCAAAAGCGTGAAAACAATTCAACTAGCAACAATGAGCACCTGTGAAACATATATCATGGAAAGAGTCGGGAATGCACAAGAAACAGATGCATTCTTCAAGATCGTGACATTGTATCTAAAGCAAGAGCCCATAGAGATAAAGTATGAAGGATATCAGATGTTGGACGAAGGTCTGCTAACTTATAAAAATAGAATGTATATCCCGATTTGTGATTAATTGAAGAGGTTCCTAATGGACGAACTGCACAAGAGACCATAATACCGGTCACCCAGGATATCAGAAAATGATCACGACCACTAGGAAACAATTCTATTGGCTTGGACTGAAAAAGGACATAGGTAACTATCTAGATAAGTGTCTATAATGACAACAAGTTAAGGTGTAACACCGACACCCAACAGGGTTATTATAGCCTCAACCAATTCCATAATGGAAATGGGAAACCATCTCCATAGATTTCATCACCGGATTACCAAAATCAACCAGGAAGAATGATGCCATCATGGTAGTGGTGGAAAAATTGAGCAAGTCCGCTCACTTCATTCCTGTCAAATAAACTTGCAAGGCAATATATATTTCCAACATATTCATGAAGGAGATATTAAGACTACATGGCATGCCTAGGGAGATTGTATCTGATAGAGACACAAAATTTACTCCAGGCTTTTGGAGATACTGGATGCTAGTTTTGAGAATAAATTATTGTTTAGCACAACCAATCTCCCTCAAATTGATGGACATAAAGAAAGAGTAAGCCAAATATTAGAATACATGCTAAGAATGCATGTAATGCATCAACCTAAGAAGTGGGAAGATTACTTTCCACTGATAGAATTTTCCTACAACAACGGTTATCAAGAGTCACTGGAAATGAGCCCTTTTGAAGCCCTCTATAGTAGACAGTGCAAGACTACAATCAGTTGGAGTAATACAATGGATAGAATTACGATCGGACCCGACATGATGAAAGAAATGGAAAAACGAGTGATTCAAATAAAGAAAAATATGAAAATTGATCAGGATAGGCAGAAAAGTTACGCCGATAGAAAGAGAACTCCCAGAGAGTTCAAGACAGAAGACCATGTCTATCTCAGAGTTAGGCCCAGGAAGAGTTCCCTGAGAATGGGAGCTTGTGCCAAGATGGCACCTCAATATTATGGACCCTTTGAGGTCTTAGATAGAGTGGGACCTGTAGCCTATAGGAAAACACTCCCTCCCACAGTAAAGGCACATAATGTGTTCCATGTTTCATTATTGAAGAAATATCTACATGATTCTAATCATATAATTGATTGGTTTGTGATATAGGTGGAGTTGGAGGGAGAATTCCTTATAGAACCTCAATGCATACTAGACAGGAAGGAAACCCCAGTCATGAATCAAACCATTACGCAGGTCAAGGTGCAATGGAAACACTTTGGCCCAGATGAGGCTACGTGGGAAATGGAGGATGCCATGAGACAAACATATCCATTTTTGTTCACTACTGTATATATAGAGGATGTTGATAGATAGAACATCGAGGACGATGTTCCTTTAAGGGGGAGGGAATTGTAACACCCTGTTTCCCCCAATTTGTAAATATAACTATAATTGCCAAGAGACTATGGAAAACTCAACATGTGTGATGTTTGATTCAAGGGACCTTTGTATAAAAGGTCAATGAATGTAAATTTTGATATTTACTAGAAAATGGATAAGTGTTGCATGATTGTTGCAAGGGGGGTGTACTAAGAAATACCACAAATTCTATGAAAAGAGATGGTGAAGGAGACTAGGAATGGTTGCGTTAACCTTCACCAAACTAGTACCTTACTGGATTTAATTTCTCAGGTCCAGAACAATCCTCTGACCCATAAATGAATTACAGTTAGGCTAGTAGGTGGGAAGACCTCCTTAAGAGTTAATGAGGGGATGGGGCAAATAACCCATCTATAAGGCTTCCAGAATTGACCACGGGCTAGGAATTCGAGACACACACAACCTTGCTAAAAGAGGCAATAAAGGAAGGTATGGTGGGAAGAGATAGACCTGGGAAGAGTGCAGAGACGAGAAGCTAATCTCTCAAGTTCAAGGAAGAACTAAGAGATAAGCATTCTGGTTGCAGGAAATGGCTGAGAAGGTTATGATAGAAGTTTATAAACGAGGTTGGTCCTCCTTGCTTGGTATCATGTAAACCATTTCCAAGATCATGTGGGAGAAGTTGAGTAACCTCTGTCCCTATGGTCACTGAGCTAGAAGAAAGGATTTTGTTGTAGAGCATTGTGGTCTAGCTCAGGGGTGGCTAGTTGTAAATCTGTTAGGAGTAACTTAGCCTATGGTTGGGTGGAAAAGGGCACCCCTTTCAGTGGTTGCTTCACGTTATCTGGTTCTGATAAGTATTTTCCCTGTTTTATGTATTTAATTGGAATAATGGATGAATGCTTGGATTTATACATATGTGTATTTATAAATGAATTATGTGATGATATGTGTATGCCTCCATCGCTTTGTAAGCTTACACTTTTGACTGATAGTCTGTATGCCCAGCTTAGCTCCTAAGGATTCTTGGGACATAAACTTGTAAGACGGTCGAGATAGGAGATATTGTGACGACCTGAACCTATCCAACTGAAGAGGATACCTGTTCTAGACCCCTTGTTATGCGACTGGGATTCGAGACCCAAGTCCTTAACCATTTCATGGTAAATATAAGGAAGGATAGAAAAGTTGAAGCCTTGAAAAGGTCTCTTCATTTGGAAGACGAGTGGATGAGATCCGTTCGAGAGGACCCATATGACCAATATCCAGGAACATAAGGCTAAGCCTAAGGAAGTTATGTACCCTTCGGTTCGAAGCTCCATAAGTCTTGGAATTCGAAGTATGACCGACCTCACCAACCTTATACTGGTTGAAGGTAACTGGGAGACTCGGTTTCCTATAAGGTTGACCGATGTTAGGTGGTTCCCCAGGCGGTCAGGTGGACCTGCCTAACCAACTAGACCAAGATATGAAACCTCGAAGGCCAGATCCATGAAGGACTTAGAACCATAGATTGAGGGATCCTTCGGGTCCCTTCCCAACCATTGATATAATAGGGATGTGTTGTGCTAGTCCCTTTTGTTCATATATTGGGAACTTCAGGAGATACGAGGATTTTGCATCGCAACACTCACAAAAAATGAATCCCTGAGATAACCATAGTCGTAGATCTATAAATCTACATGGTCGAATCTAGACCGTGAGATTGAAGGAGTGTTAGAAGCCTATCAGTTTGGGGGTGATGTGGTGCAGTGACACCCTAGGGTGACGTCGACCCCAACTGGTGTGATACGTGTCACTCAGATTGTTGTGCGACACATGCCCTATAGGCCCATTGGACATGTAACATGTGTCACCTTGACCCCTCTTACGTGTCAGTTCTTGATACGTTTTCTCCTAGCCAACGTGGTTGGCGAAGTGACTGGGACTCGAGAGAGTCCGGTATGTAGCATTTTAGAGAGACATAAACGGTCCAAAATCCAAAGCCACGTGGTGAGATTACGAGACTTCGGAGGTTCAAAACTCCGGGGGGTCTGGTGCATAGATAGTAAATAGGCGTGAAGCGTTGAAGTGTCGAACCCCTCCATAGTTGACATAGGAGGAAGAGAGTAAGTCCAGTCATGAGACCGGATTGTGGATGGTCTTCCACCATGGAGGAAGGAACGTGGAAATAGTACGTGTGAGGTAGATCCATGTGGGTGCTACGTGGCCCTCAACCAATAAACAACCAAGGAAATTCAGAGAGGTATATGCACTGATTATGGACTCGATTTTTAGCATAGAGACCCTGGCTGGAAAACTCTGTACAAATAGAGCGTAGTAGAAACCATGAATGAAGGATTTGATCGATTAAGGATAATGAAATTTTGAGGCCCCATCCATAGGAAAGCCACTCAGGGGTCGGGTGTGTTACATTATCCACGTGGAGGTTCAAAATGATAGGTGTCTCCATGGGAAGTCACCAGATGGATTGAATCCCCTTCTCAACAAAGAATCTCGAAGTCATAAACAAAATATTCAAAGAATCTCTACATGAAGTTAAGGGAGTTCAAGGTTTTCTTGAAGGTTGATTCAAATATCAAGCCAATTCTCCCATCATGCCCTTGGCTCACCTACTCCATGTTCAAATATTTCAATTGATTAATCATGATCGATTTGCATGTTGACTTCCTTGTGCATTGTTTGAACTATCAATTTATAGATCAATACCAATGCCTTCGCCCCACCCCGCTCTGATGCCTCAATTGGCCCCATCTACACTAATTTGACCCCTCTAATGCCTTCATTGGCCCCATGTACATTGTTTTGAACCTCTCTAGTGGCCCAATTTCATATTTTAAATGCATTCACTAGGATTCGATTACAAATGTGGGTGAATATTTGTATTCTAAAGAGAGAAATGAACCAATGAGAAGAGAACACTGAGATAGGATCCCCATGTGTGGAACTTGATCTTTCACCATGAGGTGTTTTCATCCATCTCCTAAATTCACGAGGTTAAGAAAGAGTGAAGGGCCCCTAGAAACTTAAGTTTTCTTAGAGTTCAAGTAAAACACCACCTAAATTAAAGAACCAAGAAAAATTACCAAGATAAAAATGCCTTCAGGACTGAATATTGGGCCTGCTTTTCCTAGCAATTTATAAATGCCCAAATTTAACATTTGCATAAAGGAGGTTATTCATTTTTGGATTTTAACTTTTATAGCTAAACATGGAGAACATAGAGATTGAAGCCATCATCAAATGAAGATCTACCCAAAGTATCACAATTTGCAATAGCATATGGATTTCTCTTCCTTCCACTTCTTATCTCCCCCATTCTCTTTCTAATTGTAAGCATTCTCTAAGTAACAATCTCTATAGAGATGAACCAAAATCGCAAGACAATGTTCATTGTAATCCCAACCCCTGATGTATTTTCTAATTAGTAAAATACATATTTCAAACCTAAGAGTTTTATAGTCCCTAACCCTAAATCCTTTGTTTATTGAACAAACTATTGGATTCATTGTGAGATCAAGATTGAGGCTATAGCCATTGTTTTATAATTAATTCAAGAAAGTTATGATGTGTTTCTCTTCTTCATTTTCTATCCTATATCATGTTGAATAAGATAATAGATCTATGTTGTTCCTTGCCTATTTGTTTTCTTTCTAATAAATATGTTCTAGGAAAGTAGTTATATCTCCTCATATGCCTGTATTTGTTTTCTTTAAGTCGTTCACCTAATTCAAGTAGATATTTGTGAGTGGGGTTCAAAATATTATTCCTATGGATATAATCCAATCCAAATTCCCTTATTTGTTGTCCTCCCTTCGATTTTCCTCTAAAATTTAAAACTAGCCACCCTAATTATGTTCAAATTATGTAGAAGACAATGACTCCATTCACCCACTTTCTTTGTTGTAAATCCAATCTGGGCATAGAGTGGTGTGGGAAGGGTGCACACTATGCATTCCCGCATGTAAGAGATATGGGACAACTTGGGGAACAACAATATGAAAATGAATATTAATTGGTTTATTTTTTTGAGTAAGGTAACTTTCTACTTTGATTCATTTTTTTGAGTGAGCTAAAGTTTTACTTTGATTTTTTTTTTTTAATTTCTATTATTCATTAAAATATGCTAAAGATCTTAAGAGAAAAAAAATTCAAATTCAAAGTTTTGGTTAATTAGAAAAACTATAATTTATAATTAAATTTCAAATAAATTTGGGAAAGAATTTCCAAAAACAATGTTGAATTTATCCACTTCTTAACTTACCCCAACATGAAAATATATAATATCACAATTAGACTTTAGTGATATATCAAGATTTATTTTGCAATAGAAATATTTAAAAGTTTTATTAAATTGGTTTGATGGATTTAATTCAAAGATGTTTCTTTCATAGGCTAGATGCTACTCAAAAGTACATGACTACACTAGAGGTAGCCTCATCAATGCTTTTAAAGATATATACTTAATTAATTAGATATATATTGACTTGTTTTAATTCGAGTTGTGTTAGCATTAATTGCATTAGTTGATCTGGAGTTAGAGAAGCTGTATGTTAAAACATCATTCTTACATGAAGATTTAGATGAGTAAATATACATGGAACAACCAGAATAGTTTGTTCAAGATCACAAGAAAAGGTTTGTTTGCAGACTGTCATTGTATTGGTCTGAGGCACTCTCTAGAAAATGGTACAATAAATTTGATTTTTTCATGGTGAGACAGAATTATACAAGGAATGAGTATAATCATTGTGTCTATTTTAAAATATTCATTATTTGGTGCTTTATGTTGACGACATGCTTTTAGCAAGCAAGAGCATGACATAGATCAACAAGTTAAAGGCTAGGACGTTTGATATAAAAGATCTAAGAGAAACAAAATAGATCTTGGGCATGGAGATATTCACAGACGACATTGATGGTAAGATTTTGGTTATCATGGTTAAATATTTCACATGCAGTTGGTGTTCTCAATGGTCACATGGAAAATCCATGTGAAGTAATGAAATGAATGCTTCAATATTTTAGAAGCACTAGTATCACCTATATTTGGCTTGGAAGAAGGTGATGAATAGACAAGGGAAAGGTATCACTTAAAGTGTTGTTAAGGTGGATATTGTTGAAATGGTGACAAAAAATATCCACATGATGTATATATGAATCCTATTATTTAGCTTTAGGTTGAGATAAGGCAACCTAAGTTAGAATATATAATTAATGAAGTAGTTATTGTAACTGTAGGAGAATTTGGTTTAAATATGGACTCCTTAGAGGTATATATTGAGAAAGGGATTCAAGCCCTCTCCTAGGTTGCTAGGTTGCTAGATGTAATCTCTGTTTGTAGATCAATAAGATTAGGTTTCCTTCCTCCATGGATGTTTCTTCTTCAAGGGGTTTTACCAAGTAAATTCTTATGTCTCATGTGTGATTGAATCTATGTATGTTTCTTTGATTCTCTGTTGTAAGATAATCTATGTAGGATCAAGGAACTAACAACTTCTTTTTATTTTCTAAGAGCTTGTCTTCTTTAGACCTAAGAAAATAAAATAAGTTAATAACTTAAAGATTGTCCCTTTACCAACCACCAAAATATTATTTCAAGTGAAGAGCTTTTTGGTTTATAAATTATCCCCTCCTTGACTCAGTGAGTTTTTCATTTTCCATTCACTCTTTCAACGAAAAATAATTACATCGTCAAGTCTATTGAAAGATACTTACATCGTCAAATTTGTCACTAAGTTAAACAACCTCATAGTCAAAATCATATGAAACTTCCCTAATATGGATGTGACAGTTCTTTTCACCGAAACCATGTGAATTTGCCCTTAATTTTGAATATAGAATTTATCATGTCAGGTTAAGGTTCAAAGCAGTAATAAGAATCATATGAATAATCCCTAATATGGGTGTGAGAGTTCTTTTAATCGGAACCATGTGAATGTGCCCATAATTTCGAATATAGAATTTATCAGTTAGGTCAAGGTTCAAAGAAGTAATAATCACCATAGTACATACCATCAACGAAACATTCTCAAAGTTCTAGGAAATAATAACCCCCCTCCTACATACCATGAGAAACACACTCTCAAAGTTCCATGCAACAGTAAGGGTTAAGCACCATGCTACATACCATGATAGGCACACTCTCGCACTATATATTGGCAGAGGTACTTTTAGTCTTTATTATATTTGTTCTGGTTGATGTTAATATTAGTATTTATTAGTCCCCGCCGAAGGCGTAGAGGGACTATAGCGATCGATAATTCGTTGACTTCATATTAGTTTTTCCTTTGACTAATGTTTTTTGCATAATATCTATTGTTTGAACTAGAGAACTAAAAACATTATTTTTTATATAATAAAAAAAAAACCTTTTATGTCATGATCTCATTGGATAATAGATTCAAGGTCTTATTGCCAACTTCACTATTCCCAATGTTTTTTATATTAACATATCCAAAGTTTTTGATCATATACGATCTTTTTGAATTTTTATTGTTTTTATTTAAATGTTTAGATATCCAAAGTTTTAAGCATCGAGAGTCAGTTTTTTATTAGTTGACTTCATATTAGTTTGTCCTTTGACTAAATATTTTTATCAAACTCTCTATTGTTCGAACTAGTTTTATTTATTATTATTATTATTAAGTACTTAAGGAGGCATATTATTATTGCGTACGTAAACATGCCTTCCACACTGCATTCTTTCTTAAATGTTTACACAACGCAAGGCCCTGGGACGGTCCTGACAGGATTAAATGTTTACCTAACATGCCATACAACCTTAAATGTTTACTTAACATGCATGTTACAATACATTTTCCTCCAATTTTGGGATACAATTTTTTCTGCAGTGAATTTGGGAAATATTGTTCTTCACTAGCATTATTGGTTCACTGGTTGTTTCTTTATCATTGGTTCGTTGGATGCTTCTTTATTGTTGTTTGATTCAAATTTGCAACTTTGAGGTCCTGCAGCTACATTTGGACCTCTTCGTGTTTATTTAGTGGTTTGTTTTTTGGTGCTTTCTCTTGTTTTCTTCAACTTTGCAAGGTTGAAGTCCTGGACCTGTAATTCAACCCGTTCTTTCACTTTGCAGGGTTGAAATCATGCACCCTTCTTTGCTTCAACTTTGCAAGGTTAGTTTCCTACATTTGCAGTTGGACCCGTTGTTGCAGTTTTCACGGTTGGGATTCTGCATCCACGATTGGAACTTCTCTTCTATTTTTCCCCATTGATGGGTAAGTTTTAGTGCCATGGTTTCATTCCTATTCATTGTTTGTTGTTTAGTACTTGCAGTTTGCAAGTAAGAATTTTCAATACTAGGAATGCCTGATTCAAAATCCTCTTGCAGAACATCCTTGTATGTGACTATTATGACCAGAGAAACATGAGTGTATTGATGTCTTGTTCTTTTTATTTAACGTCTATGTTCGACACAGAACCCACCTCTAATGCAACCATAGTGACATATAAAAAAGGAAATCGAATTTTCTCCTCATATTTTCTGTTCTTGAAAAGCATACGTTTGGTGCATTTTTTTTCCAGGTTGTTCCCTTCCAAAACATCTTGTTCCCCTTTGAATGTCAATGTTGGACACATAACCCACCTATGTTGTAGCCATAGTGGCATATAAAAATGAAATCGAATGTTCTCCTCATATTTTTTATTCCTGGAAACCATACGTTTGGTGCATTTTTTCCAGGTTGTTCCCTTCCAATCACATATGACCACTTCCATGTCTTGGAGATCATACCATAGCTCTTTGGAAAATATTAATGCAAAGGGGTTTGCAAAATGAATTCAGAGTTTTCATTTCAGAGCAAGCATCTACGAGGACCTTGTCATCCTTTCTTTGCAGGTTGTGACAGGGCATGCTTTTATTCTCTAGATCCAATAACACATATAGCTATTAGTTTTGTGCTAGCCTTTGGGTCTTGCAAAAAATATTCTGTCAACTTTTTCAGATATGAACCTCATCTTGTGGAAATGTTTCTTTGCAATATGAATGGCCAGTTCATTGATCTGTATCAGACTGGATTTCTCAATACCCAGTTTTAAAATATCTTCTTCATGTTGTAAGATAATTGAAACATCTTAGAATATCTTCTTTGTCTTGCAAGATAATTAAAAACATAAGAAGTTGTGCTCTGTGTTGGTCCCGTTCCTATGGTAAAATTCCATAATGCCTAGTTCTTCCACTTTTGTTTATCCGACAGACCATTTATATGGGTTTTCTCAGTGGAAGACATCAACAAGTTGTTTCAGATCTGTTTTAGTGTTTATTTGTGAACAATGGGGATGAAAATAAATGGTGAATAGGACTGTAAAACTATATACAATGGCTACCAAAATGATTATAGGATGCAGACATAGAATAAGTTCAAAAATGATATTCCTTAAATACTCGGTATTTGTGCTTAGCAAGTTTATAGTTTTATTTTATTTTCGTTACCTCTTGTATATGGTTCATTGTTCACTATAAATTTGTTTGTTTTTCATATGCTATAGAAACCATGGGGCATTTAATTTTACATGAACAAAGTTGAAGGATACATAGTGGAATTGGTATGCAGTTCTAAACTTATAGTTTTCATTTTTCTTTTTTTTCCTATTTGCATATTATCTAGATATAGCTAAGAAACATATTGAAAATCACAACTTAAAAGATGAACCAAGTAATATATTTTGAGTGCTATGAAATATATATAGGCTCCATTGTACAAGACAACATCAACCAGGTATTGCATAGCAATGCGATTTTTAGATTAGATTAATTTTCGTATACTGTGGGAGATTGCCTCTTCGATGCATTTCAAGTTCTATTGCATTTTCGTTATTCCTCGACCGACCTATGCAATGGATTTATAGATAATTTCTTGTCCTATTTAGAAAATGGATACGTTGAGGCATTAGAGTCGTATCAATAAAAATTGGCATCTAATTTTCTTTTCTAGTTGCATGGAATACATGATGTCAGTACATATTTTTAAAAGATGCAGTTGTCTTCATATGCAACTCTGCCTGCACATGATAAGGGACTTTGGAGAGATACATTTTGTATACGACGGATGTCCAAGTCGCTGAATATATCAATTGGAATATGGTCATTAACAAGAAAAATAGTATATCTACTATTCAACAAAACTGCATCTAGGGATCCATATTGCATCTTGTTCCATGATGCCAATCTCGTGAGTGGTCATTATGAACCACTACTCTATAAAAAAAATTTCCATATGCAATCTTGGAGGACCTAATATTTACTTGTCCCTCATCTTCAAAGACATTCAATCACACTAGAAATGGATTATGCATCATATACACTCCCATGGGTTGCACATGGCGGAAACTACTGCATCTAGTTGTGGAGATAGTCTGTTCAATGCAATTTGATATTTGATAGCAACAAAATTTGATGTGCACTTGTTGCACCTTTAAACTGTGCAATCCTTTTGCAATGCAATTATAGGTGGCAGTCAACAGGAATTTAACTGCTTGCATCAACACCTTTTACCATATCTCCTAGAAAGTATATCGATAATTGGAAGTTCGCAACAATACCTTATAAGCATGGAAATGTTGTATGAGAAAGGAAATGTAGAGGGTATCAGATTATGTTTACAATGGATATCTATCATATTCAGAGTAAATATCGAGGTCTCGTCAGCCCTATCATATGGTACTATCCATTCCTACTATATTCATTCAAGCTACGATCGAACAATTGACATCATGTTATTGAAAATAGATACGCCACACATCCATTATAAACCTTTGATAAGAAATACTTTCAGTTCAAGATTCATTTTCCATGACACCCAAACCGTATTGAATCTTCATAAGCATCGCATGTTATTTAATTAGAATGAAACTCATCCCAATTGTGATAAGGTGATACAAAGGTTAAACAAAAAACGTAGACTAAGTTATCACAAATTGAAAAAGGTCATACATGAGAGAAAAAAATACATTGCTACACTTCCTTCTAGACCTCTGGGTTTTATAATCAGTCATCATGAGATGAAAGGGAGCTCAACCAAGAAATATAATATCACATATCACAACCTAAAAAAAATTGTTCATGCACAACAAAATTGCATTTTCGCACTTTCTGTTGAATACAAACGTCACATGTCCAATGAAAAAGAACATCACCATTTGCACCATCGATATGGTGAGGAGGAAATGCTCATAAAAAATGTCGATTCCACCTTCAACATGGCTTGTCAACAAGTGAAACTAGTTTCCAGTGGCAACCATAAGTTAACCTACCACATGTTGAAAAATAGACGCGTGAGAGAAACATGTGCAGCTACATATCCCACAATGGTCATGGTACTGACTGAGAGGAAAAAATCACATATTGTGGCCTAAAACCAACACCATGCAGTACTAGCAATGAAAACCAACAAAAAGTTACTACGCATGCTTGTCTAGGGAAGAGAGATGCAAAACAGATCTATATGAAACAAATTAAAGACACTCCTTCCATTGCATGTGTGATTTGTCGGCAATTTAATTTCGCAAAAAACACTAAGTCTTTCACTACTGACTTGAAAAGAAAATACCTCAACTTGACACTAAATGATAGAACATTTTCCAGTGACAATATTTTTCTTCCATGCAAACGATCACTTGAAAATGGAAAACTGCCAGACTTTGCAACGCCTGACCAAATAAGATGTAATACACCACTACCAGATGTATGTACACTTATAAAACTTGAAGAGAGACTTGTGTCTCTGCGAATTGCATTTTCACAAATCATACCCTGGGGCTATAAACAACCCCAAATGGGCTTAATAGGATCAATTATTAATGTGCTTGTCCAACTAGATGTTGTGCAAAAATCCCAACCATAATTCATTAGCGATACAATGACAATTGATGTATCTCTCAAAATACGTTTGCAATACAAGAATGCATACCAGACAAGTAAAGTGCGTGTGCACGTTTTCATGAAAGCATTAAAAAAATTATGTTTCAGGGCCCTGTACAAAGAACATAACATCTATGTAAATGATAACTAGAACAATATTATTGAAGAAGGAAATGACAGCTCTGCACATAATTTTGACATTACTAGTGAATTTTATACAAGCGATGAATCAGAGAATGAAAGACCTACTGAAACATTGATACATGGATTCACTGACTCATAACGCATTTGAGACTTCCAAGACAAGATTGTCGAAATATTGCCTTCTGAAGGGAAACATCCACTTGGAATATTCAAGGAAAAATTTGCTGAGGAAATGAACTTCCCAACACTGTTTTATGGAGATCCACATCCCAATGACATCACAGAATGATTCAGCTACCAAAAAATAGTTCGATAGGAATTGCTACATTCAAGCAGTGACTTCTCCTATCACGTAACAAATTTGTTTTTCAAAACAATGCACATAATAATTGAGCAATTTCTCTCTTGCATGTGGGTGCGAAAAATAAAAGGCCAACTACAAAGAATAAATTTATTGGCCAAAGATGTCAAGTACAAAGAAAATCTAGCAAAACTTCTGAAATCTGATATTGGATACATAGATTCCAAAAACATTCGCATCTGTCCTGACTATTTGCAACAAAGCAAGAGAACTATTATTTCATTGATTTGACAATTGGGACCCCCAATGTTTTTCATCACATTTACAAGTGCGAAGCATCGCTGGGATCCATTGGTGTCTACGGTGTCTGCATTGTATAGGAATAGGAAAAGGAAAAAACAAACTAATACATTGGAAAATGATGACATTGACTACCTCATAAGAAAAGACGCAGTGACATGTACTCACTACTATAGGCATAGAATAAATGCTTCGAGAAAATTGATATGTCATGATGAAACATTCTTCGGAAAAATATCAGACTACTATTTTGTGACTTAATTCCAGAATAGAGGGAGTGTGCATGACCACACACTGTTATGGATAGAGGGTGCATCGGTCTATGGAAATGACAACAACTCACAGATGGAGCAGTTTCTGGACAAATACATAATGTATAACAAATATAATTTGGATCCAAAACTTGCCAAAGTTCATAGACATTATCATATAAGAAGCTGTAAAAAATGAAAAAATTCACATTGCAAATACAACGTCCATGTGCCACCAATGAGAACAAAAAGAATCATAAAACCAATTAGTTTAGAGGACAATGTTATCATTGATAAATCTAAATCTTTGTTCGCATTTCTATAACAACGAGACTTTGATGACTTAATGAGCTTTGAAGAATTCTTGGCAGATCTAAATCTAACAGAAGATGAGTACATCCAAGCCATACAATGTACACTTAAACAACCAACAATTTTCCTTAAATGAATAATTTCACATATTTGGAACAACAGTTTCTCCAAGGACATGTCAGTTATGTGGAATGCAAATACATATGCACAGAATGTCCTCAATGCATATGTTGCAGCATCAGATTCTACCTCGTACATTACAAAGGTTGACAAATCTATGACAAGTGCATTCAAAAGAATATGCAAAGAACATGAAAAAATTCATATTGATGCTATGAAAATGATACATACACTTGGAAATACATTACTTAATTTTCAACAAATGTCTGCTCAACAAGCAGTCCACATTGTACTTTCCTTTCCCCTGAACTGTAGTTCAAGGAAATGTGTCTTCATAAACACATCTCCACTTGAGAAATGCACATTTGTGCTTAAACCACCGTCTTTGCTAGAACACAAGCCTGATAATTCAGAGGACATGCTATGTCACTCTATTATTGATTATTACCTCCAACTTCCATCTCCTATTAATCATATCTTCTTAGCAGAGTTCGTATCACATTATAAAAAAAAATGGTACATCCATATCAAAAGAAAAAAAAAAAATGTAATACGCTTTGTCAAATACAACAAACACACTGACTATGAAAACTATTGTAGAGAAAAACTATTGTTTTACGTTTTGTTTGATCAAAATGAAAACACATTAAAACATAACTTCCCTACATGGGAAGCTGCATATATTGCTTATGAGACTACAGTACAAACCAATGAATCTAGATTTACATACAATGTTAATCCAACATGGGGTGATTTAGAAAGTGCAGTTCATGAACTAGAAAACCCTGACAATGTTGATGAGACATTGACAAACCATAAAAGAACAAGAACTCTTTGTGAGTCCTATGACTTGCAAGCATATTTTCCTTTTTCTTGAGTAGCTTCCATTAAAAACATATCAATCTTTGTTTTCAAGTCACAAAAGATCATTTCTTTATTGAAAATAACGAATACTACAGAGTCAGACGACTGTTGAATCGAGAACAAAAAGAAATTCTAAAGGACATTGCAATTCAAAAATGCTTAATATGCACACTCATGTACACTTGTTCCTTACAGGTGGGGCAGGAACAGGTAAGACATTCACAATGAAAGCACTATTCCAAATTCTTATACGAATCTATGATTCAAACAATTCATCCGAGCCTATGAAACCAAAGGGGCTAATAGTTGCATACATAGGAAAAGCTGCATATAATGTAGGTGGAACAACAATCCACTCTGCATTTTTAATTCCTTTTGAGAAGTCACATCTTCTTCCACTCAACAAGGAAATGTTAGATAACTTGTCTAAGCTTTATGACGAACTACAACTTGTCTTCATAGATGATGCATCTTTGATTGGAAGTCGCTTCTTCTATTCGATTGACAACCGACTGAGAAACATAAAACATGTGCACTCCAAATACTTTGGGAACATTGACATGATATTTTGTGGGGATATTTACCAGGCTCAACCCATCCAAGATTCTTTGACATTTGAACAACCTACGGTTAATATGAAAATAGTGACGCATGACTGACGGAAAGAAAATATAAAATGCTTTGAATTACATACTACAATGCGCCAGACAGATAAAACATATATTGCAATTCTAAAAAGAATGCGGACAAAGAACCAAACATATGATGACTTAACATATATCAATTCAAGGTGCATTTGACCTGCACCAATAGACCCAACCTTCCCTTACCTATTCTACATGAATAGGGATGTTGCAATTCATAATAGGTACATGCTATCGCTCATGCCTGGCGATGATATCATCATCAATTTAATTGACCTCGAATAAGACAAACATGGAAATGTACCATGTCATCAACATACAACCACTTTTCCTTTGCAACATGTCATGAAATTAGACATGCTAGTTGAAATATATGCCTACAACTATGATTCACAAGATGGCTTGGTGAATGGTGCAGATGGAATACTCAAAGCTTATACCAAAACATAAAAATTTGATGTCCTCTGGATTAAGTTCCATGAGCCGCATATTGGCCACCGATAAACAAACAAGTTGGATTATCTATATAATTCAAACATTGAGTGTGATTGGACACCTCTCTTACGAATATCAAAACTAGTATCAACATCGACAGAGATAGGTCGACTGAATATTTGAAAAAAAATTCCAATTAAACTTGCATGTGTAAGTAAAATCCACAGATCATAAGGGATAACACTTGATAGTGTTGCATTTGACCCTGATGGAATTGAAATACATGGAATTGTATACACAACATTGTCTCATGTCAGAAGTATAGAATCCTTGTATTTTCTAAGAGCTCTTAAAAAAGATAACTTCAAAGTCAAACATAAAGTAGATATTGAGATGCAACACCTTAGGACTAGCGTAAAATGGAATCTACAATATGATTACCAATCCATACAAACAAACTCATCTGTATCAATTCTCTCACTTAACATGCGCAACCTACATGCACATATGGATGATATACTCAATGATTATGAAACAATTCAATCCGATATTTTGTGCTTGCAGGAAACATACATGACATTATGCATGCAAAAAAAACAATTTCCAAATCACAATTTCATATCAAGTTACATTACACATGGGGTGATGATATTAGTGAAAGAACATGTAACAATTTTGGAGCATATGCATTTCGAAGAAAAAAATGTTGAGATGGTGATGGAAAAAGTGATTTTCCAGGAATCATAAATTGCAATACTGAATCTCTATGCTACTCCGCATGCAACATTCTCCAACATACTGAATTTATTTCAAATGTATTAGATCATTTACATCTGAACGAAACCATTTTCATTTTAGGAGACTTCAATATTGACATGCTACCAAATAATGCCAGAACAAAAGAATTGGAAACCTATATGTGCAGTTATTGTCTCCACTTTCTTTTGGATAAGATAAACCATGTACAAAACAAACTTATCGACCATGTATGGTCAAATGTGCCCATTTCACAATACAACCTCTTTATCTTAGACACATATTGGTTTTTTCATGATACAATTAGTATTGTACTTGAATTATGAAATATACATCACGCATATTACAGAATCATATTTCTATGTCTCAAATCATATCTGGCTAGCTTGTTGCACAAAACCAAATTATTCAGCTAGAATCATCCAACTTCTTAGTTTTTCCTGGTTTGTAATTGATTTTGGACACAATTTTTTTTTTTATATAGACACAGACATGGATCAAGAAAAAAAATGGTACATGCTTCTAGCACTATGTGTTACTCTATTCCTTTGATTCTAGTTTATTGACTATATGAACATATTCCTTGTTTTTTCCTTACATACCAACTTATGTTCATGTTCATTTTGTTTTGTACTTTCCTTCATTGAAACAAATAGGAAAAGTAGACAAGACAAAGAACTCTTAACCATAAATGTAGAAGAAGACATACAAAGGTGCATACTTCTACCCATATTCCATATCCAATTGTTTTTCATTTATTTTGTCTATATTTATTCTACTGATTTGCAACTCTTTTGTTTTTTTTTCTTAGATACTACATATCTTCCTATATATTAACTTATCTTCATGTCAATTGTATTTTTTGTGCTACTACCTTCAAATAAAAATAATTATATTCCATATTTTTTACATGTGTTCCTACGTAGCAACTTTCCTTCATGTCCATTGTATTCTCTACATTGCTACATTGAAAAAAGAATAGACAAATTGAACATGAGGATGAAGCCTTATGTGCCACAACTGAGAAAGTTGGAGTACACTCTTCCAAAAGGTATGCCAACAGTGGTACCAAAGAAAATACAAAGCATATGCCTAATGCACATCCATATCAATTATGAACAATATACAATGTGTATGCATATTTGTTTGTTGTGATGTTTGATGTACACATGTTTGTATTAGAAAAAGTTTGACAAGTGACATGGGCATGAGCAATGGATCATTGCAAACATCAGCGCAAAACCAAATTATTCAATTAGAATCATCCAACTTCTTAGTTTTTCCTGGTTTGTAATTGATTTTAGACATAATTTTGTTTTTATATAGACACGGACATGAATAAAAAAAAAGAGGGTATAGGCTTCTAGCACTATGTGTTACTCTATTCCTTTGATTCTAGTTTATTTACTATATGAACATATTCCTTGTTTTTTCCTTACATACCAACTTATGTTCATGTTCATTTTGTTTTTTACTTTCCTTCATTGAAACAAATAAGAAAACTGGACATGACAAAGAACTCTTAACCAGAAATGTAGAAGAAGACATACAAAGGTGCATACTTCTACCCGTATTCCATATCCAATTGTTTTTCATTTATTCTGTTTATATTTATTCTACTGATTTGCAACTCTTTTGTTTTTTTTTCTTAGATACTACATATCTTCCTATATATTAACTTATCTTCAATGTGTCAGTTGTATTGTTTGTGCCACCACCTTGAAATAAATAGAATTGTACTCCATATCTTTTACATGTGTTCCTACGTAGCAACTTGCCTTCATGTTCATTGTATTCTATTCATTGCTACATTGAAAAAAGAACAGACAAATTGAACATGAGGATGAAGCCTTATGTGCCACAACTGGGAAAGCTGGAGTACACTCTTCCAAAAGGCATGCCAATAGTGGTAGCAAAGGAAATACAAAGCATATGCCTAATGCACATCCATATCAATTATGAACAATATACAATGTGTATGCATATTTGTTTGTTGTGATGTTCGATGTACACATGTTTGTATCAGAAAATGTTTGACAAGTGACATGGGCACGAGTAGTGAATCATTGTAAACATCAGCACAAGGAAAAGGCTGAAGGTAAAGATTCATAGGTTATTCTCTTTCTATGTTTAGGAAACAAATATCCTCGGTTATTTATTCTACTATGCCATGGTAAATATGTTTATGTCGTTTACAATACATGTTTTTTAGTTCACAAGAACTATCGTCAAGTAGATGTGAAACTCCCAACATAGTGCAAGGTCCAGAGACTAAGAGGTATGGTTACAAAACTCTAATCTGCATACTTTATCCAAATTGTACATATATTAAAGCTTGTCATATTTGAGAATATGCTTGCATATAAGAATGCCAAGTCATATATTTTGTCTATTGCTTATGGGTTTGAGAAAATTTTTCCACCCAAAAACACCCTTCAAATTGGAACATGGTTTACATTTGGGCCACCAAAAATATTATTAAAATAAAATAATATGAATAATGTTAAAATAAATACAGACAACATCTCTTTAAACTTGAACCAGAGTTTGTCAAGATCCAACTATATTGCATAGCTGAGAATGTTTTTCCTATAGTTAATGTGTTTATATCGCTTGATAGTTATCAGAATAAGTGTTGTTGTGTGAGGGATAAAGTTCATTTCTCCCTTTCTTTTTCCTCTTCTATACTTACCCGTTTTTCCCTTTTCTTCTTCCCCTCTATTATTCGTTTCCGGTTCTATACTTAGTCGCATTTATATGATCGTGAGTTCTCGGGGTGGCAGAATGAAAAATCCTCATCTCCATCTATATCCTCACATCACGAGTCTGACCGACCGTCGTTCGTTTCCATACTTAGACAATTTTATGGCTGCGGGTTCCCGGGTTGGCGCTATCGAGCTCTCATGCCCTGTGTTTGGGGTATACATCTTGCACCCAAAACTTCGGTGATCTACAATTCGACCCTGGACTCCTCGAACTCACAAGCCTCACTCTACCTATGATGATTCTATCTGATCGCCCCGCCTTTCCATACTTAGTCAATTCTTCAAAGTTTCGCGGGTTCACAGACTCCTGGGTTCACAAAAGTTTCAAAGCGTTTTTCGCTCCCCTCCATCCCCGCCACCTTCGCTCCTTCCTAATGCACATTAATTATTCTTTTACTAGTGACAACTCACCACACAGGTTCGAAAAGATTGACATTAATAAATGAAAATCTTGATGACATCTCCCATTAAAACACATTAATGGGAGAATATTATGGGATCTGATGATTTTTTTGTGTCGATCTTGAATTTGAAAAAAATTTGTTGGTTATTTAATTTTTTTTTTAAGGCATCGTCATAGTAAGAATGCAATATTGTGCAAGCCCACTATCATGTACAAAGGTGTTGACGTCATGTCCCTCTTTAATATTGTGCATATATTACATCTTGTCATATTTGATCATATTCTTGCATATGAAAATGTTAACTCATATATTTTCTCTATTGCCTATGCGTTTGAGCAATATTTGCGAGCCAAAAACACCGGTCAAATTGAAACATGGTTTACATTTGGGCCACAAAAATAATATTAAAATAAAATAATATGAATAGTATTGAAATAAATATAAACAAATTCTTTTTTAACTTGAACCTGATTTTCTCGAGCTTCAGGTATATTCCATAGCTAAGAATGTTTTTCCCATAGTTAATGTTTATGGCTGCAGGTTCCCAAACTGGCCCTATCGAACTCTCATTCCCCCTGTTCCATGATATACATATTGCACCCAAAACTTCTGTGATCTACAATTTTACCCTGGACTCCTCGAACTCGTAATATTCACTCTACCTACGATGAGTCTGTCTGGGTCAGTCTGACTACCCTGCCTTTCCATACTTAGTCAATTATTCACCTCTTGTTGTCACAAAATTGCAGGTTCGTGGACTCCCGGGTCCACAAAAGTTTGAAATAATTTATCGCTCCCGTCCATCCTCGCCACCTTCACACACTTCCTAATGAAAATTAATTACGCTTTTATTAGTGACAACTCACCACACAGGTTCGAAAAGATTGGCATTAATAAGCAAAAATCTCGAGGACATCTTCCATTAAAATGCATTAAACGAATATTTATGGGAGATTATATTATCATCCTCTAGTGTTGATTTTAAATACTATCAAGAAACAATTACTGTCACATGTTACAATACAAACAATTTTTTCATCAAAGCATTATATTTTCTCACAGGCACCCCAGATGCATCCCAGTTGCCTGAATTGAACGATATTTCGATCTACCAACTCAACCTCCCTATTATCGAATTGGTAGAGGTCAATATTATGGGATCTGATTTTTTTTTTTGTGTATCTTAAACTTGGAAAAAATGTTGTTTATCTTAGTTTTTTTAAGGCAGTATGCCTCGCCTTTCCATAATTAGTCGATTGTTCACCCCTTGTTGTCACATATTCACGGGTTCTTGGGCTCCCAGGTTCACAAAAGTTTCAAAAAAAAATTTACTCCCGTCCATACTCGCCACCTTCACACTCCTCAACACACATATTTGAAAAGATCGACATTAATAAGCGAAAATGTTGAGGACATCTCCCATTAAAACACATTAAACCAAGATTTACGGGATATTATATTGTCATCCTCCAACGTTCATTTTAAATACTATCAGGAGAAAAGGAACATTCTCATCACCTTATGGCTGCAACTCGACAACATTTATGTGGAGATAAGTTGAATATTTTTGGGCACGAGGACAAGAGTTTTCAGTGGTCCAGAGCTTATGAATACTACTCATACCCTTCTTCCCAGAAGGAAGTTGTTTGGACGTCTGGAATTGTGCGAGCAGGTTGTGTTCCCAAATTTTTTGAATGTAAGGAGTTGGTCACCTGGTGCATCAAAAATTATATTCTGAACCAATGGATTATCCAGTTGTAGGACCATTCCCAAGACTCCCTATCGCCTCAAGTATTTCAAAATATGTTAAGACTTCTCGAGACAACGCTTACTTTCATGGGAGAGGATTGCAAGGAGTTATTAAAGAAGCATGATAATGGATTGGACCTCTTAACAAAGTTATTAGAGGACCCAATGGTCGTCCCAAAGGACATGACCATATTACATGTTAGTGCATTCAAAAACCCTTTCCAGGAAATTGCATGGATTTTCAAGAGGATAATGAGACAAGAAAGTGTAGCCAACATCTCTCGAATGATTATGTATATTTTATATTTTACGGTGAAGGAACACGCCATCTTTGATTGGGGAAAGTTGATTACCATTGAAATCTCTTCCCAATTATTACAATACAAAAGGAAGAAGAAATTATTTATGTCATCTTATTTAATTTTCACGATAACGCATTGATGTCCATTCCCCAAATTATCTCTGTATAAGAATGTAAACTGCAAATTTTACCCAGTAACCTTCTGGTACCAGACATTATGGAGACACAAGGCCTCCCAACATTTTTATGAAGTCTTTAATGATTTTGTCTCAGTTTTTAAAGGGTTGATATTTGGAAATAATTTTCCTCAGATATCTGATCAGACGAGCAAGTTCCTGGATAGGAAAGGCACACTAGAACAAATGGAGAACTATAATGTTATAAGGATTTTTGGATCCAAAGAAAATCCTTCCTTCCATGTCACATATCTAATACAATGTTTCTTGCTGAGATAGCAAGGAAATACACCTACTTATTGCATTTTTTCCATGAAAAGAGAAAAAATCAACTCATGCCTATGCCTTGGAAAGTCGAGGATTTCATACTCAGGAATATGAATAAGATTGATGGTTTCGCGGGACACTTCCACAACCTCAATTTGAAATATGATGAAAAAGTTAAAGGGTTCGACCCAAATGGTATTTTTGTAGAACTCCTATTGGTTGTCGGTTTCAACAGTTCTTTTATTAACACTATCCTGAATGAAGATGAATATAACCCCTTAGGCGGTCATGCTCCTGACATTGACGACCTGGAGACAATACTCAACACGAATGAGTCGTACAAGAAGAAATGAAAAGGTTTGGGTGAGAAAATTTCCCAATCCTCGACTGCCACACCCAAGATTACAACATCTCAGAGAAGCACTCCAATGCCCTACCCAAGTAAGAAAGTCAAATAGTTCTTCAGGAGGAGGAGGAGATAAGAACCGTCCCTCCAGCAAAATTGAAAGTTATCATAAACTTCCCGCGAGAAAAAAACAAAAAACAATTGTGCAAGAAGAGGAGGGACCAAGGGGATAAATTGATATCCATGATCTCTCCCTCGATGATATGGAACTAGAAATTGACATTGACAAAATGTTCCCCGACAACGACCAACTAGAGAGAACTTCTCCCCATAACCCTCAGATGGAAATAATTGGGACCGATACCTTTGACGAAGAAGAGTCTTTTGCATTTTAAAGAGTTGTTTTTGACAACAAATCCAAAATATTGGTTATTGAAAAGAGAGATGTAAAGAATAAGAAAGGGAAATCTCATTCAAATATGAACCTACAAAAAATGCACCCTTCCCAGATCTCCTAGATACACTGAGCAACTAGAAATTCTCTAGACAACTCTATTAATGGCCTTGATGCGGAGAATGTCAAGTTAAAGGAGAGAATCAAAGAATTAGAGGGAGCTCTAATGCCCCTTCCACTGTTGGGTAGTACTTTAACAATGATCGGGCCCACCACACATGCGACAAAGTTAAAAGGATCGACAATCCTTCTCACATCAGCCAGAGGCTATGTGGAAAATAATATAAAGATAAGAATGGAATTAATAATAAAATCTTGGGAGATGTCAAAGAGTATGGTCTCTTTTGGAACAAGAGTGCATGCTTTTCCTGAGTATCTGGAAGTAGATTTGAAAAATGTGCAAGGTTTCTACCTCGATGCAGTTGTACCATTTGGTGTTAAAGTTACTAGTATGATGGAATTCAAAAGAAGGGAGGAGGATCTCCCTTCCCCGGATCGAATAAACCAATTAAAGAATGCTGGAAAGAAAAGGTAAAAAACATGAATGGTATCGTTCAAGAATGTATCTAGGCCATATCTAGAAGAGACAAACTATTCAGGAAGCTAACTGAGATATATCTAGCTCACAACACCAATGAATTCCAAGACCCAAAATTGGTATTCAACTTGTTGTTTTTAACCAAGCAAGCATTTGATGATCAAGTTGAGATCTATAAGGGACTGTCATTTGAAAAATTCTATGGCATTCTTGAATATGGTGAAGATGACGTGAAAAACTGGCTAGTAGATTATTCGATTAAAAACCAAGAAATTGAAGAAGCATTATGCAACCTCTCTATTGATCTAAGGGACTTGGAAAGTGAATTCTTCAATATAAAAATGTAGCATGAAATCAATGTGGCACCCATGAGGAGATACATTGAGGAATGGTTCAAAAATGATGTCAACAAGATTACGAATGAAGGGCAAAGGACACTTGAGATGGTTCCCATAACTGTTGAGGAAAGTCATAAAAGGACATCAATAAGCAAATGAAAAGGCATGTGATACCATCATAGTAAGGTCATACTAATCACATTCTTTTGTCTTTGTCAATGTCTTCATCTAGTTACTCTAACTCTTTAAATAGAAAGGTTTAACTGACGATTGGAATTTTTTTCTTTCTTCTTTCCAGGTCTTGATGTCTTCCATCGCCGACTTTCTTCTTTCTACAATATTGATTCTTGTACATATTTGTTTTATGGTTTGCGGGAGCTCCAATCCCAGTCATTATGGAAAACACATTTAAATTTCAGAGAATATGTACTGATCTATATATTTTTTTACAAATTCCAAGAGAGCTATTTTGGGAAATAATCTCAACTATATTTTGTAATCCAGTTTATCTGAATATAAAATATTTGAGGTTGTTGTATGGTGTTTTTCAATGTTTAATATTGTTTTTTTTTGTATATATATTTTAAATTAACTCATTTGTCTGTACAACTATTGATATATGAATTCAACCTCTTTCTACAAGAATGTAATATGGTCTTTTATCCATAGTAGAAAAAGCACAATAAGATTTACATTTCAACCACAAAAAATCTATTAAGATAAATTAATATGAATACTATTGAAATGAATATAAACAAATTCTCTTTAAACTACAACTTGACTTTGTCGAGCTCCAAGTATATTACATAGCTGAGACTAAATGATTTTTTCTCCCTTTATTTTCCCTCTTCTATACTTAACTGTTTTTCCCTTCTCTTCTTGCCCTCTATTATCCATTTATGGTTCTATACTTAGTCACATTTCTATGATCACGGGTTCTTGGGTTGGCGGAATGAAAAATTATCATCTTCATCTATATCATCACATCATGAGCCCGAATGATCGTCGTCCCTTTCAATACTTAGCCAATTATCTGACCGCGGGGTCCGGGGTTAGCGCTTTCGAACTCTTATGCCCTGTGTCTGTGATATACATCTTGCACCCAAAAATTCCCTGATCTACAATTCGAACCCGAAGTCCTTGAACTTGCAAGATTCATTATACCCGGGTTCAAAAAAGTTTCAAACCATTTATTTCTCTCTTCCATCCCCGCCACATTCACACTCTTCCCAATGCACATTCATTATGCTTTTACTAGTGACAACTCACCACACAGGTTCGAAAAGAATGGAATTAATAAATGAACAATATATGTTTTTGTGTGAGATACTTACCCCTTTTTCCCTTTTCTTCTTCCCCTCTATTATCCCTTTCTGGTTCTATACTTAGTCCCATTTCTATGATTGTGGATTCCTGGGTTGGTGGATTGATATATCCTCATATCCATCTATATCCTCACATGACGAGTCCAAACAAACGTCGTTCCTTTACATACTTAGCCAATTATATGGTCATGGTTTCTCGGGTTGGTGCTATTGAAATCTCATGCCCTGTTTTCTGTGA
The DNA here is from genome assembly GCA_009831015.1 of Picea engelmannii. NCBI lineage: Eukaryota > Viridiplantae > Streptophyta > Pinopsida > Pinales > Pinaceae > Picea > Picea engelmannii. The sequence goes on along the minus strand of ML778116.1, from coordinate 520,030 downwards.
TATACTTCTTGCACCTAAAACTTTCGTGATCTACAATTCCTCCTTGGAATCCTTGAACTCGCAAAATTCACTCTACCCGGGTTCACAAAATTTTCAAAGCATATATCACTCCCTTCCATCCCCGCCACCTTCGGGCCTTTCCCAATGCCCATTATTTATTCTTTAACCAGTGACAACTCAACACACAAGTTCGAAAATATTGGCATTAATAAGAGAAAACCTAGAGGACATCTCCCATTAATACACATTAAACCAAGATTTACAGGAGTTTGACCGGACACCATTCTTTTCCATACTTGGCCATTTTTATGGCCACGGGTTCCTGGGTTGGCACTATAGAACTCTCATTCCTAGTGTTCTGTGATATACATCTTGCACCCAAAACTTTTGTGATCTGCAATTCCAACCCAGACTCCTCGAACTCACAAGCCTCACTCTACCTGAGTTCAAAAAAGTTTCAAAGCATTTATCACTCCCTTCCATCCCAACCACCTTCATGCCCTTCCCAATAAACATTGATTATTATTTTACTAGTGAAATCTCAACACACATGTTCTAAAATATTGGCATTAATAAGTGAAAACCTCAAGGACATCTCCCATTAACATGCATTAAACAACAATTTATGGGTGTCCGACGGACCGTCGTTCCTTTCCATACTTAACAAATTTTATGGAAATGGGTTCCTGGGTTGGGGCTATCGAACTCTCATTCCCCATGCTCTGTGATATACATCTTGCACCCAAATCTTATGTGATCTACAATTCCACCCCAGACTCCTCGAACTCGCAAGCTTCACTCTACCTGGGTTCACAACAAGTTTCAAATCATTTGTCGCTCCCTTATGTTAGCAACAATTCTTGTCTTGGGCTCGAGAGAATCCAGGTTTGTAGGTTGCACGAGGAGCGCCCAAGAGCGACGCATAGAAAATTTCATTTTAGAACTTAAAATCAAGTGAGTGGGCAGGATTATAGTGTCAACGGTCCGGATCCATCCATATGAGAAGATCAACGGTTGGCGGGAAATCGTGAATAAGGAAGTTGCACCAAAGTTAACACAATAGATCGCGCCCATAGTGTGCAGGGGAGAATAGGAGCCATCCATCCAGAGGACACATGGAGAGAGATCTAGTCACGTCAACGTTTCAACATGTGAAAGTTCGAGGGGTGAGAGTTTCATATTGTTCCACATCTCGAAACCCCGAACCCCGATAGTGCCGAAAGCACCGAAAGTGGGGCCCACGGTCACTTGAGAAAGGAAGAGAGTTATGCGAAGGTGCCAAAGCGTTGGGTTTTTCCACAGAAGGGAATATCGCGTCTTCCAAGACCAGTTCAACCCGACTTCGATCCTGGTCCTCGCTAAAGAATTAAATTAAATTGAACATAGGTAGTTGAAACCTCAGCTCACTTATTGAATGCAAGGTATGGGGGTTCCGGTAGACAGTCTTCCTGAGACGGTCCTATACACTGATTTTCTCCAAAGGGTCATGGCTGGTCCTCATCTGACCAGAGAAAGTCTGTGCACGCCATGTTGGCCTTTAATGTTGCAACTATCTCCCTTGCAGGAGCCATGTGCAGTTAAGGCAGCGTCTGACGAAAGTTATCCATCCGAATTCGGTTGAAGGGACACCAAGCCTTGGATGACTGAACATGCCTCTAATAGGAAAATTTTACTGAGTATATAGACTCAGTCTTGGTATTTTGTAATCTATCGATGGTAGAGCGAGGCTCCCAATTGTAATGTTTTAACAGATGCTCTAGTTTTCTGGTTATGCATCTGTATGTAAGATTTCTAGTTTTATGAAAGACAGTTTCCCTGTTTCATCTAGTTTTCATCTCATACGGAGGGAGTTCATGATTGACTGATTCACATGAATTATTGCAGTTGCGTTATGATAAAGGTTTTATTGTGACACTATTTTATTCCCTGGTTTTTTGCATTTGAATGTAAGATGATCTCACGTTTAAATGCATTCTCCTACAGTCTGCTAGAAACCTGATGTTGACAATAGACCTTTGCATATCTCTGATATAAGTCTTCCCCCCTACTCACCCTTACTACAACTCACTGTCTGAAGTATGTCTAAGACCTAACCTACCCATGCGTGATGGGATTAGTTTCGGAGTGGAAACAATATCATCCGAGTTTACTTCCATTCGATCACCTCTTCCATACAAAAATCGTGACATAAACTGATGGGCGTCGGGCTCTGCTCCTGCTTCAATCAAGGAGTGACTTCCATCGCCAAAATTTCTGGCGCCGTTGCCGAGGACGAAATTGAAGATTTTCCCTAGGCAGAATGACATTGAGCCTCTGATTCTGAAGGTGCATCAGACATCAGAGCCCTTAAAGATTGCTACTGTGCACCTGGCGACTCCACTGTGGTGACTCCAGGGTTTCCACATCACTGTTTCAGTTGTGGCTACTGTTAGCACACCTGAAAGCTGACCCTAAGGAGCTTTCTCGAGAAGGTTTCAGTAGCTTCTTTCTTAGCTTGAGAAGCTTCCTGGGGTAACAACAACATTAGGATCTGGCCTTTGATGGTGAACAAGGACCGAACACATTCGAAGCTGCACATCTTTCACCTGGCGACTCCATGATTCGAGGATCGATTGGAGACTCCATTAATTCGGATGGAGAAGATCTTGGCTCGCAGGTTTGCTCCTTTTGATTTTTCTKCTATTCCTGGATTTCCTAATGTCGTCCCCTCTCCGAATGAATGGGGCGATTATTTTCCCAGATTTGGAAAATGTGAAGGGGACAACCCTGCTCAGCACCTCAACAAGTTTCATGAACTCATGCGTCAGTGGGAGATACATCATGAGGATGTATTACTGAAGATGTTCATGTTCTCGTTAGCAGGGGATGCACGTAAATGGTATCATTCTTTACCCCCTGCTAGCATTTCTTCACTCAGTGAATTCCATGCAGCCTTCACTGCCTATTGTCAGGAGCTTTATCCCTCTGAGTGGATTTTTCATAGCGGTTGTGAGGGATACTACAACAAATGTATACAAGATAGAGTCGTCTCTTATGTAGGCTATGAGAATGATCATAATGAACTGGATCAAAATGCAGTCATTTCTCCTCCCCATTCATCTGTTTCGGGCGAAGTTATGGAGCTGGTAAAATCTATCACTGCCAGACTTGACAGGTGGGAAGTTGAGCGATGTACAGAGGATTTTGGTATCTCTGCAATGGATGACTATGAAGATCCCGAGGAGGAAGAAGATGCTTCGGGTGAAGTTATGGAGCTGGTAAGATCTATCACTGCCAGACTTGACAGGTGGGAAGCTGAGCGATGTATAGAGGATTTTGGTATCTCTGCAATGGATGACTATGAAGATCCCGAGGAGGGAGAAGATGCTTCGGGCAAAGTTATGGAACTGATAAAATCTATCACTGAGAGACTTGACACGTGGGAAGCTGAACAATGTGCTGAGGATTTCCCATCCTTTGAAGCAGAGGCCCTTAGCATCTCTACTGAGGGTGATTATGAAAAACGCTTTCCCATGGGTCCTGTTTATGGTCATTATGAATCTGACCCATGGGAGAGCCAAGAAGAAGAAATCCTCCCAGATATGATTATGTCTGATGAAGGCTGTGATGATGGGGGCTGTAAGGATAGAAGACTGGGGTAAGAATATGCTCTGAGTGAACTGATAGAACATGCAAAATATCTCACTTCCCAACATGCAAGGTTGGAATCTGAAGGAAACGGAGAGAATTTTCCAGTCTTCAAGGCAGATGATTTGAGTAGCTCTTTTGAAGAGATTATTGAAGATTTCTGGGATGCGTCAGCATCTACCCCTGATGAGCTTGCTGTCTCAGATCAAAACGATGAAGAGGTAGTTGTGGAAGAGGATTGTTCTCTTTTCCTTCACAAGATTTCCCATGATTTGTTTACATTTGGGGTCGAAACGGAGGAGCGGGGGATAGTTCCATTTTCGCAAGTTGGAGAAGCTCTTTTCCCCCCTGACTTTGATGATTATCTGGAAGAGGAAAAAGAACCAGAGGAGAAGTCTTCCCTTTGTTCAGAACCAGTCAGTGAGTAGCCACCACCTGAGATCAACGAGCCCACTTCAATTATTCACCTGCCTGTGCTTATCAGAGAGGTTCGACCGCATGTAAACAATTGTGTAGTAGAAGAGGCTGTCTGTCGTCAATTTCTTGGAATTGGCCACTCATTCGATGACCCTGTAAGCAAATATATGGAGTGGCATTTCCCTTATGTTGTGGAGCTGCCATATCCCATCTCAGCTTCAGCTTGTAAGGAGAAGTTGAAGAGTGTAACCGTTCTACGATCACGGTTACATCAACTGTTTGTGGTCACTAACAGAAGGAAAGAGCTTCCCTCCAGGAAGTTACTTGACTGGCTATGGTGGAAGTCTGCTTTCACCGAGCCCCATGTAAAGTGTTTTATTAGTTTAGGATTGTATATAAATAAGCTCCTTTGAGCATGTATTTTTATTTTGTTGCTTTTATTTTTCGGCTTGTATTTTCAACAGCGGGATGTTTTGAGCTTGACTCCATAGCCCAACAATAAGGCACTGAAGCTGCAGAATGAGTTCTTAGAGCATCACAGGGATGAATCTATCCCCCATGGAGCCTAATGTTAGCGACAATTCTTGTCTTGGGCTTGAGAGCATCCAGGTTTGCAGGTTGCATGAGGAGCGCCCAAGCACGACGCACAGAAAAAGTCCTTTTTGGACTTAAAATCAAGTGAGCGGGCAGGATTATAGTGTCAACGTTCCGGATCCATCCATATGAGCATATCAATGGTTGGCGGGAAATCACGAATAAGGAAGTTGCACCGAAGTTAACACAATAGATCGCGCCCATAGTGTGCAGGGGAGAATAGCAGCCGTCCATCCAGAGGACGCGTGGCGTGAGATCTAGTCATGTCGTCGTTTCAACATTCAGAAGTTCGAGGGGTGAGAGTTTCATATTGTTCCACATCTCGAAACCCTGAACCCCGATAGCGCCGAAAGCGTCGAATGTGGGGCCGCGGTCACTTGAGAAAGGAAGAGAGTTATGCGAAGGTGCCAAAGCGTCGGGTTTTACCACAGAAGGGAATACCGCGTCTTCCAAGACAAGTTTAGCCTGACTTCGATCCTGGTCCTCGCTAAAGAATTAAATGAAGCTGAATAGAGGTAGTTGAAACTTCAGCTCACTTATTGAATGAAAGGTATGGGGGTTCCGACAGACAGTTTGCCCGAGACGGTCCTATACAATGATTTTCTCCAAAGGGTCATGGCTAGTCCTCATCTGACCAGAAAAAGTCTGCACACGCCATGTTGGCCTTTAATGTTGCAACTATCTCCCCTGCAGGAGCCATGCACAGTTAAGGCGGCGTCTGACGAAAGTTATCCATCCGAATTCGGCTGAAGGGACACCACGCATTGGATGACTGAACATGCCTCTGATAGGCGAATTTTGCTGAGTATATAGACTCAGTCTTGGTATTTTGTAATCTATCAATGGTAGAGCGAGGCTCCCGATTGTAATGTTTTAACTGACGCTCTAGTTTTCTGGTTATGCATCTGTATGTAAGATTTCTGGTTTTATGAAAGACAGTTTCCCTGTTTCATCTATTTTTCATCTCATATTGAGGGAGTTCATGATTGAATGATTCACATGAATTATTGCAGTTGCGTTATGATAAAGGTTTTATTGTGACACTATTGTATTCCCTGGTTTTCTGCATTTGAATGTAAGATGATCTTGCGTTTAAATGCATTCTCCTATAGTCTGCTAGAAACTTGATGTTGACAATAGACCTTTGCATCTCTCTAATATAAGTCTTCCCCCCTACTCACCCTTACTACAACTCACTGTCTGAAGTATGTCCAAGACCTAACCTACCCATGCGTGATGGGCCTAGTTTCGGAGTCGAAACAATATCGTCCGAGTTTACTTCCATTCGATCACCTCTTCCATACACAAACCGTGACATAAACTAATGGGCGTCGGGCTCTGCTCCTGCTGCAATCAAGGAGTGACTTCCGTCGCCAACACCTTCCATCTTAGCCACCTTCACACCCTTCCCAATGCACATTAATTATGCTTTCATTAATGACAACTCACCACACAGGTTCGAAAAGATTGGGATTAATAAACGAAAACCTCGAGGAAATCTCTCATTAAAATGCATTAAACCACGATTTACACCATATTCTATTATCATATATCTTCTTCACATGTTACGTTTCATATTACTTTATCGGAATATTCTATTTCATATTAATTACTTTATTCCTGCCATGTATATGTGGGTAGATTCTTTTTCAATAATTGCAAATTAAGATATAAGTTATAGTGTATAATCTATTCTAATTGTCCTTTACTTACCATATAATTATTATTTTTTTTTTTTACAATATTCCTCGTTTCTCCCCATCTTCCAATAATCATCATCATCAATAATTATAAGGTGTCAACTATCATCTCCATTTCCAAATCTACATAGTAGGGACTAAGCTCAACACTTATTATATTTATTCTGATTAATGTTAAAAGTGCAAACCCATTTATCATTTATCCAGAAATGTAATGGAAATAAGTAAATGATCAGAATGTTAGATCCGCAAGAATTATGGATTTAATAGTGCAACAACAAATACATTATGTTATATAATATAATATAATATAATACAATTTTGTATTAAATTTGATTGGATATATATTCAAATTATATATATCTAAGTAATTAAGTATAGTGTTGGAGTGGTCAATTCCCAGATAATAAAAGGTTATGCTTAAAGTTTTATGTTGTTTTTTTTTAAATGGAATTTTACAATTTAATTACATTATTTAAATTAACATTTTATGTTTTTTTTTTAAGTACCACAAATTGTTGTGAAATCTTAATTTACATTACTTAAATTATGGTTTTAGTACATAAATTTGTTTAATACTGAAATATAATTTTAATCACTTTGTTTAATTATTCTATGTTTTGGTTTATTTTGTTGGAATCAGGTCACATAAATCTTCAATAAATCACAATTTTCTATTGTTTAAATTGCATTTTTGAATGCATAAATGGATTGAGCTTACTTAAAATACCCTTTTAAACTATTTTTAGACAACTGTTAATGGCCACCACTGAAATGTGCAATTCTAACTATTCTTTTAAATTTTTTACTAAATTTTGGATAAATTTGTAAGTTAAAAATAGTAAAAACTTTTTTTCTTTTCCTCAGAAAAATTTCGCTTTGTATTAAAAGAGTAATCTAAACTGGTCTATACAATGATCCTAGAAAAATAGTAAAAAAACCCAGCAGATGAGTGCCCCGTTTAGGTGCAAATCAAGGGGGATCTAATAGTCAGAGGCCATTACATATTCAATAAGATACCAATCTGTCAGATGCTGAAAGAAATGAAAAAAAACATGTGACCAAGAAGGACAATAGCAGCCTAATACTCAAGTACTGAATTGATCAATTCAGGAATTGAAAATGAGCAAAGATAAAAAAATCTATTATATTTCAAGTGTATGAAGAGGACTCTCATGTTCCTTGACGCATTGAAAGTAGTATATTTTTCTGGGATCTTTTAGAAGAGCCTGATTTGAAAGTCTTTATGCCACTTCATTGTTTTCTCTATAGACATGCGTAAAGGAGATAGGTTGGAAGAAGCCAATAAGATTTCTTATTTTGAGTTTCCATCATTCTAAGTTGACCACTTGGAGGTGGCCCTTTTCTTTTAACCAATCAATAATGATCTTGGAGTCTCCCTGTACTAGGATTGAATAAATGGATAGTCGAGAGGAAAGAGTGAGAAGAGCCCAGACTCCCAACAGTTCCGCTCTATTATTTGTCCCTTGGCCATAGTTTAAATACCATTTGTAACTACAATGACCATGTAGATTTATAATACCTCCTGCACCACTTATTTGGCCTGAAGACTCCGCTGCACCATCAAACCAACCAATCAGACCACTCCAGTTGTGGTTGGGATGTCCCTTTTTCCGATTTATGTTTCTCGAAATATCTTTATAATCCTGCAGAGTAGTTGTAACACGACAAACTACCCACTTTAAGGAAGGTTGTTGGTCATCAAATATCGTTGAGTTTCTTTCCTGCCACACAAACTAGCAGATGAAAGCTGGTAAGTTTGTAAGTGTTTTGATTTGTTTGTTCCAGGAAATGAAGCATTCCTCAAGACTAGTACCTGACCACGACCAAGTAAGATGAGAGTAATGAACAATTTGAATTCCGTTCCAAATCACCACAGTGAAAGCACAGTCAACTAGTAGGTGGTGTGTCGTTTCGCAGTTGGTTTTGCAAAGGATACAAAATCCTGGTCCTATGAAGCCTCTGTGCTGGAGAACCTCCCAAGTGAGGATTCTATTTGCAGCAGCCAACCAAATGAATATTTTGGTTTTTAATGGACAGGCTCAAGTCTAGAGAGCCTTTTTCCAGCCGCTTATTGTATGAGTCCATTTCTTTTTTTCTACCGCCAGATAATTTTTTTTTACCGAGGTAATGCCAATTTGATCTCCACCTATCCATATTAATGTGTCGAGAAAATCGTGTAACCGAACACCTGATTTGATGAGGCCGCATCTAATTAATTTCCATTCCATTAGATTTTGTCCTGAAAGGTTTAAAGCCACTCCACAGAGCCAAAAAGATGTAGATGTGCCTGATCGATTGTTTTCAGTAGCCTGATAGAGGTGATAGATCCCTTGACGGTTGATATTTTTTATAAGATCTTCCGATAATATGGTAGATTCGCCCATTCGCAAAATGAAGTCACGTCCCACCATAATGTTGTGCCCTGAGCCAGGTCTCCAGGCAATCTAATGGAGGATTATGTGGGTAGATTTTAATAGGTGTAACCAGGACTGTGATCCTTTGGCTCTATTGAAACTAAAGTAACAGATCCAATTGTCCACTGAGCAGGCTGGAAAATATTTAGATTTTAGAACCCAATGCCAGAGGCTATCATGCATTAAATCCCTCCAAATAATTTTTTCTTCCAGTGCTCTGCCAAAAAAAGGATGTTTCTCATTCCCCACCCCCCGATGGATTTAGGGTAGGCAATGTGAGTCCAATTACAGAGATGGATTTTTTTCTTTTTTTTACCTCCAGACCAAAGAAACCCAAAAGTGAGTTGGCGGATTCTATGAAGAATAGTGGTGGGAATGGTTGATAATTCCAACCAATACACTGGTTGGATCTCAATGACTACTTTGATCAGGACTCCATAACCAGTCCTCTGTCTTGTACTGCCCCATATTCAAAAAATATCCAAGGTACATAAAACCTTTCTTTAGATCCTGGAATTGGAAATGGAATAGTGCTTTAATGCCATCAAGTACCTGTTGGTTGGAACGACAATGCAGGAGTGTGGATTTATCTGCATTAATATGGAGGCTCGTTGCACTGCAGAAGAGCTACAAAACAATGCTAATCTCCTTCCATTCTTCTATGGATTCTTTAGTCATGATTAAAATATCGTCAACAAATAAAAGATGCAAAATATGGATATATTTGGAGACCTTGATACCTATCAGAAGTCCTTCCTCTTGTTTGTGTTTTAGAGCCAAGCTCAAGCCTTCCATAACCAAAGAAAATAGCAAAGGAGAGAGAGGGAAGCCCTACCTAAGACCCCTTTCACAGTGAAAGAATTTCGATGGCTCGCCATTTATCAAAACAACAAAAGTCACTAAAGTGATACAACCCATGATCTAGTTGGTTGTCGGAATACCAAAACCACTCTGTAATAATACAAGTCTGAGAAAATCCCAATTTATAGTGTCATAGGATCTTTTAAGTCAATTTTAAGGATAAGTGCCTCCAGACTTTTTTATGTGATGCTGTGAAGACATTCTTGAGTTGTTCCTATCGCATCTGTGATTTGTATTCCTTTTAAGAATCCAAACTGTTCCTCGGTAAGGGAATGGGAAAGAATCGAGTGGAGTCTGGTGGCTAGTATTTTAGTAATAATTTTATAGCTAAGATTGCAAAGAGCTATCGGTCGAAAATCACCGAAGGTGGCTGGGCCATTCACCTTAGGAATTAATGCAATAAAAGTTGAATTAAGTGATCTAATGACCGCTCCTTTAAGATGAGATTATTCAATGGATAATAGGAGGTCATTTGCAACCAATTCAAAAAACGAAATGTAGAACTCCACTGTCCAACCATCAGGACCCATAATTTTTTCTTTGGTCATACCATTTAGTGCCTCAAAGATTTCTTCTTTTGTAACAGCTGATTCTAGAAGGAAAATGTCTTTTGCCGTAAACAAGTTGGGATACAATCTCACTAAGTCGATTTGATCTACTATTGTGTTATATTATGGAGCTTTGTAAAAGGAGGAGAAGTATTGATTTGCTTTCCTTTTGATGGCTTCTTGACCAAGGTGTGACTGGCCTTCGTCATCTAGAATTTTCGACAGATGCTTTTTATTGCATCTATGGATGGAAAAATTATGGAAATATTTTGTGTTTTTATCACCATATTTTATCCACGTAGCCCTAATTTTCATACGCCAACGTTCTTCATCCTCCAACAAAATTTTATTACGCTCAGATTCACAAAATTTTAATTTGTTTTCCAGATCACAAGCTAGACCGGTATGGAGGCTTAAATTTAAGAATTCAGCAAACTCGACTTCTAGAGAAACCAATTTATGGCTTTCCAACTGTTTCTTTTTTGTGATCCAGGTCTTCACTTGTGCTTTTAAACAACTAAGTTTGGTAGCTAGCCTGTGTTGAGCACCATCTTCGCTTGTAACCTATGGAGAAACCCAAACGGAGTGCACTAGATCATGAAAAGACTCTTCAACGAAATGAGCTGCATTAAATTTGTAAGGGAAAGCGATTTTGTTGCAGACAAAAGCCAATTGGAAGAGAATCAGAGCATGGTCTGACACAAACAGAAATGAGACCCATGATCTATATCGAATAGAATCAGTCAGAAGTGTTGTTGAGATAAAAAATCTATTCAGGCATTTTTGGATGCTTTGACTCCCATGTCTGCCATTGTGCTAGGTGGGCACCCGATTGGTTGGTTGGATATCCACTAGTTGACTATTGGCGAAGAGATCTGAGAAGAATCCTCCCAGGGGATCAATAGCCACAACAACACCCCAAATTTTCTCAGTTCCTATGGTAAAATTGAGATCCCCCGCCAAAATGAGAGAGTATGGGTTAAATAGTTTGTTGGCTTGAATGCGATTCTAGAATGCTCTGCGGTCCGAACAGGGCCCATATGAGTTGATGAGAGAGAGTTTTTTTATTATTGGGAATATGAAAACCTATGAGAAGGATTCCACCTAAACACATATATTCTTCTAGATCAAATATGTGTGGATTCTAAGCAACCAGAAGTCCTCCCGACTTCCACACGGAGCTGAGAATGCAGACCATCTAGGAGCGACAGAGAGAAAAAATATTTTTTTGTGCTTTTTCTTCATCCACCAATGTTTCTTGGAGAAAAATGATATCGATCTTGTTAATGTCAAGGAGTTTACGCAAAGAAGGCAGTTTATGGGGCTCTCCCACCCCTCTGATGTTAAGAGAGAAGAGGATCATGATTTTTCCCTGGCTTGGGCTTTCATGCCTCTAAGAACCCCTGTATTGGAAGTTGAAGCTGTGTACAGATTGGTAGAGGAAGAAATCAGTCCTACCTTCTTTCGAGCACTGTGGGTTTTAATTGGGGAGATCTCCATTTCCAAGCCACGAGACCAGGATAGATGCTTATCCTGGAGGATTCCTAAAGAAAGTGTGGGTTGAGTGGGAAGGCAAGAGGATGTCCCCTGTAGTTCCTCCAAGCCCCAATAAGTCGCTATAGGTATGGGATTGGCAGAATCGGGACAGGAAGGGTTTGACGAGTCTGTAATAGTGTTGGGGTCATAAAACTTCAAATGGTCTGAAGGAAGGGAAGGGGTATTCCTATGTAATTTGGATGAAGGTTGTTGTTGGACATCAAGATCCAAATAAGTGGGTAGAAGATTTGGATTATCTGATTCAGTGTGGAAGGGTTATGGGGAAGCATTCGTTGCCAGAGGTGCACTGGTATCCTGAGAGGCATTGGAAAAAGGAGGTGTGTTTGAGTGGGAAGAAGGGTACAAGGTTTCTGTCAATAGAGAGGGTTGTTGAGTAGTACAAGAATAGGCAGGGGGTGTTTGTACTGTAGCAGGGACTTGTAGGCTAATCAAGGAAATCTCAGAGGTGAAGGTGGAGAGTGCTGAGGTGGTCACAAGATGTAAATCAATGGAATTTTCTAAAAAATCCCTTTCCTAGAGTGAGATCTTAGAAAAAAGAGTAGAGTAGTATGATCTCAGCTTACCAATAAGCATTCCCATAGAATCGTCAAGAGGACTTTCTCCTACATCTCTTGGAGCAACAATCAGGCTAACATACTCCTCTTCCTTCATATAGGAAGTAGTGGGTGGGTCATCCATTGAGTCCTCAGACTTCTCATAGCTAGTCCCCTCTGAACAATCATTTCTTAGATGGCCCGTCTATCGACAATGTGAACATCGGAAGGGAATCCCCAGGTAGTCCAGGAGTTGGATCATAACCTGCCCTCGCCACTTGAGTTCTAGATCCTCCATTAACCTTGTGTGAATGTCAATCTCAACCAGGACTCTGGGAATTTTTTTGTCCTGGGAGTTAAGGAATTGTTGATCAACTTTCAAGAAGCGACCAAGAAGGTTACCAATGGCCTTCAAAGTCAGCTTGTTCCATAGGTTAAGAGGAAGACCTGAAAGAAGGACCCAAATGTGGCAAAGATTGAAGTATTCAATGGCTGGGTTAAAGCTTGTGCATCACCTGTTGGCCCTTGGTTATGGAAGGAAGTGAAGAACAAGGAAGGAAAGGTAAAAAGCTAGCTTCGTGGGAGACACAGTAACTATCACAGAGTCGAAGTGAGAAAAAGAGCAGGAAAGATGGAGCGAAGTGCGGAAAATCAAGTTGTTGGACGAGGAGATCAGGGATGACAGATCAACAAGGAAGAAGGATTGTGGACAACTCAACAAGCAAAGAAATCCATCATTGGATGCTTTAGAGCACCGCACAACAAAGAAATAAAGACAGGCTGGAAAAGCTCGAAAAAAGTGGGTCAAGTTGACCTAGGGTTTTGGTATCTAGGGTTTTGGCACCTAGGTTTCGACCTAAGGCTGTCGATGAGGCATTGTAATGTATAAATAAAGGTTAAGAGGACCTGGGTCGGGTTGGTCATTGAGTATTGGTATGATATTTTTGTTATAGCTCTATTGTGGAGGGAGAGGATTGTATTGTGAGATCTTCAGCTGTGTGTGGAGGTCAAGTCCTGCAGTTGGGTGAGAGAAAGAGAGAGAAGAAAGAATATCTGCTAGCTGAGAGCGCAGATAAGAACTGTATGATTTACCCTAATAAATCATAAGCACAATTCTGTGGATGTATCCCTAGAGAGAGGGTGAACCACATATATTTTTTGTTGTATGTGTGATTGATGCCTAGATCGTTGTCATTGTTATATTGTTATTTACAGTCTTATGTTAGATCAGATCTATAGGAGCATAGGATAGACCTAAATGATAAGTGATATATGAATGTTGTATTGTTGTTGTGATATATCCACTTGATATTCCCCTGGTTGTAGACATTCCTGTCCTACAACCCCCCTGTTAGCTTCTTCGGGTGAGACTGCATCTGCTTCGCAGGTGATGCCAAAAGGGCCAGTAGCTAGGGCTTGTTGTTGCGCTCTTAGAGTGAACCTCGGGTCTTCCCCTATGCAAACAAATAGTTTCGTTGTTGGGACAATAATCTATGTAAGGGAATGTCAAGGTGGTTCCCATTGAAGATAAAGATTCAGAAGTGGATAGAGGATCAAGAGAGGGACTTCGCTGAAGCCCAAAAAAAGAACTTTAAGCTAAGTAATGAAGGTTGGCTGCAGAGACACATCTTCACTAATATTCATGAGATCTTCTTTGGAGGAATCCATCAAGAACTATACGAGTGGTTAGCTAGGTTAGCTGATACCCGGTTCGAGATCAGATCTAGACCTCCTGTAGTCTAGACGTCGGAGTTGATTAAGAAGGTTAAGAGAGTCGACAACGCTGTATCAAGGGCTGTAGATCATTGGTTCGATAGTACCATTGGAGGGTATATCGCCAAATTTTCTGTTGACAGAACAAAATCATATAGCCAGGCCAAGAGATACTTTTTCAAAGGACCCAGAGGAATTTTTTTACAATTTATGAAGCTAAGAATCAAGATGTTGTTGCATGAAAAGAACATCTTGAAGATATAGTATATTGGTTGGATCTGAAAAGGATAATGTTCAAGAATTCAGACAATGACAATGACACAGAAGCTAGACATACACGCAGTGGGAAAGTATTTCGAGGGTTTCACCTTGAGAACCTGTTCAAGAAAAACTATGGAGACGAGGGTTTCTACAGTGGAGAAGAGGCATATCTGATAGATGAAAAATATTCAGAACCGACTAGAGCAGAGGAAGAGGAAGATGAAGAACTTTTCCAGAACGAGCCAGAAACATCAGGAACTGTGCAAACCACTGAAGTAAGTAATATCAATCCTTCTGTTATTTCAGAAACGCCAAGTAATCAGAATATTCTGAATCACCAGAGTCTGCAGACTACTATTACTAGTAGTTCAACATCTACTCAGACAAGAAACCTAGGAAACTCTATGGAATATGAGATGAGGCTCCCTATCTTTAAAGGAGATGGATCTGAAGATCCTGATCAACACTGGTTCCTGTGCGAGGCTGTATGGAACATTAAAAATATTACTTATGAAGCTGTTAAAAGAAACTAGTGTAGCACTACGTTGATGGATCACGCGTTGAGATGGTACATGAAGCTTGTCCAAGGACTTGTGCAGCCTAAGCCACTAAATGAGATCAAGAACACGCTTGTTGCAGAGTTTAAAAAACCTAAGTCGAAGTCACAGTTTATTATTGAGCTGAAGGAGATCAAACAGAAGGTAGATGAACCTGTTTGGGAGTTTGATCAGAGATTCAAGACCCTAACAGGCCGATTGACTTTTAAGATCCTAGATGAGTAGAACAAAGAATGGTTCATCATTGTTCTTTTATCACATATCAGAGTTCCCCTGATGCAACAGAATATTGCATCACATGCAGATGATTTGGAGATCGCCATGAAGCTTGAATCAACACCTATGGGAGAATCCAGCTCAAGCATGAGCCAAATCTTGAGCCAACTGACTAGTTTGTCTCTGCAAGTTGAGGATATGAAAGACAAGGGGAAGGAAAAAAGAGAAGAAATATGGTGTGTAAGATGCAGATCCAAAGGTCATGATAAAGAAAATTGTCCACTGTTTCATGAATATTTGGCCTCAGGAGCACTGATCCCCTTGAAGTAAGTTAACCTTCCTTGGTGCGAAGTATGCAAAAACCGACATCGCCATGGTGAGGGCTATTATATGAAAAAGTATGTTCAGACACCCACAAACGTCTACTGCACATTCTGTAAGTCCGTAGGGCATGATGATAGAGATTGTAGGGCTTTCGACCTGATGCACGAAAGATCAAGAGACATATACAAGATCCAAGGTGAAGTACACTAAGAAGGAAACAATGCATAGTATAATTCTCGAGGAAGAGGAAGTTTCAATCCTCGAAGTGGATACAGAGGACAAGGAAGAGGAGGAGGTATGGGTAGAGGCCAAGGAAAAATAATATGTTACAACTGCACACAGCCATGACATTTAACAACGGACTACCAGAACCCTTGCACAACCTCCAGTTATTGCAATCTTCGAGCATGTCATCGAGGACTACCCTTTGTTGCTAGCTAAGCTTCAGGAAAGACAAGGACCTCAACAAAACCCGCAAGTGCAACTGATATATGTTGAACCTTGCGGAGTAGAACCTAGAGTCGTTGTTATCACTCGAGGACGTGCTACTACAGGAGAAGACATAGAAACCCAAGGAAAGATCGCAGACGACCACAGAGTCAGGAAAGCTACAGAGAAGACCTCACCATTTGATGCTAAAAAAGAAAGATAGATATTTGAGGAGGCAATAAAAGAGTTCAAAGGAGATCAAGGGTCTTCATCAAGGAAACAACCAGAAACCAAATAATATGGCATGCCTCAGGTGTTTGATCAATTTGCGTCACCAACAAAAGGAAAAGAGGTAAGCAAACTCATGGAATTTTTGTGCACTTGTGTTAAGTTGATTCAAGATAAAATCACTGTACAACAATTACAATATTTAATCAAGCAGTATGAGCTAGGAAATATAGACTCCCTACTGAATAGGGCAGTGCACCAAATTGGGAAAAGGAGAAGGACAAATAAATAATTGCACCTAAATGCTCAAATAGGAGAATATGATATAGACTACATGGTCCTCGACTTAGGGTTGGAGGTCAATGTCACGACGAAGCAAACCTGGGCACTGATGGGAAAACTAAAGTTGATATATTCCCCTATCAGGATTAGAATGGCTAATCAACAAACTGTCATCCCATTTGGACAATTGGAGCATGCCCTTGTGGACATCGATGGAGTTATAACCTTTGCATATTTTGAAGTAATTGAAATTGTTGATGACAACTGCCCTTATCCTGCCAAAATTCTACTATTGTTGATATAAAGAAGAGGCGTATGAAATTTGAAAGAGATTGCCTTAGGGTCATCGCACCTTTAGATCCAGATGAGGGTCCTCGATACACAAAGACTATCAGAGAAGAAGACCACACGTACGAACTGGAAAAAATCTACAAACTAACAACCAGACAACATGATTATATCAATCCTACAACTGATGGGAATCTGAGTTGGCGAAGCAAAAACACATGTTCGTCAAACTCAGAAGAAGCACTGGAGAACTGGAAAAACCAGATGTATGAAGTCTCTACCAGAAGATGTGCTAGACTAACGAGAGAGGTTCACTGGATCGGCACAACAGTGAGTAACTTACCAACATTTGATGGGTTGAACCCTTTAGAAAACTTCTTATCATATTTTGAGACAAGTATACCAACACAATAGAGGTTGTTGACAATGGATGAGGCCATGAAAGCCACACCAGCAAGATGGTGGGGGACACACAAAGGAAACATCACATACTAGACACAATGTCAAACTTTGATGACAATGCGGTTCTCAGCACAAGTAGGAAGCTGTGAAGTGAGGTACACAGGTCGAAGTTGCCCAAAGGACCATGTGCAAAGCTGCGAAGAGGCCTGGAGTGACATTCCTCAAGAACAATGGGTGCACAGATTCATTAACATGTTGGACACGATCCCTATCAACTGGTACCTTCAAGCGGAGCTGGGCCTCGTCACTTCAGATTGGGAAGGTATGATCTAGAATTTTGTAACCAAATTTTTTCTTGAAAGTGAATTTCCTTCAGTAGACCAAGCATTACATATTGTGAGATAGAAAGTATTTAAGGAGGCATCTGGCCTCCCTTTGGAGCAAGAAGAGGATGAATGGACTGCGCCATTCCAGAAATTGCAAGGATGTTACAACATTAATGCCGGTGAAGATGATGATCCGAGGAAGGTAAACATCGTTGAGACAGAAGGCCACAAAAATGTGGAAGGTCTAGAAGTTGAGCTACCATTCATAGGACAACCGATCAAAATAAAGAAAGTCAATATTGGGACAGAGGAGACACCGAAGCTTTCCAATGTCGAAGATTATTGGGATGCTGCTACCATTGACAAGATTATAGAGTTATTGCATGAATATCAAGACTTGTTCCCGACCAAGTTCATTGATATGAAGGGAATCAAAGGGCCTATGGGTGATATGAGAATACCATTGAAACCGGATGTGAAGCTAGTCAAGAAAATACCTTACAGATTGAACCTGGAATACAAGGAAAAAGTGAAGATCAAGCTCGATAGAATGTTGGAAGAAGGGATTATTGAACCTGTCGAAGAGTCGGAGTGGATTAGCCCTGTGGTGATACAAGACAAGAAGACAGAAGAAATCAGGATATGTGTGGACCTCATAAAGTTGAATGATTCCTATTTGCATGACCCTTTCCCTACACCATTCACAGACGAAGTGTTGGATAGCGTGGGAGGCCAGTAGGTATATTCTTTTATAGATGACTTTTCGGGATACCATCAGATCCGCATTGCCAAGGAGGACCATCATAAGACTACGTTTTCCACAGAATGGGGATCCTAACAATATATAGTAATGCCATTTGGATGGAATAATGCCCCAACCATCGTTTCCAGGGTGGTGGTCGAAGCGTTCAAAGAATTTTTGCATAAATTTTTAGAAGCATACTTTGATGATTGGACTCTTTTTATTTTGTTGAAAAATCATATTGAATGTCTAAGGCTAATGTTGGACAAATGCAGGCAGTGTCAAATTGCTTTGAATATGAATAAATGCATCTTCTTCTCACCATTTGGAGTGCTATTGGGTCATATTGTATGCAAGTAGGGATTGCTGGTTGACCCATATAGAATTGCAATTATAGTTGATTTTCCACCTCCTACTTCAGTCAAACAACTGTGCACTACACTGGGCCATACTAGATATTATAGGAAATTTATCAAAGGATATGCCCAAATTATAGCAGCAATGGAGAAGATGCTGAAGAAGGACTTCCAGTATGAGTGGACAGATGAATGTCAGCAGAACTTTGACACACTGAAACAAAAGATGGTTATAGCGCCCATTCTGGTTTTTCCAGATTGGAGCAAAGAATTCCATGTGCATGTTGTTGCATCTTCTATTGCATTAGGAGCCATACTGGCACAACCTAGAGAAGGGGACATTGATCATCCATTAGCATTTGCCAGCAAAAAGCTATCCATAGCTGAAGTTAATTACACCACTACAAAGAGAGAGGGACTAGCCATGGTGTATGCACTACAAAACTTCTGCCACTACTTGTTGGGAGGACACTTTAAAATGTTTACTGATCACTCTGCGCTGAAGTACCTAGTCAATAATCCAGTGTTGGGGGGGCGAATATGCAGATGGCTTCTGTTGTTTCAAGAATATGATTTTGAGATCATAGTTAAGCCAGGAAGAATGAACAAGGGCCCAAACCACTTATCAAGGTTGGAACATGGCGAAGAACCTACCAGTTTGGAGGATACATTACCGGATGCACAACTGCTCGCCATTAGAAATATTGATGACCACTTCATAGACATAGTCCAGTTCCTGTCAACAGGAATGGATCCAAGTGAGTATACAATTCCTCAGAAGAAACAACTAGTGGTGTGTGCTGCAAACGTTTCACTTATCGTTGGACAACTATACAAAATGGGACTGGATGAAATATTAAGGAGGTGTGTTATGGAGACAGAGCGACCACTGATCCTCGCAGAAGCTCATGAAGGCATCGAAGGAGGACATTACGCAAGGAAAGAAACTTTGCATAAGGTTTTGTGAGCTGGCCTTTGGTGACCTACGTTACACAGAGATACTAAAGAGTATGCCAGAGCATGTGATGTATTCCAGAGAATTGGAAAACCATCCCGAAGAGATGAAATTCCATTATCACCGCAGACGACCCTACAAGCATTTGAAAAGTGGGCCATTGACTTTGTGGGACCTATAAACCCACCAGAAAAACACACAAGAGCAAGGTACATTATTACTACGACAAAATACTTAACCAGATGGGACGAAGCCATAGCAGTTAAGGACTGTAGTGCAACTACAGCTATATGTTTTACATTTGATGACATAATAACTAGGTTTGGATGCCCTAAGATCCTTATGAGTGATCAAGGTACACACTTCATCAATAAGACAATTGAAGCCACGACTGAAGGATTTGTAGTCTACCATCAGAAGAGTACACCTTATCATCCACAAGCAAATGGAATATTTGAAGCATTCAACAAGATCTTGGAGACATCATTGACAAAGATTTGCAGCGTGAATAGGGATGACTGGGATTTAAGGGTACCAACATTACTCTGGGCTTATAGAACCACTTGCAAGAAATTAACAATGCAAACCCCCTTCAGGATGGTTTATGGTCTTGAAGTTGTTGTCCTGATGGAATACTTAGTACCAAGCCTAAGAATTGTTGCATTTACATATGTGGATGATACTAGCGTTGTTCGTGAGAGGCTTCAATAGTTGGTTGAACTGGAAGAAGATAGATTCATCACAGGATTCCATCAGCAAGTTCAGAAGGAATGAGAAAAGACCTATCATGACAGGCACATCAAGAAGAAGACATTCAAGCAAGGTGATTTAGTACTGGTGTACACCAGTAAGTTTATCAAACACCTTGGGAAGTTCAAAACGCATTGGCTCGGACCATATGAGATTGCCTATGTTACAGAAGGAGGAGCTGCGTAGCTGAAGACATTGAAGGGAGGCTGGAAGGAAGGATTGGTGAATGGGAGTCGACTGAAGTTGTACTTTGATAACCAACGTCCTTGCAGCTCTCAGTAAAAACATGAGGAAAAAGGTCCAGGTACTAGGTGCAGTTGAAATTAGGTACCAGACACAGAAAAGATAGTCTGTACAAGGATGGAAAGGAGGCATAAAGAAGAAAGCAAGGGCTGCACTACGCAGTCCAAAGTTGAAGTAAAACAAGAGGATCAGATCTGAAGTGCCTCGGGACGAGTCACAGGTGAGTGTTGAGGGCTTGTTGGCCCTTGGTTATGGAAGGAAGTGAAGAAAAAGGAAGGAAAGTTGAAAAGTGATCTTTGTGGGAGACATAGTAACTGTCACAGAGTCGAAGTGAGCAAAAGAGCAGGAAAGATGGAGCGAAGTGTGGAAAAGAAAGCCGTTGGACGAGGAGATCAGGGATGCCATATCAACAAGGAAGAAGGATCGTGGACAACTCAGCAAGCAGAGAAAGCCATCATTGGATGCTTTGGAGCACCGCGCGACGAAGAAGGAAAGACAGGTTGGCAAAGCCCGAAAAAATAAGATCAAGTTACCTTAGGGTTTTAGATACCTAGGGTTTTGGTATCTAGGGTTTTGGCACCTAGGTTGTGACCTAAGGCTGTCGGTGAGGGATTGTAATGTATAAATAAAGGTCAAGAGGACCTGGGTCGTGTTGGTCATTGAGTATTGGTATGATATTGTTGGTATAACTCTATTGTGGAGGGAGAGGATTGTATTGTGAGATCTTCAGCAATGTGTGAAGGTCAAGTCTTGCAGCTGGGTGCGCAGGAGGGTGAGAGAAAGAGAGAGAAGAAAGAAGATCTGCTAGCTGAGAGTGAAGATAAGAACTGTATGCTTTACCTTAATAAATCATAAGCACAATTCTGTGGATGTAGCCCTAGAGAGAGGGTGAACCACGTATATTTTGTGTTGTATGTGTGATTGATGCCTGGATCGCTGTCATTGTTATATTGTGATTTCCACTTTTATGTTAGATCGGATCTATAGCTGCGCAGGATAGACCTAGCTGATAAGTGATATATAAATGTTTTATTGTTGTTGTGATAGATCCACTTGATATTCCCCTGGTTGTAGACATTCCCATCCTGCAACCCCCCTCTTAGCTGCTTCAGGTGAGACTGCATCTGCTTTACAGGTGCTACCAAAAGGGCAAACACCTAGGGCTTGTTGGTGCACTCTTGGAGTGAACCTCGGGTTTGCCCCTATGCCAACACCACCTCTTTAACATGATACTGCCTCCTTCAAATGCCCAAAAGTTTGAGAGAATAAGTTCAACGTTTTCCGGAGAGTTGAAGACTAAACCAAACCAGCCGAAATTGAGTGTCCAGTGCTTCGACAGATAGCCTAGGAATGAAAACCAGTGGGTTTTCATCCAAGCTTTGAATGTAGTGGAGCACCTAGACTTGTAGGCAAAACGTCCAACTAAAGCATAGAGCGATAGTTTGCACGTTTCCTCCAACCCGACATCCATCCCAATCACCAGTCTTCTCCTCTGTTTCTTCGGCTTCCAGATCTTATCCGAGGTCTTGTTTCTCGTAGGTTTCGAGTTGTGAAATACAGGAGAGTGAAGTGCTGGAATTTGAGCAGTCTTAGGAGGACTCTGTCGAGAACTTGTTCCCAGTCTGCTGTTGGAAGGAAAATCGCGGTTGAATGTCTTGTGAGAGATAGTAACAGGAGTCGGGTGACCCTCAGAGTGAAGTACCGGATCTGCAGAGGCAGTAAATTTATCGTTCTTTTTATCCACACTGGAGGAAGCCAAGTAGGGAGGAAGCCAAGTAGGAAGGCAAAGAGGCCTTAGCTGTAGTATTTTGTGGAATATTTCCAAGTGGTACTCCACCATTATCTTTTCCCAGATTGTCAATGAAATAGTTGAGTTGATCACTCTCCCAAACCACCTTGTTTGTGGTACCCGGATGAAAACTGGTTGTTCCAAACATTATTTAAAAAGTTCCCACCAATCAGATAAAGAGAAAACAGGTAAGGGACCGGGCTGTATCGAAGCGAGGGGCCAGAGAACTGAGTTGTTGACAAAAGTGAGAAGAAAAAAACAAATGATAGTGGGACCCCGATCAGGGCTTCTAAGAATATAGCAAAAAGTTCTTGCCAGAATGTCAGGGCAAAACCACTCTTGAGTTGAGGCTGGAAAAGTGTAAACCAGGTACTAAACATAGCAATCTGCCATGAAGATCAGTGTTCAAGTTCAAAAACTCACTAAAGATAGAATCCCACCTAAAAGTTTTGTACGTCAATGCCTTCTCTCCATCTCTCCCTTAAGGATCGAAACTTGACAATGTGAATCATCAGTTAAACATAGTAAAAACTTATAACATTAATAGGGCAATAATAAATGCGTTTCTCTAACTGTTCTATGGAATAGTTTTTTAGCTCTAATCTCACTATATAAATTTTCATGAAAATGAAATGTTTGTTGTTTAAAATCCATTTTTGAATTCAAAAATGGATTCAGCATGGTGAAAACCCCTGTAACACTAGGATTATACAGAAACAATCACTCAAATTGTAAATCTAAGTTGATTCAGTTATTTATACCTACTAGCACAACGACAAGTCACTCAAGTCACTCGTGGTTGGTGAACGTCGAAATAACTGAGTTTTGGGTATTAAATAACAGTTAGAGTAAAAATCGTGGTTGGTAAACTTGGGCTCTTTAGAAAATGAAACGTTAATCACTCAGAGGTGGCAATCAACTAGCCATCATAGTAAATTTTAAATCTGATTAAGTAAAAGTAAAAAAATAAACATGTAAACTGATGTATTTATAATAGTGAGGAAGTTAGTGGTTGAAATCACAACCATTGATTTATTGGGACTACTAAGAATATTCCAACAATATTTAATCTTGTCCATACAACATATTAAAAATACTAAAAACAATATTCCAACAAAACATATTCCAACAATATTTAAGTACTAAAAACATATTAAATGTGCCCATTGTCAATAGGGGGTTTGTTTAACAGAAAATAAAATAAAATAAATCAGAAAATTATAAGATTTAAGGTTGCAAAATTTAATATATAGAATATAAGCTATTTACTTTTTCACATTTACTTAATCATGTAATTGTCTATTCATTTGATTTCCAATTTAAATGATTAACAAACTTATTTGACATTAAACATTTACTTTATTATTAACATTTTATTTTTATAATATCTGATTTACATTACTTTAAATGATTAACAAACTTATTTGACATTAAACATTTACTTCATTATTAACATTTTATTTTTATAATATCTGATTTACATTACAGTGACTTTTGAGAATGCCACATTTCCCATAATGATAAAAGAACAATTGACCAACTTCCTCAAATAATCATTATATTAACTTTGCATGTTGTTTAATTTCCTTTGTCCACTAGCTAGAAAACCTATAGAGAACATTTGACCAACTTCTTCAACTAATCATTATATGAACATTTGATCAACTTCTTCAACTAATCATTATATAACTTTGCATGGTGTTTAATTACGGAATCCTCATTGAACATCTCTAATGAAATCACCACATTGATTTCAGTCTCGAATCAAAATCACTTTAATAGATACATTAATTGCTATATCACTATTGATAGAACGTCTCTAATGAAATTGCTATTTCACTATTGCTAGAACGTCTCTAATGAAATCACCACATTGATTTTAGTCTCGAATCAAAATCACTTTAATAAATACATTAATTGCTATTTCACTATTGCTACTTTGAATAATATTTATGGTAATCCAATCAAAATCACGTTAATAAATACATTAATTGCTATTTCATGATTGCTACTCGCAATTATGTTTATGGTGAGTTAACTATATATACTTGAACTTGCTAATTACTTCAAGATTGTTATCAAAATCAATTCCCAGTATTTATTAATTAGAAATTGATTTTATTTTTTAATCAAATTCATTTTAATAAATATATTAATTATGTTAATGATCTTTTAATTATAAATTGTAATGGTATGATTATTAATGAAAGATGTTAGTGTATTCTTTGGTAGTCCTTCCAAATCAATGAATGAGATCTCATGTTTATAACTTTCTAGCATTTGTATCCTTAACCTGTTTACTTTTTAACATTTACTTAATATGATTAAGAATTACTGTGTGACCATCCCCCTCGGTATACCCTACCCCCCTCTAGATTTGAACTTGTGACCTCTTAAGAGGAAACACATGTTTTTAACCATTAGGCCCACTCAGATTGTAGTATAATGAACAATAAACTAAATGAAACTATAATATTCATAAATATAATAAATATATTATAAATATAATATAAATATAATAATAAATAATATATTAGATAATAAATATAATATAAATATAATAATGCATAATAATAAATACATAGTACATGTATGTTTATGATGATGATGATGATTATTAACTTCGATCAAGACGGATTTGGTCTATCAGAGCTTAAGAGGGTAAGTGATTACTTGTGATTCTTTAGAATTTTGTTTTTGTGCTCGAAAAGCATTAAGAGAAGCTTTCCAAGATCACCATACTTTTGTTGAGTTAAGATGCTAGGAAGGTTGGTAGTGTGATAAATATTTTGAAAATGAGATCTAATATGGGTATAGGCTGGACAATATATGAGAAACTTCTTTTCATCTTCAACCTTCTTTAGATGTGGTGATTGGTGAAATTCATTGGTTGTGTAATTAATTCTACATGTTGAAAGAAGTGAAGGGAGCAATAACACTTCAATTCTATCAACCAATTAGAAATAAGAAACAATTTTTTTTTATTATATCCAAAAATATATATTTGTTTTCCTATGTTAAAGAGTACATTGCATACACTAATTTATGATAAAAAGAAAATTAATGTTACATCAAAAGAAAACCCATTGCTATAGTCTTATGACACAGATTAATAACTACTCTTTTTGTTTGTGTAAACTAAATAATACCAGTAACATTTAATATGACAAGATTAATTTCGTTGAATTATTATACTTAATTTGTCAAATGAAATCATAATTAATCCTTACACATTTTAGAATAATTTAATGGTGAAATGAAAGATATCCTTACACATTTTAGAATAATTTAATGGTGAAATGAAAGATATGTTAATAATTATGTGGATAATGTTAATGTATTCTACTTGAATTAACACCGATTTTATTGAGACATTTTATTTTAGAGTGTTCCCTCGATAAATTTTATATATGCACGGACAATAATGGATGTGAATGTGATATTTTTTTATGATTAGCTTTATATATAATTATTTATTTTTTAAAATAATTTTTATTTATATTTGTGAAAATTTTTGGAAGTTAATATAAAAATTTTAGTGTTTTATGTATTTTAAATTGAGTCAAATTAATTAAGTTTTTAATCATGTTTTTAATGACCAAGTTGAATTGAGTGGTTTGCATCTTTGGATGCTTTAGATTTAACGTTATGTTTTTAATGACCAAGTTGAATTGAGTGGTTTGCATCTTTGGATGCTTTAGATTTAACGTTATTAATAATATATTAATTAATAGGGTTAGGGTTATTAAAGCTAGGGTTAATGTATTAATTAATAATATATTAATTATTAATATGATAAAGGTTAGTGTTATTAATATTACATTATTATAGTAATACATGATTAATATTATATTATATTATTAATATTAGGGGTTAATTTAATATCAATCATTAACTGTATTAATAATTATTTATAATTAGTGATAACTAGTATATTTATTATTAATATAAATGAGTACTTGTTATTATTATTAGTGAATAGTAATAATAACTATTAATAGCCACAATTCGTTTATTAAGTGTTAGAGGGCTCTGCGGCGATGGGGGCTCTGTGGCTCGCTTCCCGTGGTCACATGTATTCAGTAACAAGATCACAGGCCCGAGACCTCACTCTAGGGTTTAGCCATGATTTTCAACCCTTATGACTCTCAAAAGACACTACTTCTCTTGAAGAGGGTTCTGTCACTAGGAAGCAGTCTTTGACTCAGATCTGAAGCCGATTTGTAAGTGGTTAGGGAAGATCCTATGGATACCTATGATGAAGAGGTTGATTACTCACCAGATCCAAGTGAGTTGCTTCCCTAGATGGGGACAACTCACAACCCACCAACTCCCTCCCCAGCACAATTGTCATTGACGGTCCATTGGAAACTCAAAGTGAGTTCTTCTTATAGTTTTAAGGGGTAGTAGGTTTTTTCCCTGCTTCAGCCTCGTGGTCTTATTCGTGGCTTGGAAGGGAGCCATGGGGAGGTGGGGTCTCAGCACCAGAGGACTTCACAAATTTTGGCCACGACTCTTTCTCAACCCCAAGTTACGTACCCCCTTCTCACGCCTTTGAAGGTTCTTTTTCTCCTGTCCACTGTGACTTTTATTCTAAGTCATCCCCAATTGCAGTCTCCTGGTCATTCCCGGATCCCACGGTGACTTCGGTGCCTAACCTAGAGCTAGGGGAGCTAGTGTTTTACCCTAAGCTTCTGTCGGAAGTAACCTTTGAAGATCCAAACCAAGGGCTCATGCACGCTCAGGCTTTAGGTTAGGATGACACTACAGACTGTTACTTCCCATATGTGGATCATGGATACTCTCTGGATTAGACTTTTGTGGAGCCAGAGGGAGGGTTTTTTGCCTCTAACTTGCATCCCTCCAACCTTAACGATTGGGATTTAGGTTTAAGAGGAGATCCATGCCGAAGTTCTTACTTAGATTCAGATCATGATTTGCAAGGAGCCCCAGGGCCGAGATGAATGAAGAAGAATAAATGTTTAGGAGATTCTAAAGAAGACCCTAACTTTATTCTAGGCGAAGACCTTTCTATGTCTGAGGTAGCAACGATGGAAGATAAAAAAATAGTCGGAAAAGTTTATGGCCGATAATTCAGTGAACAAAATTTGAGAGCCTAGGTCATTGCAAATTGGGGTGCGCCCTCCAATTCCTCACCCAACATATTTTGCCTCTCTAGAGGCTAGTTATGATCATCTTCTCAGAGCCCTCTTAGGCTTGATCGTACTCCAAAAAAGCTTGTCAATTGAATCTTCTACAGTCCTAATGAAGTTATGGAATCCCACCTTTGACGCAGTAAGTGAGCACTTAGATTCCATTCCAATATGGGCTCGATTTCTAGGACTCCCTCCTCATCTTTGGTTAGAAAAATGTTTTCAAGCAATCAAGAATTTTCGGGGGGAGTTCCTGGCTGGTGATATGGGATTCTTAGATACAAGAGAGATGTTGGTGGCTAGAATTCTAGTCTCTCTAAATACCAGGGAAGGGATACGGGAATTCCTCAACATAACTGATTTAGGAAGGACACAAGTTCAAATCCTAGACTATTAAGGAGTGCCCTTTCGATGTAGGAGATTCCACAAATATGGGCATAATGTTATGGACTACAAAAAATACTCTCCAGGGCACTTTGTTCACTGTTCATCCAATGTTGGCAGGCCTATCCATGAATGATAGGAGGATACTAGGGGTAACTCTTCTTCTTCAATGTCGATTTCGGTGGGTAGTCAATCCTCTATCCCAATAGATCTCTCGATCTCTATGATAGATGTTAATCCCATGCCGGTGGGGGATGCTTTGGCTATTATTTGGACCTTAGGAGATGAGGCGTGCACAGATTGCAGCACGGAGACAACACCACAACAACTAATCGACAACTTTTTGGGTATGCAACTTTCTATCCCCCGTCTAGTAAATTGTATGCTAAAATCTTTTAGTTTTCTTATAAGAGATTGTAACCCCTCTTTTCAGAACCTAGCATTTCCAAATGTTGTGTCCCTAAAACGACATTTCACCTCTTCCCCTCTTCCATATCCGTCATTGGTTGAATTCTCTCTCCTCGCGGGCTCTCTTCCTAAATTGATCTCTACTCCTACAATAGAATCCAGGGGCCTGGGCCCTAACCTAGAATCTCTGAAGAAAAAAAAGGCTAAGGTAGAACTTCACATATCTCCATAGCTCAATCTTGCACACTAGTGGATATTGCTTCAGGCTGACAATAGTCTTTTCTTGGGGCTCTTAGAGTAGCAAAATCCCATGTTGGGGTTCCCTCATGAAACTCATTTCTTTTAACCGCAGGGGTTTAGCAAGCCCCCACAAAAAATCTGCTATGAAGAGGTTGGTTTCCCTACACCAGCCTGATGTTGTCCTTTTTCAAGAAACTTTAACAGATGAAATATCAAACACAAAGACACTATCTACTCTTTCCTTGGATGGCTTTTCCCAGTTTTGGATGCTCAATGAAGGTCGGGAGAAGTAGTCATCAGATGGTGCTCTATAAGTATAAATCTTTTAAACTCCTAGGATTTTCACTCTTGTTTCAAGGTATAAGTCCAGGTGGAAGGACTTCGCTTGGAGGTCAGAATAATCAATGCTTATGGGCCACATTCAAATAGGATTCTGTTCTGGGATTATATGTTTATCAAAGAGCTATTGAAGGCAACAAATCTATTAATTGGAGGTGAATTCAATTTCTCTTTGGGGGAAGTTGAAAGTTGGGGTCCCTCAGCACACCCTGACCCTCAAGCAAAGTACTTCAGCCATCTTATGGATTCCAAGGGATTTATTGATATAGCACCAATTGAGCTTCTTCCCACCTGGAGGAATATGAGGGTAGGGGAGGCCTGTGTCGCCAAACATTTAGATCGATTTTTGACCTCAGAATCTATGTCGGTGCTTCCTTTCCAATTCTACCAATGGATTGGGAGTGGAGGAGAATCAGATCATTCTCGAGTCTATTTTTTTTTTAAGGGGGTCCCCAAAATCCGACCTCCCCATTCAAATTGAATTCTACTTGGCTAAAGGATGAAGGTTTTCAAAAGATGGTAAAATCAAATTGGATCCATATACATGATACAAATGGAACTCTGACTTCCATCCAATTTGTGACTAATCTAAAAAAAATAAAAAAACTAGTCATTCCTTGGGAAAAATCAAAACAAAAAGAAGATGAGAGAGAACTCAAAAGTATTGAGGAGGAGATGAAGATGATTTATAAAGATAATGAATCTGGGTTCTTCTCAGGATCCTCCCAAGAAAACCTGAAGAGTCTTGAGGTAATATGTAGAAAACTGATGGCAAATCGAGAAGCAACCTGGAGGCTTAAAAGTCACGCAATCTGGCTAGAGAATGGGGATGAGAACACCAAATTATTCCATGCATATGCCAAGGAATGGAAAGATTCCAACACAATTTGGAGCCTAAAGGACCAGGAGAGAAGATCAGTCACCTCCTTTGAAGGGCTATAAAATATGGGGAAAGGGCATTTTCATTCCTTATTCAAAGCGGACATGAGAGAGAACATAGACAACAACATCATATTGGATTTATACTTCCCCAACTTTGTGGACGAGGAAGGGAACATATATATCTTTGCAGAAGTCACTGAAGTTGAACTCAAGGACACCCTTCAAAGCTTTCAAAAGGATAAAAGTGCAGGTCCAGATAGATGGTCAATTGAATTTTATTTTGGATTCTTTGATCTGATCGGAGGTGACATAATTGAGTCATTGAGGAATCTATATTAAATGGAAGAATACATATCCCTATCAACACTACCTTTATATCCCTCATTCATAAGGTGGATGATCCCCAATCCTTTGATGATTTCAAACCTATCTCACTCTGCAATTGCATTTACAAAATTATATCCAAAATCATAGCTCATAGGATAAATCCACTCCTTTCATCTTCTGTCTCAAAAGTGTTGGGTATATGTTATATTATTTTCATGTGTGTGTGTGGGTGCGTCAAGTTCGACAATTGTGTCTGTGATTTTTTCAATTTTTAGCGATTTTTTCTATTTTTAGCGGTTTTCTAAATTAATCCCGGATTAAGGGATTGGGGTTTTGGTATCTATGAAATACCTAAAAACATTGCATATATTGTATGGTGAAATTAAATATAATGAATATAATAAAGTTTTTCCCTGGTTGAGGGTTTCCAGTACAAATCTCTGTGTACTATGTGAATGAGCCATTGATTAATTTCTGTTTTTCCTAAGAACCTATATGCATTACTTTACTTCTTAGGTTTAAAACTTACATGTGGTATCAGAGCTCATTTTTGGCTTCAGAGGGACGCCTTTGTTGCCGAG
This sequence comes from Picea engelmannii, assembly GCA_009831015.1. Taxonomy (NCBI): domain Eukaryota; kingdom Viridiplantae; phylum Streptophyta; class Pinopsida; order Pinales; family Pinaceae; genus Picea; species Picea engelmannii. Next base: position 489,580 of record ML778116.1, on the reverse strand, counting down.
GGTTTGGCTCGGTCTTGATAGATAAAGTTTATCTTGGGTCTATGATAAACCTGGGTTTAGTGGGAGCTTTTACAGTGGTGATTCGAGTGTAGAAAGAGGAATGTAGAGTTCTTCTAGAATCGAGATAGAGAATTTCAACAGTAAAGACTCTGAGCTATGGAAGCTCAATATGGAGGACCTTCTTGTAGAAAAAGAACAATGGATCATTGTGGATCTTGGCACACAACCTACTGGTACACCATCTACTAGCACACAAGCTACTGGTACACAACCTACTAGTACACAAACTGCAAGTACACCACCTACTGGTATGTCAAAGGAAGATTGGGAGAGGTTGGAAAGAAGAGCAAGGAGTACTATTCGAATCTGCTTGGCAGATTCAGTGTTGTTGAATGTCTCAGGAGAATCTACATCCTAGGAACTATGGGATAAGTTGGGGAATTTGTATCAATCAAAGTCCCTGGTAAACAAGTTGTTTCTTCGAAAGAAGTTGTATCATCTTAGGATGGAAGACGATTATTCTGTGACAGAACATCTAAATTCCTTTAATACTCTAGTAAGTCAACTTGTCTCTATTAATATTATGATTGCAGAAGAAGATAAGTGTATTACTTTGTTATGTTCTTTGCTAGACTCTTGGGATAATCTAGTTGTAGTAATTGGTAGTACCACTCAATCTATATTGAAGTATGAGGATGTAGTTTCATCCTTGTTATCTGAAGAGATTAGGCGGAAAAGCATGGATAGTCATAGCACATATGCTTTATTTGTAAGAGGTCGTACTGAAGACAGGAATCTTGGGAAGCCTTCGGGGGGGGGGAGATCTAAATCTAGAGGTAGATCTAACTCTCTAGGAAATTCTTCGAGGAAATGATGGAACTGTGGTAAGACAGGGCATTATAAGAAAGATTGAAAGTCTAAGAAGGTTGAAAAACCAAAGGGATCTAATAGTACCTCTTCCACAGAGGAAAAAACCTCCACTGAAGAAGGAGGTGATGTTTACTTGGCATCTACAGGTACACATGCAGACCGTGATGTATGGTTGATCAACTCAGGTGCGTCATACCATATGACTTTTTACAGGGAGTGGTTCTCTGAATATGAAAAATACGATGGTGGTGATGTATTCATAGGAGATGACTCAACAACCAAAATCATGGGACCTGGAAGGGTTAAGCTTTTGATAAAATATGGAAGGATTAGAACTCTCCCTGGGGTTCTACACATTCCAAAACTTGCCAGGAGCCTAATATATGTAAGCAAGTTGGATGATGTAGGAGTGGATACTGTATTTGGAAAGAACACTTGCAAGATGGTACGAGGAGCAATGGTGTTGATGAGGGGAGTTTGGTGTGGAACTCTGTACAAGTTCTTGGGAAGAACTTATACTAATGGGTATAATAGTTCTGTTGTCCTTGAGCAGGAAAATAAAGAAGACAAGACTAATACCGTCCCTGAAAATAAGACCATGTTGTGGCATCAAAGACTGGGGCATATTGGAGAAAAGGGCCTTCGAACACTACATGGTAAAGGCATGGTTGAAGGTATGTCTAATTGCACTCTAGATTTTGATTTTTGTGAACATTGCATATATGGTAAACAAAATTGAGTAAGATTCCCATCTGGTGCTACAAGAGCAAAGGGGATCTTAGAGTTGATACATAGTGATGTGTTTGGACTTGTGCCTGTTCCATCACTCGGTAAGTCTATGTATTATGTTTCATTCATAGATGATTTCTCAAGGAACACATGGATTTATTTTCTTAGAAATAAATCTGAGGTATTTGATAAATTTAAAGAGTTTAAGGCTTTGGTAGAAAACCAGATAGAGAAGAAAATAAAGGTATTGAGAACAGATAATGGTGGAGAATGCTACAGAAATAAATTCAAAGAATTCTGTAAGAAGTGTGGAATATCAAGGTAGAATCCTACTCCATACACTCCTCAACAGAATGGAGTTGCAGAAAGAATGAACATGACACTGATGGAAAAAGAAAGGAGCATGCTCAATGGTGCTGAGTTAGGACAAGAATTATGGGCAGAGGCAATGGGTACAACATCTTACCTGGTCAATCGATCACCTTCATCAACATTGGATGAAAAAACTCCACACAAGGTATGGAATGAAAATAAACCCTCTCTTCAACATCTTAGAGTGTTTGGTTGTGATTCTTATGTACTTGTTCCAAAGGAAAATAAGAGTAAGCTGGATTAAAAATCTGAAAAGTTTATCTTTATTGGTTACAAAGATGGTGTGAAAGGTTATAAACTTTGGAACCCAGAAAATAAGAAGACTGTTTACAATTGGGATGTTGTTTTTAGAGAGGTAAAATATGTGTCCAAATAGGAATTCCCACCAAGGGAAGAAGAACCTGGGAAAAGAGAGCTAGAGTTGGATGATGCAAAATCTGAATCATCTAAAGAAGATGAAGCAGAAGAAGAAGAAGAACCTGATACCCTATTATTGAGGAGATCAATGAGAGAAATAAGGCAACTGGAAAGGTATAGTCCACCTAATTTTCGTTCCAATTTTTCTTTATCTATTACTGATGATGATCCCAGAACTGTCAGGGAAGCAGTGAATTCAGAGGATAGTAAACTCTGGAAGAAGGCCATGGTTGAATAAATGGATGCCTTGGATAAGAATGATGCATGGGATATAGTTGAGTTGCCAGCTGGAAGAAAATATGTTGGTAGCAAATGGTTGTTTAAGAAGAAGTTTAATGCATAAGGAAAAGTGGAGAAATACAAAGATCGATTAGTAGTGAAAGGTTATTCCCAGGTAGAGGGAATTGAATTTGGTGAGATTTTTTCTCCTATTTGTAAGCTTTAAACCTACGAAGTAAAGCAATGCATATAGATTCTTAAGCAATACATAAATTAATCAATGGCTCATACACAGAGTACACAAAGATTTTTATCGGAAACCCTCAACCGAGAAAACCTTTCTTATTTTCCTTATATCGAATTTCACCATTCGCCATACAATATATACAATGTTTTTAGGTATTCCGTAGATACCAAAACCTTAATCCCTTAATCTGGGATTAATTTACAAATTAGCTAAAAATAGAAAAACCCGCCCAAAAACAAATTTCGGGGCGCTGCCCCGAACACTGCGCGTAACCAGGGGGGGGCATACTTGCCCCCCCCCCTGGGACCCCCCTAGGAAAGCGACCTAGGAAAGTGATCGTCAGACGTAGTTGTCGTATCTAACGCACCCCCCCACACACACATGCAAATAATATAACACATACCCAACATTCTCCCACTTGTTGTTTTCTTTGCATCAAGGGGTCCAGGGGATTATATAGTCAACAATCCAGGGCAACAATGCCCATTGTTACTCTACACCAAGAGAACTTTTCTGTGCTCACAGACTTTGTTAATGAATCTGCAACATTCTTCAAAGTGTCAACCTTTTCGAGCAACACCTTCTTTTCCTCAACCATGTTTCTCACAAAGTGATACTGAACATCAATATGATTTGTCTTCGAATGATAAGTCGGGTTCTTTGCCAGGAATATTGCACTCTGACTGTCACAGTCTAATCTCACTTCTTGTTTTACCAACCCAATACCTGAACACAACCTTTGTAACCATACTGCTTCCTTGCTTGCATGAGTGGCTGCCATGTATTCAGCTTCCGTAGTTGAGAGTGCCACTACAGTCTGTCTTTTTCTCATCCAACTGATTGCTCCTCCAAATAGGTTAAACACATACCCACTTATATATCTTCTGTGATCCAAATATCCAACCCAGTCTGCATAAACAAAGCCATGTATGTCCACCACTCTGTCCAATCCCGGTCTTCCTTGGTAGCACAATCCATAATTGGTGGTGCCACGAAGATACCTGAAGACCCTCTTTACTGTTGTCCAATGCTCCTTCCTTGGTTTTGACATATACCTGCTCAAAACTCCCACTGCATGTGCAATGTCTGGTCTAGTACAAACCATTGCATACATCAAACTGCCAACTGCACTGGCATATGGAACATGGGACATGTCCTCTTCTTCTTCCTGTGTTTTGGGACACTGATCTGCAGATAACTTTAGACCTATAGGAATAGGAACCTTGATTGGTTTACTTCCATGCATATTAAACCTCTGCAATATCGTTTCAACATATTTTCTTTGATTCAACCAGAGTTTCCTGTTTGCACGATCTCTTTTAATCTCCATTCCCATAATGAAGTTAG